>CAWUFW010012650.1:342500-527633 GCA_963921515.1 Calotriton arnoldi | reverse complement strand
ATTGTGCACAATTTGGGAATCAATAGTTTACAACACTATATGGCACACTTACCTGACAGACAGATGGTAGTGGGTCTGACTGCTGCAGCCAGGATGTCTCCCAAACCTCTAGATGGGGTTGTCTGGATCACGGAGGAGTTCCTGACAGCAGCTGTACTGTGCCATATCCATATTTCAATACAAAGGATGATGGTAATCATTTTACATGTATATGTCATAGGCATAGACCAGTGATACTCAAAGTACGGCCCGGGAGCCACATGAGGTCCTCCTGACCTTTGCATGCGGTCCACTGGTCAACAGCAGCACTGGACTGCTGTTAACTCAACACTGCACTAACATTGAAAATATGTTAAATAAACAGGCAAACGTGAATTTGAAGGTTAATTTAATTTGAAGCAAGGAAGTAACTGGGGTGTCCTGCACTGCTTAACATTAAACACACCTTAATTTGTAAAGACATCTTGCAGCATACGTGCAAAAGTACGATAATGTCTCTTCAATATTCTAAAAGTGTATTTCATTAACATGCAGAACTGTTTCACCTTATTACATCAGAATTTACTGATGCGGTGCAGAGTAGTTTTTTAAAGGGTTAGTTTTCAGATGTGAATATGGTAAAATTGATTCTTCCACTCCCTCACACCCTGACAACAATGCCAATAGTGAACTAAGAGGTAAATCAGTTGTAATGTGCACTCTTTGGGCGGCCTGTGTTCCTATTGTCGTGTAATTCCCACTAATCAGTAGGATCTGCGCGTTTGTGGACAACATAAACTTTGGGTGAGGTGCCTAGACTGATTCTATGCACTCCGTAGTATATGTTGGCCTAGAGACCAGCTACAAGCCCCCCAAATCCAAACAAGGAGCGAATGGTTTCTGGAAACCACTGAACATGACAACCCTGACCCCTCAGGAATCATGGTAACAGTTCTAGACTCCTTCCGCTCAGTCACTCGTGCACTCTTGTTCTCAGAGAAGTATACAGAGAATATACAATAGGACATTCTTCAATATATTTAGTGAACCAAAGTTATTCTTGTATAAAGTACATGTGTTTCGATAATCAGTAGACGGAAGCATATGAAAGTGATTATGAGCACCAAAATAGTAAATATCAGGTATAGTTCCACCATGGTATTAAGAACAGTGTATATATGCAGGCATATACAACAAGGTAGTAATCAGGCATACTCCTACTAAGCAATCCCTACCTTATGTGTGTCTAGGGTATGTGTGAGTGTGTAGCCAAATATTCCCCCACGGGACAATCCAACCCTATTACCTCGGGGACAGAATGTAGGACCCTGTCTTGGTCACAAACTGGACACCCCTCACGGAGACGTTAGGCAGCTGCTTGGTAAAGCATCAGCCTGCAGGGACCTCCCGATGTCAGCAGAAGTGTCTCCTATGGCTAACCCCTGGAAATGCTTCTTTATTTAAAATAAAAAGCATCCTTGCAATGTACACACAGATTAGCATTGTTATGGGTTTGCAGATAGCTCTGTCGCCCCGTGCATGAAGATAGAATGACATTGTACAATATGTGCAAAGACCTTGTACTCGGTGTTTGAGGCATCATGATAATGTTGCGCGAAGTAAAATGTGTAAGCAAAGCAGTTTCAGAGAAACAAATCCAACATTGTCACGCACTCTAAAATGTGCAAAAGGTTATTGTGAAATGTTATTGTGCAGAAAGAGGGCAATATAAGAAAATATGCAGCGTTGCTACATGGGCCTAACTCAGGCACATAAGACTATTATACATGAAGAACATCATAGTTTATTAAATCAACACTGGAGAAAATTTTGTACAGTACACATCCTGAACCATGTATTTCAAGGTTCTCTGATATGTGATTATGAAGAAAGAGGAGGGAAATTGAATAAAACAATTGCCTAGGATCACATATGGGCATATTTACAAGGGTATATCGCCACCAGAACATCACTTTTAGTGAAATTCTGGTGGCGATAGCCCCTTGTTTACAAAGTGACGTTAAGCCACTTAACATGGCTTAACGTCTCCTTGTAAATGAGGCTCCTTTTCAAGCTTCACTTAGCGTAAAAGGGGCGTGCAATGGGTATTGCAGTGGGCATTCCACCACAACACCCATTGCTTTTTGACGCTGCCCCATATTTACAAGGATGGGGCAGCGTCAAAAACTAAGACAAGGTAAACCTGGTCTTAGGATGGCGATACGAGGAGAAATTATTAATTTCTCCTCATATTTAGCTTTTTCTATGTGTGCTGCATTCTGCAGCACACATAGAAACAGCAAATCACCTTTAAAGATTGTTTATGTGCAGGAAGGTGTCCCTTCCTGCACATAAACAATCATCCTTGCAGCGCAGGCACTCTTACAAAATGGCCCAAGGGTGCCTGCACTGGCGCTAGGCAGCTTTTTTAGCGCTAGGGGAAACACAGGAGTGCACTGTATTTTTGTAAATACAGCACATCCTTGCATTTAAAAAATTTCTGAGTGCAGCGTTACCAATTTTGGAGTAACACTGTGCTCCAACATTTTATTGTAAATATCCCCCATAATTTGATTAAGTGGAGAAACTGGGATAAATCACAGATTTTCTGGTTTCACATTGTGCAGTTCAGCCACCAGATGTATATGCTTTGCTTTGCCTACATACATCTTACTGCCAAACCCCACCCCAAACACCAACCGCTGCCCTGCTGGCATCAGTACGGGCCTCAGCAACATCAGTGACCATACATTTTTGCCCATGGGCAAATGTTTGCGAGTGTCCATGTTATAGACTTTCAACTCAGTTGTGGCTACTCCTCTTTAGAAGAGACAATATAAGCAATTTGGTACATACTGTTTTAATTTAACATAAATGTAGAGTCATCCTTTCCTTAGCCAACATGTTATGAAGTAGTATACTCTTATGAGCCATATCTGAGCATATGGAGATGAGTGACAACAGGGATATTAGACACACACACCACATACTGCTGACATAATCTTCCATTATTGAAGAGCATGAGCATTTTGCGAAGTCATTATTAAGTGTACTTACTTACCAGGGTCTACCACCCGCCCAGTGTATGGTGCCTGACCAGATGTCACACCTGTCCATGGAGCAGAGATCGCTGTGAGCTGTATTTTTCTGGCCAACGTCAAAGGGCCTAAAATGCTACGAGTGTATTTAGTTTACATTCTTGTTTACACATGTAATGAACCACATTTCCTAGTTCAGTTTACATGTTTGAGACTATTGATGGATTCTATGTAAAAATCTATGGGTTCTCTGACCACAATGTAGTAGATGGGACCTCCTTCTGGCCATATTTACGTACCAGTTTGTGCTGGTGGTATGGGTTGATGTGCCCCATGACGTTGCCTCCCTGCAAGTGCAAGGACCTCTGCTCCTACTCTGGCTGTATGTGGCAATAAAAATGAAGAGTCAACAGACAATACCAACAAATGATGATTATGTACAACAATTCACATATGTACTCAATTGCAATTACAAGACAATAGTGATGGTTAATAAATCAGGCACATGTTCTAGTGCCCTTTACCAGTGTAAAATGAAATCACCAGTAGTGATGGGCCACTGTTTGTGAATGAGAAACTGAAAGTTACCATTTCCATCACAAAGTATTCTGGGACTTATAGTGCATTAGACAAAAATGAGACACATGAGAGTCTAACTCACAATGAATAGTTGCACAAACTTGAAGTGACTTCCATAGTCACATCTGCAGTGTATTGTATACATTTATAATTTTAAATCATTGTTTAATTCATAACATATTACCTTGCACCACATTAAGGTTGTCAGTCACAGGCAGCCCATTGAGCAGGTGGGGGTGCATGGCGGAGAGGACGTCCATCCCAAGTGAGGCGAGTCAGAGGCGGGCTCTTGTTTGTCCACCAGGGAGAGCTCTGGCCACCTCTATCCGGGTGAACTTCTCCTTCACCCGCCTCTTCTCATCCTGCCACTTATTCTTAATGTCTGTGGTCTGTGGCAGTCCAGACGTCCTCCCCTAATGCACTAACTGCAGTTGCCAACTGCTGCCATAGGGCTGCCTTCTGTGTTACACTAGGTAGGGTGGAAGGCCAGTCAACTTCTTATAGTTTCTCTATACAGTAGTGACAATTATGTTTGTCTCCTCCTCTGTATAGTTCCTCTTCCTCCTCAAAGGTAGCATGGCAAAAGGTTGCAAGGCACAAAGCAGGCAGGCACAGTGTTGGTGTGGGAAAACCAGGCCTTGAATGTGTGCTGCTTTTATATGGTTTGTAGTGCAGGGATTGCAGGTGGTATTAATTGTCTGCAGCTGTACGAAATGACACATACTCCGCCCAAGTGTGCAGATTCCGCCCAGTGCAGACGTAAAGGTACTACTTCGAACTTACCTTTAATGAAAGTTGTAAACGTAGACTTTTGGTCTAAGTTTAGAATTTTGGTTTAACTTTACCTTTGTGAATCAGGCCCTAGGTATTCTCTTTAAAGAGAAGATTTTCTGATCCCTGGTGCTACAACAGTAAGTCACTCCCGGGAAGAACATGGCGGCTGGCTGACTAGCCCGGTCGGGAGCTCTCGTGCTCTCCGGGCGTGTTACCGCATGGAAATGAACCAGGAACAGTAATCCCAAAATACTCTCCCCCCTCCCTCCTACCTTCAAGGATATGCAGTACGGGGCTGGTCGTAGCCCCCCACGAGGTGACCGTGTAGCGCAGTAAGGAGAACGGCACAGAGGACGGCAGGGAGGATCTCCGGCACGCCCACACTCAGGAAGCATTGTCCGGGCAGGCGCGGAGGCAGTATCGAGTCTCCGTACAGATCGGAGCTCCAGAGAGGTGGCTGGGCAGCGCGGCAAGGAGCACAACAGGGTGAGGCACCGGCGCGGCCCCAAGCAGGAAGCACGGTCTGGGAGGACGCAGCGTTGGTTCTCCGCATCAGGAGGAAGGCTGCTGCTCGGGTTTCCTTTCGGGGCAGGCTGCGAAGCCCCAGGGACAGCGAAACAGTGCCTCACCGACCGCACCTCTCACGGGCAGAGGAAGTAGCCGTCTGCCCACGCATGAGCCTGGTAAGTGAGCAAGGCGGGGGGAGGAAGGTAAAAACAAAACTGACATTGTCTCTGGCCAGAATACAGGGAAAAAGAGTGGGAGGAAGCCCTCTTCCACTAAACACCAACTCCAAGAGCAAACCCTCAGTGAGAAACGAGGGATAAGTTATTGTTTACGGAATAGGGGGCTGAATATAGATACCACGACTGGGGGTACAAGGAAAAGCCTGACGTTAATATCGACAAATAGTAGGAGAAAGACAAAACAAGACACTATAGAGGAATCGGAAAATCCTACCATCACTTTGGGAAGGGGTAGACCTGTAGGTACTAAAATCAAGATCACTCCATCCCTACGCTCCTTCTTCAAAGTCCAATCTAAACAGTCCCCCCCCCTCGTGGCCAGAACTCCCTACAGGCACCCAGATGGAGAGAAAGGAGGGCTCCAATACAAACGGGGAAACACCTCTAGGGGAGAAAATGTTAACTAACAACAGATACCATGCCCTAGCAACAGAGGAGACGGTCAGATAAGAAGTACCCCAAGCCCAGCACCAAAGTGAGCAGGGCGAGCTTAGTAGGCAAGATGAGGAACGGCGACCCCAAGAACCAAGCGGACATACAGGCATGGAGAAGATGATGGAGACCTTAATAACAGAAATGAGGGCCAACTTTACCACGTCCAGGAACAACCAAGAGAGAATACAAGGGACATGTTAAGCCCTTGAGGCTAAGATCAACATGCTAATGGAGCGAGTATCAACGGTGGAAGCATGGTTAGAGGAACTGGGTAAAGAGGTCGAGGTGAACCAGGAAGAGATACAAACACTGAAATCCAAAGAGGAAGACCTCAGGGAAAAAACTGAAGCCATGGAAAACCAAGCGAGAAGAAACAACCTGAGGGTCTTGAAGGGGCCGAAGGTGAAGACATAAGGTGTTTCGTCATAAACCTGCTGAAGGAATTTGTCCCTGGCATTGAGCCTGCTCTTCTGACTGAAGATATCCAGAGAGTTCAATGAGACCCATTCAGGAAAGGAACTTTAAGGAAGAATCCACAGAAAACTTTAATTAACTTCAAATCTTATGTTTTGAAGGAGAAAATACTGAATGAAGCCCTCAAAGCCGGCTCTTACACCAAAGGGGACTGGACCTTTAGAATTCGATCCGATATATCTAAGGCCACACAGGATCGACAGTGGGAATTAGGTCAACGCATTCAGAAATTAAGGTCCTTGGGGGCATCAGCACAAATGCGTTTCCCAGCCACATTGAGAGTGATGTGGGAAAATCAAATGCATAATATAAGGGACCCCAAGGAGGTGGAAGCACTCGTTGACCAAATCAAGCTGCAGGCAAAGGGTTGAAAAGGAGGAGAGGAGGGTAGAGGAGGGAAACACAAATCACCCGGAGAGTAGAGATCTTGAAAGGGGCGAGAGTGGTTTTCGCCCAAATGAAGATTGGGAGGGTTCTTCAGGGAAAGAGGGGGACCGAGAGGTCACACAAGGGAAAACATGAATATATACTTACACTGGGTGTGGGAGCAAGAGGGGAAATAAAAAATGTCATTCATTAATAAAGTCAAGAAACAGGGAATAAAGGGGCTCACGGAGAACACCTCCAACAGCATAGATGGCAATTAATATACTAACTTGGAATGTGAATGGCCTTAGAGTCAGGAGCAGAAGGCAGAAAATCATGGAGTATTTAAAATCAATAAATTCTGGAATTATAATTTTACAAGAAACACACCTACGGGAAGAAGAATGGGTAGATATAGTGAAAAAACAAAAATGGATAGACACATATGTGTGCACCAATCAAGTGTGCAACGTTAAGGGGGTAGCTATACTGTTTAAAAAATAGGCTAAAGCAGTAGTGGAAGAAACAAGGGCTGACACTAAGGGGAGGTGGCTCACGGCCAAAGTTAGACTGTCCAGTAAAGCACATGTCCTGGCAGGTTACTACGGGCTAAACACAGATGACCCCACTCCATTGCAATCCCTATATAGCCAGCTCTTAGATTTCTCAGACCCGATAATCATATGTGGGGATTTTAACTTGATAATTAACCCAAGGGAAGATAGACTTCCAAAAAGGAGGGTATCTAACCTGCCGAGAATGAGAGAGTGGCTGAAGCACTACATAGAAGATCGGGGCTTGGAGGATGTATGGAAAACTAAAGGGGCCAAGGAACACAAATTCACCTTCAAGGATAAAAAATACGGCCACTCCTCTAGAATAGACTTTTTTCTGACTGACAAATCCTTAAGCAAGAGCGTCCGGAAGATTGAACATTTACTGGCGCACCTGTCCAACCACTCCGCAGTCCAAATGGAACTAATAGTAAGCAAGAACCTAGCCCCTCCAAGATGGACTCTGGACAGAACATTGCTCTCAGACCACCAGATTAAGGAGAAACTTAGATCAGAAACAAAAGAATACTTTCTAACAAACAAAATTGGAACCTCCCTACAGGTCACTTGGGATGCACACAAGGCCATCCTCAGCGGGAACCTGATCAGTATGGCAGCCCAGAAACATAAAAATAAAAAGAAGGAGCTCAACCAGATAGAAACCGAGCTACAATGCTTGAGTGGGGCACTAGACCAAGCTCCCTCGAGAAATAGACAAAATAGAGAAAGAGATAGAAACGAAAAAACAGCAGCTATATAACATTCTGGAGCTCTCAGTCAGAAGCAAGTGGGAGGCAAGCAAACTTTCCCACTAAGAATATGGGGAAGGGTGTGGGAAACTTCTAGCCTAGAAACTAAAAACATAGCAAACCCGTAATAAGATCACAACAATACAACAGGAAGATCGGACAGCTCCCAGCATGGAAGACTCAGAAATCGGGAGAACCTTTGCGAACTTTTTCCAGGACCTATACACAGAGGACACCACAGCCACAGAGGAGCAAATTAATGACTATCTAGCAAAAATAACAACCCCAACACTGTCGGAAGATCTGAGGGATGACCTCAGCTCAGAAATAACAATCGAAGAGATGGTCAGGGCGAAAGCAAATTAAAAAAAGGGGACGCACCGGAGCCAGATGCACTGCCAAATGAAATCTACTGCACTTTAACAGAAGAGCTGGCCCCCTTCTTAACTGAGCTTTTTAACGATAATTTTTGTAAATGGGCAAGAAATTCCAAAATCATGGGAGGAGGCAACTATAGGCCTAATACTTAAACCAGGGAAAGACCCCAACAAATGTGAGTCATACAGACCTATATCTTTACTGGACTGTGATTATAAAATATATACATAAATAATGGCTAGAAGGCTAGGGGAAGTCGCTGCACATCTGATACACCTGGACCAAAAAGGTTTTGTCAAAGGAAGACAAATCCAAGAACTGACGCATGAGCTACTGGGGGCAATAGATGTAGCCTCCCAAGAGAATATCCCCCTGTCGGTGCTCACTTTTGATGCTGCAAAAGCTTTTGATAGGGTCAGCTGGTCCTTCCTGTTCAAAGTAATTGACTGGAACAATCTAGGAGGGGTATTTTCAGGGGTGATAAAAGCTTTGTACAAAAACCCAACAGCAAACATCCTAGTCAATGGGAACCTCACAGAAAAGATAGGTATAAGAAGGGGCACTAGACAGGGCTGCCCACTCTCTACCTTACTTTTTAACCTGTACATAGAACCTCTAGCATACGCTCTTAGACAGAACTCTAGAATCACACCCTTCTACTACCAGGGATGGGAAAAGAAAGTTGCCTTATACGCAGATGACTTAATGGTTTTCACAAATATCCTTCCAGCCACATTCCCAATAATACTACAAGATCTTGAAGACTTCAGGAGAGTTTCTGGTTATCAAGTAAACCAGCATAAAACAGAAATCATGGAATGGAACTTCCAAAGTAACAAACCCCTGGCAAAAGACAGAATAAAATTCCTAGGCATTCAAATAGTACAAGACATAGACAAAATAGCCTGTGTGAACCTTAACAAACTTGTTCTCGAAACTAAAAACCTATTAAAAAGCTGGAGGGCTCTCCCCTTAACTTTTATTGGTAGATCCAACATCTTAAAAATGTCGATTCTCCCAAAATTCATGTTCATTTTTAACACTATACCATTGGAGTACGGAAGGGATTGGTTTAAATAAAACTACAAGGAGAGCTGAGCAGCTTTATATGGGCTGACAAAGGAGTTAGAATAGCCTGGAAAAAGCTCAGAAGGAAAAAAGAATGCGGTGGGATAGCCACACCAGACTTTTAATAATATAATAGAGCCTTCCAATTCAAGAATGTAAGAGCACTATTAAGAGAACAAACATACCCCCCACATTTGTTGGCCATGACGAAGCCCAAAGGCAGTTTCTTCCTGTATAAATTTGGCCACCCAATGTTCTTCAAAAAAGTGAAATTGAAGACACTATGGTCTGCCTGCAAATTATGGTACCAGATCAGGAGAACTGCAAAGATACCGTATTACAGTGCATTTGCAATAATCTGGGCCTCCCCAAGGACCCCGGCCTGCCTGAAAGATTCACTTGCACTACCACTAAGGCAAGAAGGCATATTGAAATGAGGTCAACTAATAGAGGAAAACAAACTAATAGGCTGGGAACAGCTCTCATCGAGAACAAATGGCAATACATCAAAATTCAAATATTACCAGCTCAAGAGCTGGGAAGACTCACTTAGAAATGAAGAATCAGGAAATAGGGATCTTGAAGAACTGATGCAAGATAGTGGGACGAAAAAAAAGGAAGTAGCAAGATGGTACTGGAGCTTAATAACAGCGGAGGTTAGGGACTGTACCTTGCCAGTGGAGGTCTGGGGGAAAGATCTGCCGACCCTGGAGCATTCAGACCTATGGCAAGTATCAATGTCTACATGTTGGTATGTTGTTAAATCTGCACCCCTCAGGAAGAATCATTTATTTACAGTGCACAGAGCATACTGGACACCTAAAAAGTTAACAAAGATGAGCAAGCAAGAGGCGAAGTGATGTCCTAAATGCAGAGAAGAAAAGGCTGATGACATACACATGTTCTGGCAGTGCCCCCAGCTCCAAGGCTTCTGGCAAGATGTGGGTAAGACACTTACAGATGTGATGGGCCACAACATAGAGGTAAGCACAGAGCTAATAATATTTGGGGTACTCAGTCGTAATGAAAATAAGGCGAAATTAAGTAATAAGCACAAAAATCTACTCTTCATTCTGATCCTATTGGCTAGGAGGGAGATCTGCATCAAGTGGGTACTTAACATCTCACCCACGCATGAGGAATGGGTAACCTCAGTCCAGAGAATAAACAAAATGGACAGAGGGGGGGCACAAAGCAAGAGAGCAGGCTTCTGGGTCATTTGGGAAAGGAAATATGGTACAGATCTAACAGGACAAGGGACAAAATAATGTCCAATGATTACGCAATACAGCAATAATCCGCAAATAAGGTACTCGCACTGGTGGCCCCAGAAAGCAGTTCTCCTTTTGTTAGAACCAATGGGACAGGATGGAAGGGGTCTATCAGAGTTAAGGGCCCCTGGAAACAGAAACAAACTCAAGATGGCACAGAGAGAAATGAGACCCCTGATATCTCCTTTATCCCTGTTTAGTGCACAAATGAGGACAAAAAAAACAAAAAAGAAGATTTTCTCTTTTTATTGCTTTACAGAGTTTCATTTGGTTTGTTTGACCCCTTTGTTAATGGATCTAAAGATCATTTATGCATCTCCAGATCAAATTGTTCAAAAGTGCAACAGTTATGCTTAGTCCATAGATAGTCCTGGTAGCTGATGTTGTTCTTCAACTTTTGAGGATGTTAGTTTTGTGTGATTTGGAGTTTCAATCCTAAAGTCAACAACTACCAAATTCACATCCAAAAACCTATTCCCTGGTTAAGATTCACAGCAAGTTTTAGGTTACTTTGGCTTTTATTCGTTTGCAATATTAGCACAGTCGGTCTCTCTTTCCTTTCCATCTTATAAAAATGTTATCCATGAATCTGAGCCAGGAGACAACACATGGAGTGTGATTAAAATTGAATGGTTTCCATGCATACTCTAGTTCACACTCTTCCAGAGTGACATTTGCAAAAGAGAGTGCAAAAGTGTGCCTCATCACTGTCCTAGAGCTCTGGAGGTTCTATTTTTAATCAAACACAAAATAATTATGTCAGGACAAACTTGATCATCAATTGAATCATCTCTGAATACTCCCCAAAAATAGTTGAGCAAGTACTCAGAAAATATCTGATGGCTCTTGAGCCATCCGCATGTCTAAATGATGTACAAAGTGTGGAAGAAGAAATTTGCTCAATATATGTGGAAAAGTGTTCAGTTATATTTCTAATTCTAATTATTTAGATTTCCCAGGGGGTGAACGGGCTGGCCGTTGTTCTTTATGATTTTTAGGGAAATTATAAAAAGTGGATATTCCAGATTTCTCCACAAAACAATAGCAAATTCATCTTTACAAAACACACCATTATATTGTGAATCAACTAGCAAATTAAGCAATTGAATACAAAGATGTTGGAATCACCTGTTAATTAAAAGTAGCTAATCCCATCATACAAATGACCTTTTCTTACCTAATTACATGCATTGTTTGCAAATCAACATACTTAAACCCCTGGTGAAGGGATGTTAGTCAGCCTGAACCATGGCATCTTTGTAGGGATATTGAGAAGAACTGTTTCTTGATAAGTACAGACACCAAGGTGCATGATTATCATGGAACAACAATGACTCAAAAATGAATTTATCGCATTGAAATAAAAAGTTTTTTTACAAATTGATTTGGGGGCAAGCATTTGCTGTTTCTTTCTTTTTGGCAGTCTGGTTGAACAGGTTTGACAAATCGTTTGATAGTATTTGCTTTCACTGTTATTTCCAAGAAAGCCTAAAAGTGAGAGCAGATATAAAATTAAAAAATGCAAGAATGTTATTTTCCATACAGCAATCCGTATAATTATCAGCTTTCTTCTGCCTTCAATCACACTTTTCTTAGTATAACTAATGGGAGGGTCTATAATATATCAAGTCAAATTTGCTTTATTCGGTTTTCATTTTAAATCACAAAACCATAAAAGCACAGTTTCAAAATATTTATATACTTATAGTACAGTATCTTTGTTAGACCTGTCAGCCTTAGGGTGGTGTTCCCCCCAACAATTTGCCTTCCTCCTCCATTTTTTTACGATCTCGTTTTTGCTGGCATGAGGACTTTGCGCACTTTACCACTGCTAACGACTGCTAAAGTGCTTGTGCTCTCTCCTCTAAATATGGTAATATTTGCTTATCCTCAATTGGCATACTTAATTTACTTTAAAGCCCCTAGTAACGTGGTACTACATGTACCCAGGGCCTGTAAATTAAATGCTACTAGTGGGCCTGCAGCACTGGTTGTGGCACCCACTTAAGTAGCCCTTTAAATATGTCTTAGGCCTGCCATTGCAGAGCCTGTGTGTGCAGATTTAAACTGCTATTTTGACCTGGCAAAATAAACCTTTTGCCAGGCCTAAACCATCCATTTCAACACATATAAGTCAACCCTACGGTGGACTCTGGACAGCCCAGAGAGCAGGGTGCAATGTATTTAAGAAGCAGGACATGTACTTTGAAGTTTTACATACCCTTGTAGTGAAAAACTCTCCAATTCATTTTTCACTACAGCAAAGCCCATCTCTCCCATTGGATAACATTGGAGTTGCATTATAACATTTTATAAGTGTAATTTCCAAATTGGAAGGGAGAACCAGTTTATGTTTAGTGTCTCTGGAATCAAAATTTAAAATCCTCACCTATGGGGAATTTTGAATTTTAATTGCAATTCTGAAAATGACCCATTTAGAAAGTTGTCATTTTCTTGGCTTAGCCAGTTAGTGCCTGCAGCCTGTCTCTGGTCACAGGACTGGGTTTAGCTGACAGTTGGGCTTTGTGTATTCCTCTTAGACAGCCACACACAATAGGGGGCTTAGGTGTGCCTGGATGGGCCTTCACTAGCAGGATGGGAAGGAGCAGATAGGTACGGCCCCACTTACACCTGAATAGACTGTGTCCTGCCTCCACCCAAAGGGCTGCATTTCCCCTGTAGTAAGTCTCGAACCTGGGCAGGTAAGGCAAGATGCCTAGAGACTTCAGAGGGAAACCTCTAGAAGCTTATCCCCCACTTCAAAGGCACAACTGGGTACAAATACTGGACTTCCGACATCAAATCTTCAGTACACTTCTGGATCTGTAGATATTCTGCCAGGAAGAAGGACTGCTGTGCTGCTGAAGGACTGCCACTTTGCTGGACTGAACTCTGCTGTACTCTTGTTTTGCTGTGCCTACTTGCTGCCCTCTTGCCTGTGTGAGAAGGACCGAACCTGCATCTCTTGAACCCAGAACCCAGTGTGACTCGAAGGGCTAGTTGGCTGGCCTCCTGATATGAAGCCTTAGAGACATAACAGGCTTCCAGCAAACTTGCATCTGCACCTGGACTCTGCCATCTGTGAGTCTACCCTGCCAAGTGGCACCACCCCAGTCCTTGATCCTTGGAAGTAGGTTTAAGATTATTTGCCAGCCTCTGCGGATCCAGCGGAGCCGTAGCATCTCCTCTGCTGTGCGGCGCAACCCTGGGCAAAACCAATGCATCTCCGCTGCTGCGTGGATTAGACCCATCGCAAAGACTCGCATCACCATCGCAGCCCGCATCGCCTTCGGAACTTTAGCTGTGTGACATGTTAGAGGGTGGTTTTTACCACATAATTTAGCGCAGAGATGTGCTATCTAAAATATCAAGACACACGTGTGAGATGGAGGAACTGTGTCATGAGTGGCATTATTTATTCAAACAATTTAGACAATAAATGTCAAAGACACATCATTAATCAAAAATAACTTATGCAATCTAGTAAGTAACAAGTGTCAAAGACACCTCGCAGATCAGGAACAAAAACATGGAATCTAGTAAGTTTAAAATCACAGCAATGTAAAGACAAAGAGAGAGAGAGAGAAAATGAACATCAAAGTGGAATGAAGCATAACAACCTCAACTGAAGATGCTAAATAAAACGGTTAACCGTGAGCACCATCGCGTCGTGACTCAAAGGTTCACTGTACGAGGTGGTCAATGAACTGGAGAGTAAGCAGTCCTTTAATATATTTGAAAGGAGGTACTGTTGCCCACAAGATCTAATTTTGGCAGGTGCTTGACCACAGAACATAACAAAAGCTTGAACGTTTTATCAAAAACACTTTGCGTCACCTCTCGAAAGCTTTAAGGTGGTAGCTCCTTATAAGGCTATCGTTTATTTTAAGCCCTGTCGCTATTTTAGTTTCAAAACCTGTGGAAAGTCCCAGGTGGCCCCCACTCCTAAAGTGTGGACAATGTTAGCACAAGCCTGTCTATGGGCTGGCAGGGACAATTATGACTCTCATGCTTCAGATGTGGACAGAATGGGCCTGGGACACTATATGGTAAAACTAGACCCTGCTACATTCCCTCCTCTCGTTCATTCTTGAACAAAACTCTTACAGGATACTTTGCAGGCCCTCCTCCTAGTTGGGGTATCCAAGGGGAGTCATTCACATTGGAACATTGGCACATTGGAACATTGGCTCTCCTGCGCCTTCCTTAACTCTATATACTCTCCTTCATGTATGTCAACGAGGGATGTATATGGTGTTGGTGTAGGTGATGGTGGATCTATATTTAAATCCTATCTCAGTTGGTATCTACCAGTGGTGAGTTGGGGGCTATTGACCTGGCACTGGGTAATGGTAGCAGGCTGCATTGAGTGTAGTCCTGTCATTGCTAGTTCTACTACTTCTAAGAGTGCTAAGTTATCCCCATTCCCTGTTCTATCCTTCTTCTTGTATATAGGCTTTCTCAATGTTCCCTATTCCTACATAATTCATACCTACTAATTTACTACTAGCATTTTTTAGCAAAATGACAGAACAACTGCATGGCGCAACAGAGGAGCAATAGCAGACGGAAAACCGGTAACAACATTTATTTAGCATGGCAGACAGCTACAAATGCATCCAGTCAAAGTTCAACCAATCAGTGGCTGTGTCTGCTATGGCACCTCCTTCAAGAATCATTTTCTTTTCTATGTTGTCCAAGTCGTCGATGGCCTTGGTGATGGAGCCATTGTCTTCATCGTTGGCAATGTGCAGCACGACCTCCCTATCCGAGGGCATACCCTCCTCTTGGTGTTTCGAAGCCAGCGTGCATTCGTCTTGATCTGGAACATCATAATGATGGTGTTGAAAAAAGAGCTGGACGTTGTTCAATAGGCGGAACTCCTGGGGTATGTCTTTGAAGGCTGTCCACCCAAAGTATTTCGCATACCGCCGATGTCGGTGGAGCAAGGTAACAGAGCCAGTCATTGGATGGGCATGGATGTGGGAGATATTGGCTGTAGGAACGACCAAGGAGACTTTATGCATGGTCACAAGGATACACAGTCCATTCCATTGAGGAGGCAGTTGGAGATAGAGACGTTCTCCGCAAGCCCAGTAGAAGTCCATTAGGCTGGAGGTGCCATATTGCATGTCAAAATTATAGATGGTGCTGTTGCATCCAGAGTTGTGCCCAACAGGTACCGTGCCACTTCCTAGAAAACAGAGAAGCAGTGAATTTAGTTGGAAAGCTTTTTTTAAGTTTGGACAGTTTCTCCCCACCCCAAGTAGACTTCCAGTCTATCCCATCTTCATAATCTGAGTGTACCCTAGGTGGCCCTAAGGACGCTGCTCTATACCTCAAGTAACCTGGGGCACTCCATTTATCATGGACATAAATTCGATCAAATAAGAGTAAAACAGTACTATTTTGGCATGGGCAAGGTAGGGTGTGTGGTATAAAGTCATTACAGTCTGAGGGTGATCTTGTTATCATAAACCCATTGTTCCTACCAAAAGCTACACTAAGGCCGACATCAGGAACTCCTATCTTGAGCATCTTTGTTACCCCCCCTCTATTCTGGAATTGTCAGTGATAACCTCATGCATTATTGGGGTGTGGTCCCATACTGTGCTATTTACGAGCACTTCAGAGATGTTGGCCTCAATAATCTGTAATTGCCCCTGTATTCTGTAGAGGAACAGGTGTAGGAGAGATTTTACAGTGTGTGGTGGTACTTCCATAGGGAAAATCAGTCTATCTGCGCCTACTGCATGTGGAATGTATGAGCCACATAACAGTATTCATTAGTCTTCTGCCTACCTACTATTGTCATCTGGCTTTACCTCATAATATCATGGAGAGAATCATGGACACTATGCTGTCAGGCCAATGGGGCATCCCTACGATGACGGGACAACTTAGGGGGACACATTGTAACATTAGCAGTACCACCACAGACAATGAAGGTATTGGAACGTGTTGCATTATTAAAGATGCCACTACTACTGCTACAAGCATCAGCAGGTGAAGGGGGAAAAAGGATATGTGATGTACAGTAGTGTGGACAACTTCAACCTTTTGAGGAATACAAGTCTTCTGAGCCAAGCAATAAGAAAGAAAAGCAAACCAATTAAAACATTGTTAGTGCCACTCCGACAATAAGATAAAGACATAAAATAAAGCAACATATCTTGTTATAAGGATCTTTTGCACTGCTGGTGTTGCAGCTGTATCCGTAGATTACAAAATCGATCACATTCTTCTTCTCAGATAGTAAATGGGAATAATTTGTCCTCCTCTCGTTCATTGTCAGTGCTGAGGTGGTGCAGGGTTGGCCCTGATGTCGCTCCAATGTTTCCATGTTCTTCAGCTGTTGGTGAGGAGTCTGTGACTTTAAATGGTCCTTCAAATTCTAGGTGTTTTTTTTTTTTGCTCATGGAGACCTTCCGGACAAAGATCTGTGTTCCGGGAGGGATGAGTAGGAGCTCAGGATCGATGGGGCCCTTCTCCTTCCGCTTGGATATCTGAGTAGAAAGAAACTTCGCAGCGCTTGTTAACTCATACAGATACTGATACATTTCCGCTTTCATAATTTCAGAAGAACTTTCAGTATGAATTTGAAGTCTAGTTGCTGGTACTGATACATTTATTAATTGTTCATTGAGAAGCATATGGGGCATTAGGTGATGGTCAGAACATGGAATATTTCTGAGTGAAAACAGGGTAATTGGTAGGCAATAAAGCCATTTTGTTTTTTCTCAATTGTGGCAATTATCTTGCTTATTTTATTTTTAAGCAGACATTCAGGCATTGCTGAAATTACCTGCTGCTTTAGCATCACAGTGGACGCATGGTCCAGCTTTGATCCAAACGTGAGGGAAACTTGTAGTAGGGCCTGTGGCATGACATGTTTTCTTGTTACAGTCTGCCTATAGATAAAATCTAAGGGATCTAATTGTACTCCCCTCTTTTTTAATTTTTTTTAATATATATTTATTTATTTATATGTTCACATCTAATCCACCTCTCGTACCAAATGTGTTGTCTACTCCTCCCCAAACATTCTCTGTCTATGACCTGTGGCTAGGTGTGAAACAGTAGTTGTGCAATTGTGCAGGCACCATATTCAGAAATAAAAAACACAAATGCACTGGTGGAGCTCCTAACCAGACATGAGGAGGTGGAAACATGAACATTGAGCATATGTATGCAAATATCTCGAAAACAGGAAACCTAGTACACTGCTTAGGGACGAAGGGAAGAACCCAATAATAATAATGTCTGCAGGGTGCAAAACCTCGAAACATCAATTAACACCGAAAGCGAAAGAAGAACCAAAACATTGTACTATAATTGTTCCCAAGAGGTAGGAACATCTTATTAATCTCTGTCCCAGTAACACAATTGGGAAACAAAATCTCATAGTGGTCAAACTGCAAAATATTTGCAACCACCCCTAAAGTCTGCTACTGCAGTCTAAAAGGCATTTTTAAATCTACACACATTTTATTCTGAAAATATTGCAATACTGAGCATTGCTACTTATTGCATATTGTACTTCTACGTTGAAATACGCTTTATATTAGCACATATTATTCATTCTTTGTATTTCCTAGCACTGGGGCTTGTGTGGAGGAAGTCAGTGTGGTGGCTATCTGTGGTAATCTATTTCTACGGATCTCTGGTTGCTGTACCATGTTTCGTATGCTACACAGAGCTGCACATATCCCACAACTATTCCTTTCCTTCTGTCACACAGCTGCACTCATAGTGCCCCTGTGTTAGGAAGGCCTCTAATGTGTCACAATTTAGAACAACAGTGAATTAATAAAGGGATGTCCCCATCACATTCATTGAACAAGATCCTGACCTGCCGTATTTTGCCACCTTTCATGGTCATAGTCTGCAAAATGTGTCACTGTAGAACATGCGTAAATTTATATATCCATGTACACTTAACTGACTTTATTTCAAGCAGTGGTGATGCCGGTGGTATTTCCCGTAGTGATACAATCTTTTATTTCACTTTCTTGCTGCTGCCAAAAACCCACAACTTTCTTCACTACCACGTTTCTTACGTACTGCAACCTGTCACTTACTATGGCCCTCGTCAAAGATCGCAAAGTGGACCCTAAAACCGAATTCTAGAGAGGTCTAATTCATACACTTAAAATGAGGGAAGTCTGTGAGCAAAGCCCTGATGTGCTGCACCAGAAGACTTAATGCTCTATTCGCGAAACAAGCCCACACCAAACCCAGCACAGTGCTTTAAACTGATGCCAGGGAAAGAGGTGGTCAGGCAGGAGGGTGTCTCTAGTACAGTGGGCATAGGGGAGTGAATCATATATATATAGATATATACATACACACATATACACATATTTACATATCCAGTGACTAAACTGCATAACGTGAAACCTGAAACCCTGTATTTAATCCCGGCTTCCCCATTTTACCAAATTGTGTGATCCTAGGCAGTTTATTTCTCTTTTTCTCCTTTTCTAGCTTAGCTATTAGTTCAATATAGGCATGTCTGTCACGGTGAGGAAGAGAATCAGTCTCTCCGAATTCATTCTTTAAAACTATTCCTTGAAACAATAATTTTTCTCAACGCACTTGACATAATCTGTTGTACGGGACAGGAAACATACACTAAACCTATTATTTCAATACTGTTCATACATTTTCACATTTCCACAGCTCTTCGTGTTCTACTAACTATATATTTATATATTTTTTACTTTTCCTGTTCCGTTTGTTACCACAGGAAACCTGTCTTTCTGGCCTGGGCTCAGTGCCCAGACTCTGTGGCCAGCCAGGAGCGTTAATATAAAGGCAGCCCAAGAAAAATCTTTTAACCCTTCAACACCTTGTAATATCAAAAAGCATGTGGTGTGTTGAATTGTACGTTTTGCTAAATAGAGGCTATTTTAACATAACGTGTATTTGTAAAGCGCACGTTCACCCAAAAGGGTATCTTGGCGATAAATAGCAGATGTTTTTTCTTCCCCAACTCAATGGTACTCATTTTATCCACCTCAGAAGGATGAAAGGCTGAGTAGACCTGGCAGCATTTGAACCTGTGACCATGAAGTCAAACACAGGCCCCACAGATGCAACAGAGGTGAATTATGTGTCATGCATGTTGTGTAATACGCCTTATTTTCTAGTCTTTTGCTCATAAGGGCCTAGAATTAACATGAGTCCTCTGCCATGCAACCACATTACAGATGCTATTGTATCTGTTGCTGTGTGCAAATGTATTGGACCTATATTTTGAAGCGTATTGTCGTGGGTAGGGGATAGGTGTCATTGAATCTTTGGAAGAGAGGTAGAGAAAGAAACAATAGTCGTTCTAATACTGTGTTTACTGGGGACAGTGTGTCCTGTTCTTGATGCCCTCACACACCCCGAAGGATGTCATGCTTCATCATTGGGCAGTTGCTCCTTGTCGGGCCGGCGCTGCAATGCCCTACGGGTCCCCGAAGGGTCACTTTTTTGGAGATCTTTTCAGGATAAAGCCATAAGGGTGCGTGGGGGTATGAGTGGCAGTGGTGTCCTAACATGAAGTTAAAAAATGACTGGAGGGGTGTCTAGAAAATGTATTAAAGAAAGAAGTCCCTCTGTCATTGATAAAAACCAAAAGGTAGTGCTGCTATGAGAGAGATAATGGCCCTCTGTAGCTAAACTTACAACACACCCCTAGTGGGTATGTTTTTAGGTCGACATGTTTCGCGCAATTTATCGGTCTCAGGAGGAGATCCCATGCACTTCTTCAGGACCAGAAAGAGTGTGGTGGTAGATAGGAGAGATACTTGGCCTGTAACAATTAATCTAGTGCCACATTGAAGGTGAGGAAGTAGTATCCCATGTTTTTCCTTAACCATGCATCCATTTCCCATTTCTCTACCCTCTCCTTTCCCCTAATTTCTCTCACACATTGCCATATGTTCAATGCCTTCACTACTGCCCACTGCCTCTTCGACCAGTATTTTTAGCTAAAACTGTTACCACAATTTGATCCTTTATTAATGAATCAGTCAACATACCAAATTTACATATCCTGGGCAAACACCATGGGCCATACGGAAGAGGTGTGGCACAGGGGCCAGAGCAGCTGACTCCGGAGTGTGGGGCACACGGTTCGAACGCCTGCGGCAGCTTAGCTCAGTATCATGACTCTGGGCAATAGCTCACTTAATCTCCCCAACGGCCCCCAGCACCTGGATACCCTTAGGGGTGATAAGTTGCGCGTTACAAATCTGGAATCAGGTCAGGCATATTTATAAGAAAGTTGCGCAGTGCAGCAAGTCACCTTGCTGCACTGTGCTGCATGATAGGGAAAGGGCAGGAAAGCGCCATATTTAAAAGATTACGGCCCACTCCTGCCTATGTCCATGTGCTGCCACCGTTTTGGTGCCTAGCACCAATACAGGCACCCTTACACCATATTGCAAGGGTGCCTGCGTTGTAGGGAGGATTGTTTTTGTACAGGAAGGGGCTCCTCCTGCACAAAAACAATCCCCTTAAGCATTTTTCTCTTACAATGTGTGCTGCAGAATGCAGCACACATGGAAAGAGGAAGTAACAAGGAGAAATAAAGATATTTCTCCTCATTACGCCTCACCTGGTAAGGCGTACCTTTGTGGCACATTCCCAGGTCTACCATTTTTGGTAAATCTGGGAATGCGTTCAAACCCATGCATGTTGCATGGGAAGACCCACACAAATCCCTTGGAATGCCTCCGTGGTGCAGAGTAGCACAACGCAGTGAATTACACAGCGTTGCATTACTTTGGATTTATAAAGCCACTCAGGGCCACACAAGGTGGCTTGCGTGGCTTCATAAATCACATTTGGGCATGCTTCGCACATGCACCACGTTGCTTGGTGCAGGCACGACACAACCTTACTCATAAATATGTCCCTTTCTACATAATTGAAAATGAGTTCAGATCTTCCCTGTGTTCTAGCAAAAAAGTTCCAAAATGTTGTTCCAATCTTTTTACGAACATTTCGTATACATCCCTTACTTCATCATCTTTTTTTTTTTTTTTTCAAATCGTTTTTATTGAAATTCAAGGAAGGAACAAAAAGTGAGACACAGTAATGATGCAACATATTAGATCAAGAAATTAATCTACGAAAGTTACGTTGCTGTTAAGTCATGTGAAATACAAAGTAAGTCGGTGGAAATCAAATCAAATGTAGAGATAGAGAGAGATAGAAGGAAAGATAGAGAGAGGGAGAGAGAAATAAATAAATAAGTAATAATAATAGCTACTCAAGTGCTGTGTCAGGTGAAATACAGTGAAGCTTTAGAGACAACAGACATGGTCGGCCTTTGGTGTATCAAGCACTGATAGTCGTCATAGTTGTGCTAAAGGAGTACAATACACTACAATACGGACATATCAAATGGTTACAGTTATACGTACACGTTAGGGGCAATACAGTACATTACAAATACGTGATTTACGAATGTAGTCTCCTATAATTAGGGCCTTGTGAGGGGTTAGATCCTCTCACGGTGGATCAAATGTGAAAGAATGAGCGTCCAGGGTGTTCCATAGTTTCCTGTGTGAATTACGCCATGGAGAGGCATGAAGCGCCACATTGTCTGCCCCTCTGAGGAAGGTTAGCCACTCCTGCCACATCCTGAATGAGACCTCTTTAAAGTTTTTCCACTTATTCAGAATGATTTTACAGGCTAAAGTAAGCATAAGATCTAACAAGTATCGGTTGTTTATATCGGTGATATTAGGGTCCAGAGCACCTAGCAGGACGTAGGAGAATTCCCTTGGGGGGTTATATTGAAAGTGTTGCCTATGCACTTGTAAATCTTATCCCAATATGTTTGTATAAGAGGGCAATGAAAGAGCATGTGTGAAAGATTACCGTTGTGAATTTTACAGTTCCAGCATATGGGGCTTTCGCTGAGATTAAGTTTAAAAATCCTTTCTGGTGTCCAGTATGTCCTATTTATTAACATCAGTTTGGTTTGCGCTAGTATTGGAGAAATTTTGTTCGAAAAGGGAGTGATATGTATCTTTTCCCAGTCGAATTTGATATTGCTAGAATTGGCTTCGGATTCCCATTTTTCTTCACATTTCGTGTGAGATTTGCGAGGTTTGGGGGATAATATTTTATACACTTTTGAGACAGTGTGTCCTGACTTTAGTAGCTGTGGTAACTTTGAGAGTATTGACGGATCGGCAGGTTTAATAGAGCGCAGCGTGAGGAGAGATTTGAGTTTCAGGAATTTATAAAAATCTAACTCATTTAGCCCATGGCGAGTCTGAAGCATGGAAAAGGGTAGGGGAAGGTTCCCTGTAAAAAGGTCTTTGACTAGATTTATGCCGTTAATTGACCAGTGGGTCCAGTGGAGCATGTTTCCGTCAATCTTCAAATTCGGATTATTCCAGAGCGATGTCAAGTTGGATTTGTTAGTTTTTAATGGGGAAAAAAGTTCCAGTCGTAATAGGGCTCGTTTGGTGTTAAGCAAGATATACTTCGAGTGGGGTAAAGAGGGAATATCTATGGTGAGGAGAGCAGGTAGAGGCATGTCATGGATAAGTGATCTTTCTATGTCCAACCAGACTGGTTTGTATTCAGTCTGAGGGATTAGCCAGTTAGATCCCTGTTTACAAAGATATGCAGTTTGATAGTTCCTAAAGTTTGGAAGGCCCAGACCACCTTTTTCTTTGGGTAATTGTAGTTTCTTCATAGATATTCTGGGTTTCTTACCTTGCCAGAGGAACGTGTTTAAAAGCTTATAGATCTTGTTTAAAAAATCGTTGGAAAAAGTCATCGGTAGCATGCTGGCTAGATAATTGACGAGGGGGTAATCATCATTTTTAATGTCTCTGCCCTTCCCCACCAAGATAAGAATTTAGGTGACCAGCCATCTAGCAATGAAGTGATTTTCTTAAGGAGAGCATTTTCATTGGTTTGAAGGGTGGTGATCAAATCTTTCGTGAAGTCTAGGCCTAGGTATTTAAAGCACTTGGGTTGCCACAATAGGCCCGAGTTACCAATAATTTCTTTCCCTCCCAGATTATTCAGGAGTTTCACCTCCGTTTTGTCTTTGTTCAACTTGTATCCGGATACCGCGGCAAAGTCATCAATAGAGGACATAAGTGCAGGGATAGCTGCTTCCGCATGTTCGGAGACAACTAACACGTCATCAGCATAAGCCGTGATCTTGACCGTGCAGTTGGTGAAGCATATCCCTGTAATCTGTTGATTGTTCCTAAGATGTTGGAGGAAAGGTTCAATTGCAAGGAGGAATAGAGAGGGTGAAAGAGGGCATCCTTGTCTAGTTCCCTGTCCTAGTTTAAAGGGTGATGAGAGGCAACCTCCCGCTCTGACTCTAGCCGATGGGTTGAAGTATAGCGCCATTACCATACGTTTAAAATTTTCGCCCAGGTTAAATTTATCAAGTGTTGCTTCCAGGTATGCCCAATCAACCTTGTCAAATGCCTTTTCGGCGTCCAAGGTGATAGCAACTGTTGGCGAGTCGGTAAGTTTGGCTTTCTCCAAGACATGTGCTAGGATACGTGTATTATCGCTGGAGAGTCTGTTTTTTAAGAAACCCACCTGCGAGGGGTGAATGAGTTTTGGTAAAAAAATTTGAATACGTTTAGCAAGTATCATTGCATAAATTTTGCAGTCTAAATTAATTAGAGATATCGGTCTGTAGTTTTTAGGTAGTGTTGGGTCTTTGCCTTCCTTTGGGATTACTGCTATGATGGCTTCTGCCAGTGTACCATCAACCTTGCCAGAGTCACTAAATTCCCTAAACAAGTTTAGTAGTGGGGGGACAGTGTTGAAGAGAAGCATTTGTAAAATTTGGCGCTAAACCCATCTGGGCCCGGGGCTTTTCCAATTTTGAGGGCCTTTATCGAGCTTTCAATTTCTGAAACACTAATTGGGCTGTTAAGTTCAGACTTTTCATGTTCTGAAAGGGCAGGTAGTGTGTATTTATTCAGATATTCCTGTGTTTTCATACTATCTAGGTCTTGATTCTTACTATATAGAGTTGAGTAAAATTTCTTAAAAACCTCTGCAATTTTGTCAGGGTCAGAGTGCGCTAAGCCATCTTGGTCTATGAGGTTTTTAATCGAATTCTTCTGTATCTTGAACTTTAAGTACGATGCTAAGCTCTTTCCTGCCTTGTTGGATTCACAAAGCTTAAAACTTTTTTGTTTGTTTATCCATACTCCAGCCCTATCACTGACTATTTTATTATACTCATATTTCTTTTTCATTAGCTCATTCAAGATTGAGACATCCCTGGAAGTGATATGTTTTTGCTCTAAAATAGCAATCTCTGCCTCTAATTTGTCAAGGTTTTTATTGGAGTCTCTATTCATGGCCGCTCGAATTTTGATGATCACACCTCTAATAGTGCTCTTTAATGCCTCCCACCTTGTGAGGTCTGAAGTATCTCCTATTTTATTTTCTTTGAGATAGTTCAGTATCGCGTTTCCAATAGTTTGTCTATGTTCTTCTTTCTCTAGGATTTCGTTGTTGAGTCTCCATAGGGATTGCTTTTTAATGGGTTTCAGGTCTGAGATGGTCAGAGTAATGCATGAGTGGTCTGAGACCACTCTGGGTTCAATCGAGGTATGCTCAATCCTGGTTATGGCGTTGCCAGAGATAAGTAGGTGGTCAATACGGGAATAAGAATTATGTGGATGAGAATAGAAAGTATAGTCCCTCCCTGTGGGGTTTTGCAACCTCCAAGTATCTATAAAGTTGAAGCGAGTACAGAGATTAATAAGAGCTTTGTGCGAGTTATTGGGACGAAAAGGGCAGTGTGAGTCTCTGTCTAAGAGTGGGTCCATGGGCAGGTTAAAGTCGCCCGCTAGTATGTGCATAGCGGTATCCGGAATTGTGTCAATGTGCCTGCTCAGATCTTCCCAAAAACCTGGCTCGATCCTGGTGGGGGCATAAATATTAGTGATGTAAAATTCCGTCTTGTCTTTAATCAATTTTGTTGTAGTCCATCTCCCTTTAGTGTCAGACGTACTTGTTGCCAAGTCTATATTTGAATTTTTAGCTATCAGAGTCAGGACACCATTCTTTTTCCCCACTGCATCAGATCCAACAGCATCACTGTAAAACCTATTTCTAAGTGAGTTGAATTGCTTGGAGTCTATCTTTGTTTCCTGTAGCAGGAGGACGTCACCCTTCTGTTTATGGAGATAGTCAAGTATCTTCTTCCTTTTAACAGGGTGATTTAAGCCCTTGACATTCAGTGAGACTACCTTGAGGGAGCTACGTGTTAAAGTTGTGGCTGCGACGTGTGACATCCTGTGTGTATATACCTTGTTAGTGATTCTCTGACCCTAGGATAAGTTTTGTGCAATTCACTTACGATATGGGAGAAAGTTGTACTCCTATCTTGCATGCGCGGTGAGATTGGTGGGCACAATTGTGGTGGGTCGAGTAACCATCTGCATAAGATATGTATCTGCATCTCATCATTTGGGGAGGAACTATATGTATATACACTCCTATCGCAGTAAAACATTTGATTCGAGGCAACAGTAAAAGGCATATCATACGTTGAATTATTCCTTTTTGTACAAAGCTGGTGTGTGGGTAAAGAGGCATATCGCTATTACAGCACATATTATTCATCCTGGTGCCCTGTATAGGTATATTGGCTATGTCATGGGGCAATACATTTGAACAAGCGAACATGGTCTTTGAGTAAGAAGGTGTCACGTGTACATAGAACGTATTACCCACCAAAATGACACCTGTATGTACAAGGCTAACATCCTGTGAAACATTACATAGATATTGCAGAGATATTGCATCATTGCTAGAAGAAAGAGGTAAGGCACTTGAGTAAGGAAAGTAATTACAGCATAAAAAAGGAAGAAGGATACAATAAGAAGAATAAGATCCAAAACCCCAACCCTACCCACCCCCAACCCCATCCCTCCCACCCCCCTGAAAGTAGATGCTTGGCATGGTGACAAGGGAAGAGAGCTCCCCTCCCATGGGAACCAGACAAAGTGACCTGGGCGCATGAGGCCAGCCTGTGTCATAACATAAGGAGTAGTAAACTTTACAGTAAGGAACATGAGAACTAATAAAACTGAGTATAGTTATACTGCGGTGTGGTACATTGCCATCCAACGATGTGCAGTTAGTCTGTGCATGTTGATCTATTCATTCTGCATTTTAGTAGTCTAATCGCGTAGCGTGGCTGTGAGTATAGGTGAACATGACTAGGTGAACAAGACTGGGCACAACTGGTTATCTAACCATTATCTAACCTTTATAAACAGTGACAGATTGGCTGACGTCCTACATAAGGAAACATGAGAACTAATAAAACTGAGTATAGTTATACTGCGGTGTAGCTCATTGCTATCCATAGATGTGCAGTTAGTCTGTGCAGTTTGGTCTAATCATTCTGCATTTTAATAGACTAATCGCATGGCTTGGCTTAGCTGTGACTATAGGTGAACAAGACTAGGTGACCAATATGGTGACTATAGGTGAACAAGACTAGGTGACCATTATCTAACCATTATAAACAGTGACAGATTGGCTGGTGTCCTGCATAAGGTCCAGTATAAGTCTGGACACACTGAGGCTGACAAACCGAGTATAGATCACTGGATTGCACCATTAACATCATTAACACAGGAGTAAACGTGTTCCTAGCCTATACATTGTGAACTCTAGCATTCTAACACGTCAAGTAAAACACTTAGCGCCGCTGCATTGAGGTTCCACCAGGAATCCAGAGTCAATAAGAAAAGGATATACGAACCAGATCCCCGTGATTGCCTTGTTAGTAATGCTTCAATCTACCGTGGGGATAGATATTACCAGCCCAAGCCCAAGGCCTGTGCAACTAAAACATTGATACAGAGTAAAGAGTCTTCCTTATATGACCGGTGAAAGGCATGTCGCATCAGGTGGGATCAGAAGACTAATACTTGATATAGGTTAAAGAGACTGCCTTTTATGCCGATGAGTATGAAGGTGCTTCAGATGAGATCAGAAGAGCATAGAGACACTGTCCTGTAATGACTCATAGCTTGGAAGTACACATGTAATTCAAGTATTTCAAGATTTTCAAGTAGTTCAAGTAATTCAAGTATACGAGATGCCGTTGAGAAGCTCACTGATCTGTTCTTGGTTGTGGTCCAACGGAGATTTAAGAGATTATGAAGAAGATCCAGAGGCCGTCGTTTCCATAGAGGGATCACCCGGCCCGTCGAGGAATCTTTTCAGCTGTAGGTGGTCTGTGAAGAAGTGAGGGGACCCGTGAATCATTACGCGAAATTTTGCTGGTCCTGCAAAAGCAAACTGGTAATTCAGGTGTTTTAGCCTGGGTCGAAGTGCTAGAAAGCCTTTTCTAGTATCCACCGTTTCTTTGCTGTAGTCTTGAGAGATAAAAATGTTGTTGTTTTTCCAGAGAATATGGTTATTCTTACGCATGAAGGCGAGGATCTGTTCTGCGTGTTGATATCGGAGAGGTTTACATACAATTGGTCTTGTTTTTTTTTGGTGTGGTATGATTCTTGTAGGGACCCGATGGGCCCTATCAAACTCTAGAGGTTTGTTAAAGGACAGGTTAGTGGCCTGCGTAAACCAGTTTTCTAAAAAAGTGATGCACGACTCTGATTGATCCTCTTCCCCTTCAGGGATACCAAAAATTCTTAGGTTCCCTCTTCTATTTCTGTCTTCGAGTCCCGACAGGCGTTTCGTTAGAGAGTCTGTAGTGATGGTTAGGCTTTTGAGGGATTTACATACTTTGACATCATTGTCCTCCAACTGGCTGATTCTGTTTTCCGTTTCTGCTAGTCTGATGTTGGTGTCTCTTATGTCTTGTCGAATTGCAGAGACTTCGTCCCTCGTGGATTTTGCCAGATCATGGACCTCAGCTAATTTACTCAGTATGGTATCCATCGTTGCATTGATGTCGCGTTTGCCTTTAGTGGGTGATTCCGGGTTCGGAGGGTCAGCTTTAAGTCTCTTAAGTGTCTTGCCTTCCTTCTCGGACATCTTGAGTGGTTGTTGTTTCCTTTCAATGTGTATGTGTATGCGATCGTGTACTGTGTGCTGTACTGCGTACCGCGTACTGCGTACTGTGCTCACACTCTTGACTCTCCTGGCTCTCCACCGACTCCACCAAGTCCACTGACTCTATTGACTCTATTGACTCCGCTGCAACAGCGTTGGTGATGGCATCAGCGTCTGGTAGGCTTGGTGAGCTCTGGTGTCCACTAGAGTGGATTTGTGTGGCTATTGCAGGCTGACACTGAGTCAATGCAGACACCGGAGAGCCCAGAATTACACTGAGTAATCTGCATGCATCTATGCTTAGAGATGTACTGTAATGCTCATGGATGATGCACGAAATACACAAGCTACGCAGAAAGCACGTCGAGCACACACCTTTCCATAGATTATATAGGCTTACAGAGTACAGCAGAGACCACCCGAGTGCTATAGAGGTCTCTGGAGTGTTGCCAGGGCTGACACAACAGGGTCATGCGTGTGGTTGTAACTGGTATGATTCTGGTATGATTCTGCATTCAGGGTAGATATCCTGCAAAAAGCATAGATTGAATAAGGGCTCTTACAGCCACTTTAGGCAACTTTAGGCATCACCACCGTGAAAGCCAAAGTGGATTCAGAGTAGCTCTGAGCAGGGCAGGGTAGGCAAGCATGTACCTCTCCTGACAGTCGCCATCTTAAGGTCAGGCATCCAGGTGTAAAAAGACTCATACATTCAACCCAACTTCAGTAGTGCAGCTGCATGCAGGTGGACAAGTAGACATACGTTGTTAGTCTCTTATGTGACAACATTTCTATGTCTCTCCTATGTCACTCTTACGCAGGGGTTAAAGCAAGCATCAGCCTGTCAGTTTAACTGGTGTTCCGCGCCGCCATTTTGTATGCAGACTTCTGATGTGAAATATGTTATGACATATTATGGCATAGCTTTGTACTTATTTCATGTGTAGATGTGAACGTAGCAGTCAGCATTCACTATTCGACATCTGGCATGTGGTATTTGACGTTTTGACTGCCGCAGCGGTACGACGTGCACCGGCAGAAAGCCCGAGTCAGACAGTCGCCATATTATATGCAGACGCGCGACCTTACTTGATATTGAGTGAACGTTGGAGCCGTGTTTGTTAATGCGACCCCAGGCCTGAAGTCGCTTTGTTGTGGAGTCGGGCTCGGAGACAGATCGTTGCGCTTTGTTCTCACGCTGAGAGTCGAGATCCCCGAGGTACAATGGGAATTAGCGTATGATCGGGACAAGTGACGCCCGATAGGATACAGACGCTGGGATCTCCCCAGCTCACATAGATGAGCAAAATGACCAAGATTTGCTGTCGCTGGATTCCTGAAGTGTTCCGCCGCTTTATTGCTGTCTGTAGTGACGTCCGGTAGTGCGAGAGATGTATGGAAATGCGAAGTCCGGCATTACCATGAGAGGAGAGGAAGGCTCACGCCGCCATCTTCACCAGCGTCCAAACCACGCCCCCTTACTGCATCATCTTTAACCGAAAAGGCAACTAATGGTATGCTACAATAAATATTCCTGCCTTCAAAACGAAGATTGTGCGATTCTCCAATAAAACATTTTGGGGCATATTCACAAGAAATGGCGATAACTATCGCTAACCTTATCGCCGCCTAACCCTGAAAACTATCGCCATGTTGGCGGCGTATTACCAAGCCGCCGCTACATGGCGATAGTATCAGGGTTAGGCGGTGAAAACTGCCGCTAACATTAGAGCGATGGCGATAGGAATTCCAGTGTTAGCGGGCGAAATCCAGCGATAGACCCATTAGCAGCAAGAAAACTCACGTTAGTCAGCCAAACGTGAGCTTTCCTGCCTCTAATGCAAAAAATAGCCTATCAATCAACCCCTAATAGAAAATCGGCATAAAAAACAATACATGCAGAATGAAGCAGCCAGGGCCAAGTGCAGCACACATCAACAACCCCTGCAAGCCAGCCAACATCCAGGATGACCAGGATGTGAGCCTTGATGCCTCGCTGGACCTGCGTCTGGAGCCTGGATGCCTTGCCGGACTTGCGCCTGGAGCCTGGAGTGGGATGTGGAGGAGCTGTGGAGTCAATGAGCCGTGGCGGTAGACATTGAGGCGTGACGATCGCCCGTACCTGCTGGTGAAGTCTGGCAGGTCGCATGGAGACACGTTGCTGACCTGTGTGAGAAGACCGCCTTGCGACCCTTGGAGCTGTCAATGGTAGAGGCGCTCCTGCGCACCAACGTGGTGAGTTCCACATCGCATACTACGATCCACCACTACACCGGGGTGCACGAAGGGGATTACCAACGCTGTGTGCCGTCTCCCTGCATCACAGGCTCCATGATGTTGGACTGGCCGTATGCTGTGGAGGGTGAGGCCCCTGTGCTACTGTTAAAGATTGCAGGAATCGCTGTTAGCATGAGCTGAAAGCCATTTTGTACTTGGCAGCCATTTTAGTTAGCCATGTGCTCGCCATGTGCTTTCTCCCTCTTCCAGAGTCTTGCACATGCTCAGAGAGGCCTAGCTGGTAGAATGCACCTGCTCCTAGTATAGAACTGTCAAGCTATTCTTACTCATGTAAGCAGTTTAGTCTCCCTCCACTTTGTGGAGCAAGCAAATTTTGTATACCCATATTAGTCAATAAGCATGCTTGTATGTGCTAGGACCTCCCCTTGATTTTATGCTGACTATATAACAAATACATATATAAGGACCCTGTTCTCTGCACTCATTAGAATGCCTCCTACAGTGGCCTGCGGGTACCGTAAGATGCAATCTCCCTCATCTGAGGTTAATAAAACATGTTTTTTTGATATTACAGCTTCTGTGCCAATCTCTTCTTTGTTGGTCTTAAGGACCAGATGTATCAGTGAACCCCTAAGAAGGTTTTTATTTCTACACTACGCCGAACTTGTGTGGCGTGAGCGCTGCAACTTCACGCCTAAGGGGGCCCTGCTGCGTCAACTGCATCGGGAGGTCCACCAGCGGACTATGCGGTGACTGCTGTACCCAGCCTAGTGAAATCACACTGGGCTGATGCTCCTGCTGGCTGAGTCACAGATTTGGAGAGAGTGCAGTGGAGTGCGCCAAGGTGTCAATGTCCAGGTAAGGAGAAGGTGGGACGCGTACCGCAGGCGGGCCGGGGGGCGAGTCTCAGGCCTATCACACATAGATGATGCACCCCCAGTGTCGGCACTACCGCAATGGCGGAAGAGCTTTGCCCCACTGCCTCAAGCAGACGCAGGAGAGCAGGAGCTACGAAGACACGGCACCCGCTAACACACATCCCCGCGTACACGTCCCATCAGTATTCTTTCCGGCATTTACCACCTCACAGCTGTCCCGCCCCCCCCCAGCACTTCTCAATGGCGGCCGTTGTGCGCACATGCACAGCAGGCGTACCACTCGTGTGCCAAAAGCACATACGTAGCTACGATGCATGACATAACATCACATTCCATTCCAATGCATACTAATACTATGCGCATTGCAAAAGTATGGTATGTGTTGCATAGCGGAGACATAAATATCACTATTCCCACGTCAGTGAGTGCAACCCAAAACTAACCTTTGCACCCCAAACCCAACCGTGAACCCTGGAATTCCTTTATCAGCCCCCAAAACACCCTCCAAATTTCATATTTTACCCCAAAACACACCCCAATTTTCATGTTTTACCCAAAAACACACCACAATCTTCTTATTTTACATCTGAAACCCATACCCACCCGAAATACTTTAAATTAACCCATTACTGACCTCACAATGCGTTGTAATCAAATGCAATGTAAAGGCACCTGCGTTGTCGGAGTTGCATTGTTAACGATGTAGTGCCTGTGTTGTAATGGTCGTCTCCCGTGCCAAAGGCAACCCATAGGCTATGCCGTTTGCGTCCGTCTGCCCCTGGACCACGCTCAGCACCAAGGAGCCTTCCTCTTGGACACTCCACCGCTACAACGCCAGCATCCTCCTTGCCATCAACCCTGGACGCCACCTCGCCTGCCAGGACCAACCTCTGTTCCGGACCGGACATCGCCATCGCCATCACTGACGGCTGCAGTATCACCCGCAAGGAGCACCCCGGCCATCAAGGAGGAGGCATTGCCATCACCTACAGAAGCAGACTCTGACTGACCACACACTCTAATGACCCAAGGGTGACCATGGACCATTTCAACTCCCAGATCCGGACCAAGCCCAAGCACATCCTCTGCGGCACCCTCATGTGCAGGCCCCCCCGGGCCATGGCCTCCCATTCTCCAATACCATTGTAGACCTCATTTCACCCCAGGGTCTCCCATCCACCGACGACATCCTACTCGGTGAACTCAAGTTCCACCTGGACAACCCCAGTGACCAGGACACCACCCCCTCCTGGGGAAGGTCCCCTACATCAGACGCAAGCAGCAAGTCACCTCAACATGGCACATGGCAGGATGCACGGTCGAGCACGTCACCTCCACCAGGGTGAACTTCAACTACAGCCACAACACCGGACTCTCCTGGACTGACCATCATTGGTAACATCACGTCTTCACCTTGCCCACCGGATGACACCGCCATCATCGCACCCCCTCGCAGCTGGATCAAGGCCACCGAAGAACGTCTCGTCAACTCCCTCCGCACCAACACTCCACCAATGCTTCCAAATGATGGCACCGCAGTGCGCAACCACCACCGATGGATCTCCAACAGCGCCCGACATTCGGGCACCCCTCATGAACGGCACTGCGTCAGTTACCTTCCGCCTGCCTGATGGCAGGCGTGAGGGTGACGAAGTGCCACAGGGATAGGCTGGCCCCATGCATTGCTGGAGTTGCGTCATGGTTGTGACACGACTGCAGCAATGCGTGTCTTTAGCGCAGACAGATACGTCAGGATTCCTGACGTATCTGTCATTACTAGCGTCATGGAGCGCTGTCCAGTGAATACAGCGCATCCATGCTGTATGCAAAGGGCGCAGTGAGAAGTGTTGCAACGCTGTCTTGTCGCAGCGCTGCAACACTTTTCATGACTGGGGCCCAGGAATGCGCACTATCTTATTAATGGTGCGCATTCCTGCACTGTAGTTTTGTCGCAGGGCAGCGCTACAACATTGCTTGCAGCGCTGTCCAGCACCAAAACCTGCTGGGATGTGGCCCCAAGTGTTATCACCATTTTTAAGACCAGCTATTTTCTGGTCTTAAGTCCCAGCAGCTAACGGGCCTTAGCGCCTGTTTTTTTAACGTATCGCTGGTCCGGGCGATCATTGAGAATATCGCGAAGTGGGGTTAGCGTGCGTTTTAACACGGGAACACCTACAATGCATATGATTAGCGTTAGTTGTCACTAACATCGTTGGCGATGTTATTAGCGGCTGCTATCGCCAGGAAGCTGTCGCTAACAGCTGTTAGCGACAGCTTGTGAATACGGCAATAGAAATATCGCCGCTTTAGCGGCAGAAAAGTGCCGCTGACGCGGCGATATCGCCTTGAGAATATGCCCCTTTATTCTCTAATGGGGACCCCCCCGCCCTCCTTCACAAAAAAGTAACTGTCAAAAATAATTTGCCACTGACTTCATGGGAGAGTGGGTTCCCCAGCTTCATATAGGAATAACAGAGGCTGACCCATATATGCAGCCATCATTGTGGAGGTGGAATAGAAAAAAACAAACTAACACAATTAGATAACACAGAAATCCAAAACAGTAATTAAAAAAATGAACTAACATCAAAATATAAATGTAGGATAACAATAGTCATCCAGTGTTGCTCTAAGTTCTGTTCAATCATGGTGATGTTACAAATTTCAACAAGGTGTACTTTTAACATTTACCACTCTAGTCTTTGTCATTGGAATAAAACATCAGGAAACACTCCACTGTTCATACTGTCTCTGAAACACTCCATAATAATCTTTGATGGTCTTGCTCTCAATCAAAACTTGAAATTCCTGCAGCTTGAGCCGGAGCACTCAATAGATCTGTGCATTGACTGATAAGCCATATCGCAATAGCAACTGAAACATGAAGTTGCTGCATGCTGCAGGTCCATGCAATGTTACATACTATAATAAGTTGACAACATGATAAAAAACAGATTTACTTCTCCATTTTTGCTTTCTCCACTCTACGTTTTTAGGGGCCTACACATTCTATTGACCTTATCTTTACACCCCATAGGTATATTCACTCAATATCTTTGCACAAGCTAACATGACCTCATCAAAAGTCCATTTTCTTTGCAATGAACATGCCTACTCCACACAAAATTAACTATACCCCTCATCTCCAACAAGGGTATCACCTGTGATCTAAAGTGGACCTTTTAAATCTAGCCCGTCTTACATGGAACCCAGCCAATTCCTCAGAAATGTGTACAAACCAACACTGACCTCTTTAACAAGTGGATCGAGAAAGCTCTTGATATCCTTTAAAAATCCGAAACTCCCATAGGGCATCGCCTTCAGCACCATGGTATATAGAGATATTTCCTCAGACAAAAGACGCTGTAAGAAATTTGAGAGGCAGTGAAGATGCACCTGTAATTCTGTAGACAAAACCCACTAGATATATGAACTTCACTCATACAAAAACTAGTAGAAAATGCCTAAACCCGGGGCCAGACTGAGCTTTTGTTCCATCTGACATTTCTCCCCTGGGCTTGAGCCACTGAAGGGCGGATTTGAAAGGGGCTGTTGCTGGCTCCTCTGTCGTTTTCCCTAGCGCCCCGAGATTAATTGCAGCAGGCACGGGGAGCCTAAGAGAGAGAGAGGGGAAAACAGGAAGGTAGAGAGGGAGAAGAAAGAAAAGGGAGAAGGGAGAAGGGGAGAGAGAATAGATGTATTGAAAGTGAAAGATCGAGCATGGAAAGGTAGGCCGCAGGGCTGGCTTGAGCATGTTTGTCAGGGCTGCTTTCGGTCTCACAGTTCAGCCCTGCCCGTGCCAAGCACTTCCGCGAGCAAATTGTATCAGCTAAGAACCTTACAAAAGCGATCTTCCTGTTATTTAATGCTCTTGCTCCTCTTGTGTCGACCTCTGCTTCTGCTGCCCCCACTCAGCTGCTGAGCTCCGAGCTTTCAGACTTCTTTCAGAACAAGATCATGCCGCTTTTAGCTCTCTTTATTCAGGCGGACCATTTCTCCATCAGAGCAACTACTTTATAACTCACTATTCTCAAACTCCTCTGTTTCGCACTGCTTTCTTTTGCCCCGGTAAATCAAATGACATAATTTCTAAAGCTCAATAATATTTCCTCTGGGTCTACTGTGGATCCCTGTCCTGGCAAGTTTGCTAAAGCTTTTGTTTCCTAGCTTGTACCTCTTATATCCTCTCTGCAATGCGCTATTTGTACGCTGGTGAAGTATCACATTCTTGGGAAAAGGCCCTTATCGTTCCACTTCTGAAAAAGCCTACATTAGATCTTAAATGATTTTCAGTGGTGAGTTTGTCCCAACTTGAGCACCAAAACCATGGTTTTGCTGCCAGTAATGACATCAGGATGATCCTAGATGTAAAAGCCACGGCTAGTTTCATTCTTTTGAATATCTTCACAACTTTCAAAATTGCTTCCCATGATGTCATTCTAGACAGACTTGATGACATTGACATAAAGGGTACTGTTGATAACTGGTTTTCTTCTTTTTGCATGGTCATTTCCAAGCAGTCACTTTGATTCACTATCATTCCACCATTAAGACCATCAACTGCGTGGTCCCTCAGGGTTCCTCTCTAAGCTATGATGCCCCACTTCCTGCTCTCATCACATCTTACGGTCTCAGGTTCTATTGTCCTGTAGCTCCTATAAGAAATATACAGGATCTGCGCGTTTAGACAACATACACTGTAGGATTGGTGTCAGACAAACTCTGATCACCCCCACCAGGTATGTTGGCCCTTTTTGTACCAACTAGCTCACAGTGCCACTAGAATCTCCTCTTACCAAGGAGAGAATAGTTCTTGGCAACCATCGAACATGACAACCCTGATCCCTCAGGACCGTGGAAACAATATACTACCTTTCGCTAAGTCACTCATGCTTACTTAGTCTGTCTCAGAGAAATACACAGAATAAACAGGCTGGGCGTTTTCAATAAGAATTTATTGAACAGTTGTTATTCTGGTGTAAAATAGATGAGCTGTAACAACAGTTAGGCATTATAAGATATAAATGATTAGCAGTACGATAATGGATGGTATAGCTCTACCATCTTACAATAATCATGAATACATACGAATATATAAAACACATGATAAAAGATGTGTACTCCTACGATGCTTCCCTAACTAGATGTACCTAAGTGTACCTAGCCTGTGTGTAGGTGTTAAGCCAAGAATCCCTCTAGGATTTAGTCAACCCCATTACCTGAAGTGAAAGACTGTGGGACCCCGTTCCTGGTCTCGAATTGGACACCCCGCGAGGGATGTTAGACCACTGCGAGCTGGAGTGTCTGCATGCGGGAACCTCAGCGTCTCTGGTCAGTGTGTTGGCCGGGAAGTCTCGGTCTCCTCTGTCTTATCTTAGCAAGATGTGATGCATATATACCCATAGGTCTCGCCAGGGGTTCTACCTTGCTGTATTACTGTGTCGGCCTAAGGATGACGTTGGGCATGAACTTTGTACATAGATTTTATACAGGAGATGGTAGTCCTGCTGTGCTTCCAAGAATCCTCATGCATAATGAATGAGATTTCGAACTAGGGAAAACCCGCGTTCTGAATGCAGTGTAATATCTAGGTAAAAGGTCAGTCCCTGTAAACCGTGACAAGTGTAATGTAGGGAGGGAATATAGGTGAAGGGTAATGAGATTACCGGGGCCTATATTATACCTATATGGAATATAACACCCACTCCTCTTCCGAATGGATGACATAGTTAAATTCTAAACGTACTACTAGGCTGACGCAAATAGTTAAAAAAAAACATTAGTTTCTTTTTATGCTTAAAAACAATGTTTAAAACATTTAAAAAAAGGTTCTAAAAAAAATATTCTAAAAAGAGGTAAAAAATGGAAATTGACACTCAAGCTATAGCTCTAATATGTCCGTAGGTATAGTTCGAACTACTACAAGCATTTGAAAGCCATGCATGCTCAAAAAGAATGTCAGTTCCAATTTTTCGTTTGTTTTCCAAAAGTCTAATTTTTCCCCAGCACACGACGGGCCAAATGAGTCAAATGTTTATGTGTCCTGGCTGGTAGACGCAACATTCTGCCTCCGCAGTTTGCGGTCCCTGTAACACCTCGCATATTATGTCAATTGAGCACAGATGATCTTCCGTACTGTCCACAGTCGGTGCTGGGGCAGCCTGTGCGCCATCCAAGGCCTGGGTGTCAGAGGAGGAGCCGGTGTCCATATCAACAGGAGCAGATACTACCTTTGGTGGCTCTAGGAATGCCGCCATCAACATGGGAATACGCTGTGGACACTGCAGAACATGGGCCGTTATCGGGTCCAGTAAAGCATCAACGTCCGGCTGCGCACATGATGAGAGTGTCAGACAGAGATCCAACACGCATTCTTCTCCGCAAAAGAGGCATCGGAGGACAGGTAAGATGCAGTCCATCCAGACTGGTCTAAATGACAAGAACCAAGAAGAACTGGGGGGCATATTAGCAAGACCCACGTAAAAATTATCGCCGTTTTAGCGGCAGGAAATTGCCGCTAAAACGGCGATAATGGGCTTGCTAATATGCGTTATGGAATTCCAATAGAAGCCCAGGTTAGATGTGCAGGACATCTAACCTGGGCTTCTATTGGAATTCTATAACTCATATTATCAAGCCCATTATCGCCGTTTTAGCGGCAGTTTCCTGCCGCTAAAACGGCGATAATTTTAACGTGGGTCTTGCTAATATGCCCCTTAGTTCTCTTAGGCAAGGTGTGCCTAGAAGTTGTACCATGCGATAACGGTATTTTCTCTCCAGGAGTACTGTTTCCATCTCCTTGGTGACTGGGACGTCCATTGCGTAGCAGAAAAACGACAATCAGGATACCTGCTATTAGAAACTGGATCAGCGGCAGCCCTCCAAATATGCTCCCAAATACAGAGTGTATAAAGTTTGGTATAACTCCGAGGACCGTCTGAAAGCTGCTTAATAGTCCAGAACCTATGGTCTTAAATAGGTGGACAATGCCTGTCGTATCAGACATGTTAAAGATACGATTTACCATTTCTGCGAAATGGAAAGGGCAATTTGTACGTATAAGTGCCTGTATTTCTGCCGAAGACCTTGCTACTTGAAGATCAAAAGTCTCTTGAGCGGAGGTTAAGGGCACGGGTTTCTGTATAAGCATGGCTTTCATTCTGCTCAAAGTATCAAACCGTATTAATGAAACATTTAGTGAAGGCCATAACGGCGCCTCCCTCACTGTATGTGTTGGTGGAAACAATACTTGCATATAGCAAGTAACCCTGGAACTCACAGTTACCAGATATGCAATGTCCGGAAGCATCCCACAGCAACCTTGATCGTTCAGCATCAAGTAACTCCCATTTGAAAGTAGCCCGAACACTGGAGTGATCACGGCAGCTGGGGCACCCTTTAAGTGACAGGATAAGTTTGCTACTGAACGTTACAGGCCCCATGAAGCATTATATCCTGGCATATAAGTGATCCACTTAAAGTATTCTCGCAGTTTGTACCGCTTAGAAACACTTCTTTTTCCCCACTCCGGCATTGAAATCTGTACGGTAATTCCCAAGATTCCTTGATGAATTCCCTACCCATTTCTTCATATCTGCCTGCCTGCATTTGTTCAAGGCAATATTGAAATTGAAAAGTAGTCACCAGAAGAGTTATGTGGCCATGGATTAACCATTCTGTGCACGGTGACTCTGCCACAGTAAAGGACAATCTGTCCAGTTTTTCGATGCGCAGCATTGTATACTTTGCTCCCCTTTGTGCCATTTCTGTCTGTTTTCCGTCAGATTGTACGAGGAAAACAGAGACGTGCTGTTTATGAAACGCCAAGGCACATAGCCTGCGTGCAAAGATTGCAGTGTCCAGCTTAACAACATAATAGAACGCAATTGTAATTGCCCCTGTTGTAATATGGACAAATCTTGTTCTAGTACATCGATAGCAGATGATATAATGTTGCCCAGTGAATATATTCCGGACGTTAGTGTCGTTAACCCATTGTTGACCACTGCTAGAGCTTTCTCTAGGTTTATACGATCTATTTCTCGTAATCTTTCCGCGGTCTCTTGTGATATTTTCCCAATCTCATTGTAGACAGCGTAATAGAAACGTTTGTGACGTGGCTTCCTAGGACCTAATAAAAAATCCCGTAGGTCCACTTCCTCTGAAAGTAAGGATAAGTGTTGTTTCACCTGTGTGAGTGTTGAGGTCTTTAGCCAATCGAGGCATAACTTCCCAACACTCTACGATGTCACTACCCCTGGGTGTTGTCTCTGTACATAACGTGGATCTGGCCTATTGATACTAAATCCTTTAGTTTTACCCAATAATCTTTCCTGACAGTTATTGGTGTCTACGGGCCAAATCAACCATCCCTTCCAATCGGGGTCTGATCTATTGTATTGCAGGATGCCATCTAGCGTAACCTCTTCTTGCGATGTTATATTACCCTCAGTGTGTGATGGTGTGGGCATCCGAGGTGTATTCAAATCTTTAGTCTTTGCTAATCCAAGGCAGGTCGTTTGTTGCACTGTTTCATTCAAAAACATTATTTGCTGCGGAATAAGTCATGCTCTAAATAGTGCCTCTGTTCCCTGTACCTGCCAGTCCCTAGTACCCCAGACCGATTTTAAGTCTATGGTGTCTTTCCATAAGTCGAAACCCTGTTCAGACAATTGGGCAATAAAGGTAGCAGAATAAATCTGTTTGGTGTTTGTTAACATATTTTTCCGTGCTGGTGTTGGTGCACCCTTATAATAATATGAGGCTGTGTCTGGTTTGTTAAACCCTGAAAAATATGGAAACTTTTGTACAAATGTTTTTGAACTGCTTTTCGGCGGTGTTGGGCAATGTTCCCATTGGTGGTATGTGAAAACATTTCTGGGATTAGCAGATTTATGCAGAAAGGGATGACCATAATGCTGATAGCAATACATTGTTTCAAAGTCTGATGTGTCTTCTAACATTTCATTATTAGAAAAGGCAGCAGATTTTTCTAAATCAGACAACATATTATTTACAGTTTCATAATCCCAATCATCGGAAAATGTACTGGAGGTAATAATATCACTCAATGATATTTTAAATAAATGTGGTATTTTTAAAAGTTTGGTCGGGCCAAATATATCGTAATCCATCTTGTCACATACTATACCATCAGGTATAGGAACTGCTATAATGTTCACTGATGATAGGTCTCTCCTTTTATGATGTGATGATAGAAGGAAGAGGTGTGGCGCAGCGGCCAGGGTGACTGACTCCGGAACCCGGGGGCTTACGGTTTGATCCCCGGTGCCGGCGGCAGATCAGCCCACCACCATGTGACTCTGGGCAATAGCTTGCTTAATCTTCCCGACGGCCCCCAGCGCCTTGACACCTTCGGGTAATTGTTTGTGCTTTACAAATACTCGACATTTTTTTATTTTTTATTTTTTATTTTTTTTATTATCCACAGTATCAAAATATCAAAAAATACATACAGATCTAATAACAAGACATAAAAGCAATTCATTTCATTCAATTATACCACAAAACAGAGTTGAATTAAATTAAATTGAGGTTATCATTTCACTCAACAATTCATATGATCGACCATTGCCCCCATATATATATACCTAATTTACGTTTCCTTGATCCTTTCACAGAATACAGACTATACTCCAAATTACAAAAACTGGTTAAGAAATTATTTTTATTAAAAATTATTTTAAAACATATTCATACAATTAAGCAATAAAAACATTACTCTACCTCCCACTATAGGTTACAATCTCATTTCATTACACATATATAAAAAATCATAATCTCATTTCATTACACATATGGATAAAAACTCTAAAAACAGTCGACGCAGCGTTTCGGTGACACCTCAATGTTTTCACCTTCCTCAGGACTACAAAAGTTTTCATCAGATCTAAATAATAGAAATACATGATTTAGCAATATATATAAGCTCATACTCAATATACCCTTTTCCTAATACTGTATTCAGCATATCACTAATTTTATTCTATACATCGGCTACTATTTCTTTACACTCGGTCCTTCAAGGTCATTCTAAAAATTGTAACATACTTTATGTACCACTTTTATTTAGTGTTGATTCGTTATGTTCATACGCCCTTTGCATCAACACACACATGATTTCTAAAAATAGAATTTAGGATACATATAATATGGATAACACGGTATTTCTAAGTTACTCTCAATGACTTAACAAAACACTCATATAAACTTTAAAATTCTCCATCTACTCTATTACCATATAATATATGGGCAAGCTTAAAGGAAGTCTTCCTAAAATCGATTGTGCAAGCTTGTTTTTGATTTTAATTGTATGGTGAGTGGGGAAAGCAGAAACCATTCAGTGTTTTTATTTATCCTCCCCCAAAAAACGATTGCTGGCAGCGTCTTGTACCAACTGCTACTTTATCGAGGTATAAATCTATTAATGTTTTATTCTACGAAACTCTTCGCATACCTTTTAATAACAGTTGTAAATTCTTTCTAACTGTCCGTTAGAGCCACCATACTATTCGGGGTGCAGGAGTTGATTATAAAAACTCGACACTGTCTCCGTCTAGAAAAACGAGGCATATTTATCACATTTTGCTATAATTATTCGGAAATTTTTTATTTTGTGTTTGTAAACATTTTTTAAAACGCGCTTACCTATTCAGATCAAACAGTATGCCGTCCGGTATAAGTCGCTTTAATTTAGAAAAACAGGGATCGACGTTTTAAACATTGACGATGCCTTTTTATATTGTGGTTCGTTTGTCGACCTTAAGCGCTTTAGGCAATCTATAGGGAAAACAACGTACATGAAGATTTCTTTTAAAATAATATGAAAACCATAAAAACAACATCTACATCTAAGCGCTGTTTATTATGGGATAATTTGATTATAACGAAAGTATGCGGCATTCAATATGGGCTCACTACACTCTCCAAAAAAGTCATAGATCTTTTTTTTGTTTAATAATAAATTCAGAATGTCTTAGCGTTATCAGCTATACAGGTTTATATGCCAATCCTCACAAGTGTTTATTGAATATGCTGATTATATTTATATCCATAAGGTCCATAAGTTAAACCTCTACTATCATTTGGATCGATGCACTATTTCACATATACTCAAAAGACCAAAATAATCATCAAGTTTATAATGTCCCATATTCCAGATAGAGGCGGTCTGAATTACAAATACAGTAAACCGCAACATCCATTGTCTAAGCTCTCTTGGGAACACATCACTTGTGGGGGGATATATATCCTCAAGCTAGTATTTCAGATTGATAAAATATCTTACTCAAGACGCCAAGATCAAGTATATTTGGTATATTTTAGATTTTAAACAAACTCCATCGTCTCCTACTCACCGGATCGGGAAATAGCGGCCTCCTTGCTCTAACGGACTTCCGTAATCGGGATGTATTGCGCTTCCGGGTTCCCGACCTATTTATGTTACTCGTCGGTGATCACGTGACTGACGTCACGTGGAGTGTTTAAACTTACAAAAATAGAAAATCAAGCAGCCGCTACTCAAACGCTACCAATGGCGGCCATCTTGTAATGTTAAACTATCGTTACAACAGATACTATAAGGTATCTTTCACAGAAGATTATGGCTTTAGACTGACTTAAATGCCAAAACACTACCGCAATCTACCATATTAAAATATTATAGTGTTATTCCGTGTCTCTCAACTACTCTAAATAGAGAAATTTCGAAAACACATCACACGGCTGATTTTTACTTCAGTAATTGAATGAAAAACACGTCATTTGAATTATAATGATTAAAAAACAATAATAATGAAAAAAGTATATATATATTTTGAAGTTATTATATACGTGCAACAAACCTCCAACAACATCATTAGTCTAGCCACCCACATAGATCACAGAAGTCTCCATTGGGTGGCCAGAGTGGAGGGTTTGATATTGTCACACAAAGATTAACATTACTAAAATACAAGTTATATTACTACTATTCATTCAGTAATCATTGCCCAAATACCCAGACAGGATAACATTCTACTGTATTAATCTTTCCCATTCCTCTTTGTTATTCAGGCCATTTTTGTAAGTATTAAAGTATGACATATAGAATTGTTCACGTTTTTTCCTTTTAACCATTTGGTCTCCTCCTCGCGTGCTAGTTTGAATTACTTCTATACCGCTCCATTTCAATTCAGCAATTGTATGATTTTTTTCAATCCAATGTTCCACTAAAGGAGCCGTTCTTTTCTTTGTCCTGATTGCTGATTTATGTTCTGTAATCCTGACTCTTATTTCTCGGGATGTTTCTCCGATATAGCCCTTGTTACAAGGACAAACAATAAGGTAAATTATATTACTCGTCCTACAATTAATGAAGTTCTTAACCTTATGTGTGAAACCATTATAGGTAATCACACTACCTTTCAAGACATTACCGCAACTCTTACAAGAATTGCAGGGAAAATTGCCGACAGGAAACGGAGTGTTACCAATGCTACGCTGTTTGCACTCTGTCTGTTCCCTATAAGTATGTACCAGTCTATTACGAATGGTGCAGTTCCGTCTAAAAGAGAACATGGGTTTAGGAAGTCTTACATTGTTCTTATCATTTAACAATTTCCAATTTCTATTTACTATATTCTTAACCTTGTTGCTAATGCTACTGAAATTTGTCACAAAAATCAAGGGAAGCTTCTGTGTAATTGTTTCTGGATCTTTAGTATTAAACAATGATTCTCTGTCATAATATTTTGCTCTTTTATACGCCTGCCTCGTAAGTCTTTTTGGGTAACCCCTTTCAAGGAGTTTTCTGGTTAAGGCATCTGCATGTCGGTTAAAATCTTTAATATCCGTGCAGTTACGTCTAATCCTTAAATACTGTCCAAATGGAATGTTATCTTTTTGGCATGCCGGATGATTGCTTTGATAGTGGAGCATGGTGTTACGGTCTGTGGGTTTCGTATAAAGTTCTACTTGTAATGTCCCAGTATTGTGTTTAATCTTGATATCCAAAAAATCGCAACTCTCTTTATTAATGTTAGAAGTGAATTTTAAATTAATGTCTCCTAAATTCAACCATTCTATGAATTCCATAAGAGATGTTTTCTCGCCCTTCCACATAAAAAAAACATCATCAATATAGCGGGACCAGCATGAGATATTTTCATAGAAAGGTGCCGCTGTATTAAATATATGTTTATCCTCAAACGCCGCTACATACAGACAGGCTAAACTCGGAGCGCAGGTAGCTCCCATGCTGGTCCCCTTGATTTGTTTATAATAATCAGTGCCAAATAAAAAAATATTATTTTTCAGAATGACTTCTGTGCATTCAATTATAAATAGGGAGTGTGCAGAGAGTTCACCTTTGTCATCGACTAAGAGGCCCTCTAACATCCTGATGGTATCATCTTGTGGTATGTTCGTATAGAGGGCCTCTATATCTAAAGTGACTAACCACTGAGAGTTCATATTATATTGAAGTTTTTCAATTTTATTTATCATGGCAGTGGTGTCCTTAATGTAGGCTCTTTGGCGTACCACCAATGGTTGTAGAAACTTATCCACGTATTTGCTTAGTGGTTCTGTCAAAGAGTCTATGCTTGAAACAATGGGTCTCATAGGAGGATCTAAAAGATCCTTATGCACCTTAGGTAATCCGTAAATTGCTGGCAAAATAGGGTTGGTATTTGTCAAGAACCTAAACTCATCAAGACACAAAATCTCGTCTTCTTTCGCGAAATCTAAAAGTCTTGTCACTCTACTAATTAATGCATTCCACTCTTCCTTATTGGACTTCTGATAATGCGATGTGTTTTTAAAAGGGTGAGCATCCTATTGTTATAGTCATCAGTATCCATAACAATAATACTCCCACCTTTATCTCCTGGTTTAATAGTCAATTCTTTACAATGTTCTAAATTGTTGAGAGCTCTCCTTTCAGCAGGGCTTAAGTTGTTTTGCCAGTGCAGTTTCTTTGTAAGGAGATCATCTATATTTTCTCTACAACCTTTTCAAATAAATCAATATTTTTATTTACAAGGTTTATAGAGGAGTCCATTTGGATTTAGGTTTCAAGCCTGACTTGTTCATAGAGAGGATATCTTCACATTCTTTATTACTAAAAAAATCATTAAGTCGAATTTTTCTAAAAAAACTTTGTAGATCTCTCTCCAAGTTGAATCTATCTACTGGTGCACAGATTGCATATCCTAATCCTTTCTCTAACATGGATATCTCATCACTATTGAGAACCCTACTCGAGAGGTTAATAATTGGGGCTTTCTTACCTAATCCCACCCTGTTTGACTTCTGGTCTTCATATAGGGGCGTTTCTGTGGTGGATTCTGGGAATAATAATTCCCTCTCCCCCTCCCTCTGCCTCGATTCTGACCAGGGTTGGCTTGACGCTGTTCTAAAAAGAGAGAGTTTCTCTACTTGTACCAGGGGTTGGCTCCCCAGGTCTTCTTGAATCTTGTAAGTTCTCATTCTCAGATTCTGAGCTTGTGTAAGAGGTGTCAAAGAATGTAACTCTTTTTTGGGGAAATTCCTCCTAGGTTGTTGCCAAGCATTCCTGTTGTACATATCTTCTCTAGGTCTATCGTAATAGTCCTTCTGTAAATAAGGATAGACATGTTCTAAATTATATTTTGTCACATCTTTCCTGAATTTGTTAGACTTTTTGTTTAAAAGGTACTCCCTATATCCTAATATATCTTTTTGTATTTCTTCCAGCTTTTTTTTAGCGTCCTCTAGGGAGGTACTTTCTCTTAGTTTTGCTTCCATTTCTTCGATCTCCTTTCTCTCAATAATGAGTATCTCATGAGCTGTTTCTATGATTAATAACATCCAATCCCGACTACATCGATTGGCAATGAATGTCCAATTTTCAATAAATTTGGGATTCTTTATAAAAATACCCGGTTCGTTTTTAACTTGCAATCCTCTAGGTATTATCCCTTTCTTACAATATTCGATCAAAAAGTCAGCATGCAATTCAGTTCTAATGGTCTTTTTTTATTATTCCATAGTTCTCTCCATCTTTCCTCATCGCAATTGTTAGCGGTAACTGAGGAAATATTTTTTGAAGTACCATTTATAATCTTGTTGAATTGTTCTTCTGAGAAACTGTAAGTTCTAAGTGTGTCCATCATCAATTGGAACGTCAAACCCAAATTATATGGGTCAAACAACACAAACTCCCCAGCTAACAAGCTGTACAAAGAAAAATTAAGGAAGAAGGGAGTCACCCCAGTATCTAAAAAGGGACGGGGTACAACTACGACAAAGACACAAGTGTCCCTATATTCTAAAAACGGGAGGACAAAAACCTCACCCTGGACCGAGTGTCTATTACGATGTGTGCTATCAAAATATCAATGGAGCTGTTCACTAAAAAAAGACAATTGTCTAGCTAAAAAACAGTAATCAATCTGTATCCTTATACAGTATAATCCCAGAAATTTCTATGTTAAACCACAAAAACTGGTTAAGAAATTATTTTTATTAAAAATTATTTTAAAACATATTCATACAATTAAGCAATAAAAACATTACTCTACCTCCCACTATAGGTTACAATCTCATTTCATTACACATATATAAAAAATCATAATCTCATTTCATTACACATATGGATAAAAACTCTAAAAACAGTCGACGCAGCGTTTCGGTGACACCTCAATGTTTTCACCTTCCTCAGGACTACAAAAGTTTTCATCAGATCTAAATAATAGAAATACATGATTTAGCAATATATATAAGCTCATACTCAATATACCCTTTTCCTAATACTGTATTCAGCATATCACTAATTTTATTCTATACATCGGCTACTATTTCTTTACACTCGGTCCTTCAAGGTCATTCTAAAAATTGTAACATACTTTATGTACCACTTTTATTTAGTGTTGATTCGTTATGTTCATACGCCCTTTGCATCAACACACACATGATTTCTAAAAATAGAATTTAGGATACATATAATATGGATAACACGGTATTTCTAAGTTACTCTCAATGACTTAACAAAACACTCATATAAACTTTAAAATTCTCCATCTACTCTATTACCATATAATATATGGGCAAGCTTAAAGGAAGTCTTCCTAAAATCGATTGTGCAAGCTTGTTTTTGATTTTAATTGTATGGTGAGTGGGGAAAGCAGAAACCATTCAGTGTTTTTATTTATCCTCCCCCAAAAAACGATTGCTGGCAGCGTCTTGTACCAACTGCTACTTTATCGAGGTATAAATCTATTAATGTTTTATTCTACGAAACTCTTCGCATACCTTTTAATAACAGTTGTAAATTCTTTCTAACTGTCCGTTAGAGCCACCATACTATTCGGGGTGCAGGAGTTGATTATAAAAACTCGACACTGTCTCCGTCTAGAAAAACGAGGCATATTTATCACATTTTGCTATAATTATTCGGAAATTTTTTATTTTGTGTTTGTAAACATTTTTTAAAACGCGCTTACCTATTCAGATCAAACAGTATGCCGTCCGGTATAAGTCGCTTTAATTTAGAAAAACAGGGATCGACGTTTTAAACATTGACGATGCCTTTTTATATTGTGGTTCGTTTGTCGACCTTAAGCGCTTTAGGCAATCTATAGGGAAAACAACGTACATGAAGATTTCTTTTAAAATAATATGAAAACCATAAAAACAACATCTACATCTAAGCGCTGTTTATTATGGGATAATTTGATTATAACGAAAGTATGCGGCATTCAATATGGGCTCACTACACTCTCCAAAAAAGTCATAGATCTTTTTTTTGTTTAATAATAAATTCAGAATGTCTTAGCGTTATCAGCTATACAGGTTTATATGCCAATCCTCACAAGTGTTTATTGAATATGCTGATTATATTTATATCCATAAGGTCCATAAGTTAAACCTCTACTATCATTTGGATCGATGCACTATTTCACATATACTCAAAAGACCAAAATAATCATCAAGTTTATAATGTCCCATATTCCAGATAGAGGCGGTCTGAATTACAAATACAGTAAACCGCAACATCCATTGTCTAAGCTCTCTTGGGAACACATCACTTGTGGGGGGATATATATCCTCAAGCTAGTATTTCAGATTGATAAAATATCTTACTCAAGACGCCAAGATCAAGTATATTTGGTATATTTTAGATTTTAAACAAACTCCATCGTCTCCTACTCACCGGATCGGGAAATAGCGGCCTCCTTGCTCTAACGGACTTCCGTAATCGGGATGTATTGCGCTTCCGGGTTCCCGACCTATTTATGTTACTCGTCGGTGATCACGTGACTGACGTCACGTGGAGTGTTTAAACTTACAAAAATAGAAAATCAAGCAGCCGCTACTCAAACGCTACCAATGGCGGCCATCTTGTAATGTTAAACTATCGTTACAACAGATACTATAAGGTATCTTTCACAGAAGATTATGGCTTTAGACTGACTTAAATGCCAAAACACTACCGCAATCTACCATATTAAAATATTATAGTGTTATTCCGTGTCTCTCAACTACTCTAAATAGAGAAATTTCGAAAACACATCACACGGCTGATTTTTACTTCAGTAATTGAATGAAAAACACGTCATTTGAATTATAATGATTAAAAAACAATAATAATGAAAAAAGTATATATATATTTTGAAGTTATTATATACGTGCAACAAACCTCCAACAACATCATTAGTCTAGCCACCCACATAGATCACAGAAGTCTCCATTGGGTGGCCAGAGTGGAGGGTTTGATATTGTCACACAAAGATTAACATTACTAAAATACAAGTTATATTACTACTATTCATTCAGTAATCATTGCCCAAATACCCAGACAGGATAACATTCTACTGTATTAATCTTTCCCATTCCTCTTTGTTATTCAGGCCATTTTTGTAAGTATTAAAGTATGACATATAGAATTGTTCACGTTTTTCCTTTTAACCATTTGGTCTCCTCCTCGCGTGCTAGTTTGAATTACTTCTATACCGCTCCATTTCAATTCAGCAATTGTATGATTTTTTTCAATCCAATGTTCCACTAAAGGAGCCGTTCTTTTCTTTGTCCTGATTGCTGATTTATGTTCTGTAATCCTGACTCTTATTTCTCGGGATGTTTCTCCGATATAGCCCTTGTTACAAGGACAAACAATAAGGTAAATTATATTACTCGTCCTACAATTAATGAAGTTCTTAACCTTATGTGTGAAACCATTATAGGTAATCACACTACCTTTCAAGACATTACCGCAACTCTTACAAGAATTGCAGGGAAAATTGCCGACAGGAAACGGAGTGTTACCAATGCTACGCTGTTTGCACTCTGTCTGTTCCCTATAAGTATGTACCAGTCTATTACGAATGGTGCAGTTCCGTCTAAAAGAGAACATGGGTTTAGGAAGTCTTACATTGTTCTTATCATTTAACAATTTCCAATTTCTATTTACTATATTCTTAACCTTGTTGCTAATGCTACTGAAATTTGTCACAAAAATCAAGGGAAGCTTCTGTGTAATTGTTTCTGGATCTTTAGTATTAAACAATGATTCTCTGTCATAATATTTTGCTCTTTTATACGCCTGCCTCGTAAGTCTTTTTGGGTAACCCCTTTCAAGGAGTTTTCTGGTTAAGGCATCTGCATGTCGGTTAAAATCTTTAATATCCGTGCAGTTACGTCTAATCCTTAAATACTGTCCAAATGGAATGTTATCTTTTTGGCATGCCGGATGATTGCTTTGATAGTGGAGCATGGTGTTACGGTCTGTGGGTTTCGTATAAAGTTCTACTTGTAATGTCCCAGTATTGTGTTTAATCTTGATATCCAAAAAATCGCAACTCTCTTTATTAATGTTAGAAGTGAATTTTAAATTAATGTCTCCTAAATTCAACCATTCTATGAATTCCATAAGAGATGTTTTCTCGCCCTTCCACATAAAAAAACATCATCAATATAGCGGGACCAGCATGAGATATTTTCATAGAAAGGTGCCGCTGTATTAAATATATGTTTATCCTCAAACGCCGCTACATACAGACAGGCTAAACTCGGAGCGCAGGTAGCTCCCATGCTGGTCCCCTTGATTTGTTTATAATAATCAGTGCCAAATAAAAAAATATTATTTTTCAGAATGACTTCTGTGCATTCAATTATAAATAGGGAGTGTGCAGAGAGTTCACCTTTGTCATCGACTAAGAGGCCCTCTAACATCCTGATGGTATCATCTTGTGGTATGTTCGTATAGAGGGCCTCTATATCTAAAGTGACTAACCACTGAGAGTTCATATTATATTGAAGTTTTTCAATTTTATTTATCATGGCAGTGGTGTCCTTAATGTAGGCTCTTTGGCGTACCACCAATGGTTGTAGAAACTTATCCACGTATTTGCTTAGTGGTTCTGTCAAAGAGTCTATGCTTGAAACAATGGGTCTCATAGGAGGATCTAAAAGATCCTTATGCACCTTAGGTAATCCGTAAATTGCTGGCAAAATAGGGTTGGTATTTGTCAAGAACCTAAACTCATCAAGACACAAAATCTCGTCTTCTTTCGCGAAATCTAAAAGTCTTGTCACTCTACTAATTAATGCATTCCACTCTTCCTTATTGGACTTCTGATAATGCGATGTGTTTTTAAAAGGGTGAGCATCCTATTGTTATAGTCATCAGTATCCATAACAATAATACTCCCACCTTTATCTCCTGGTTTAATAGTCAATTCTTTACAATGTTCTAAATTGTTGAGAGCTCTCCTTTCAGCAGGGCTTAAGTTGTTTTGCCAGTGCAGTTTCTTTGTAAGGAGATCATCTATATTTTTCTCTACAACCTTTTCAAATAAATCAATATTTTTATTTACAAGGTTTATAGAGGGAGTCCATTTGGATTTAGGTTTCAAGCCTGACTTGTTCATAGAGAGGATATCTTCACATTCTTTATTACTAAAAAAATCATTAAGTCGAATTTTTCTAAAAAAACTTTGTAGATCTCTCTCCAAGTTGAATCTATCTACTGGTGCACAGATTGCATATCCTAATCCTTTCTCTAACATGGATATCTCATCACTATTGAGAACCCTACTCGAGAGGTTAATAATTGGGGCTTTCTTACCTAATCCCACCCTGTTTGACTTCTGGTCTTCATATAGGGGCGTTTCTGTGGTGGATTCTGGGAATAATAATTCCCTCTCCCCCTCCCTCTGCCTCGATTCTGACCAGGGTTGGCTTGACGCTGTTCTAAAAAGAGAGAGTTTCTCTACTTGTACCAGGGGTTGGCTCCCCAGGTCTTCTTGAATCTTGTAAGTTCTCATTCTCAGATTCTGAGCTTGTGTAAGAGGTGTCAAAGAATGTAACTCTTTTTTGGGGAAATTCCTCCTAGGTTGTTGCCAAGCATTCCTGTTGTACATATCTTCTCTAGGTCTATCGTAATAGTCCTTCTGTAAATAAGGATAGACATGTTCTAAATTATATTTTGTCACATCTTTCCTGAATTTGTTAGACTTTTTGTTTAAAAGGTACTCCCTATATCCTAATATATCTTTTTGTATTTCTTCCAGCTTTTTTTAGCGTCCTCTAGGGAGGTACTTTCTCTTAGTTTTGCTTCCATTTCTTCGATCTCCTTTCTCTCAATAATGAGTATCTCATGAGCTGTTTCTATGATTAATAACATCCAATCCCGACTACATCGATTGGCAATGAATGTCCAATTTTCAATAAATTTGGGATTCTTTATAAAAATACCCGGTTCGTTTTTAACTTGCAATCCTCTAGGTATTATCCCTTTCTTACAATATTCGATCAAAAAGTCAGCATGCAATTCAGTTCTAATGGTCTTTTTTTATTATTCCATAGTTCTCTCCATCTTTCCTCATCGCAATTGTTAGCGGTAACTGAGGAAATATTTTTGAAGTACCATTTATAATCTTGTTGAATTGTTCTTCTGAGAAACTGTAAGTTCTAAGTGTGTCCATCATCAATTGGAACGTCAAACCCAAATTATATGGGTCAAACAACACAAACTCCCCAGCTAACAAGCTGTACAAAGAAAAATTAAGGAAGAAGGAGTCACCCCAGTATCTAAAAAGGGACGGGGTACAACTACGACAAAGACACAAGTGTCCCTATATTCTAAAAACGGGAGGACAAAAACCTCACCCTGGACCGAGTGTCTATTACGATGTGTGCTATCAAAATATCAATGGAGCTGTTCACTAAAAAAAGACAATTGTCTAGCTAAAAAACAGTAATCAATCTGTATCCTTATACAGTATAATCCCAGAAATTTCTATGTTAAACCACAAAAACTGGTTAAGAAATTATTTTTATTAAAAATTATTTTAAAACATATTCATACAATTAAGCAATAAAAACATTACTCTACCTCCCACTATAGGTTACAATCTCATTTCATTACACATATATAAAAAATCATAATCTCATTTCATTACACATATGGATAAAAACTCTAAAAACAGTCGACGCAGCGTTTCGGTGACACCTCAATGTTTTCACCTTCCTCAGGACTACAAAAGTTTTCATCAGATCTAAATAATAGAAATACATGATTTAGCAATATATATAAGCTCATACTCAATATACCCTTTTCCTAATACTGTATTCAGCATATCACTAATTTTATTCTATACATCGGCTACTATTTCTTTACACTCGGTCCTTCAAGGTCATTCTAAAAATTGTAACATACTTTATGTACCACTTTTATTTAGTGTTGATTCGTTATGTTCATACGCCCTTTGCATCAACACACACATGATTTCTAAAAATAGAATTTAGGATACATATAATATGGATAACACGGTATTTCTAAGTTACTCTCAATGACTTAACAAAACACTCATATAAACTTTAAAATTCTCCATCTACTCTATTACCATATAATATATGGGCAAGCTTAAAGGAAGTCTTCCTAAAATCGATTGTGCAAGCTTGTTTTTGATTTTAATTGTATGGTGAGTGGGGAAAGCAGAAACCATTCAGTGTTTTTATTTATCCTCCCCCAAAAACGATTGCTGGCAGCGTCTTGTACCAACTGCTACTTTATCGAGGTATAAATCTATTAATGTTTTATTCTACGAAACTCTTCGCATACCTTTTAATAACAGTTGTAAATTCTTTCTAACTGTCCGTTAGAGCCACCATACTATTCGGGGTGCAGGAGTTGATTATAAAAACTCGACACTGTCTCCGTCTAGAAAAACGAGGCATATTTATCACATTTTGCTATAATTATTCGGAAATTTTTTATTTTGTGTTTGTAAACATTTTTTAAAACGCGCTTACCTATTCAGATCAAACAGTATGCCGTCCGGTATAAGTCGCTTTAATTTAGAAAAACAGGGATCGACGTTTTAAACATTGACGATGCCTTTTTATATTGTGGTTCGTTTGTCGACCTTAAGCGCTTTAGGCAATCTATAGGGAAAACAACGTACATGAAGATTTCTTTTAAAATAATATGAAAACCATAAAAACAACATCTACATCTAAGCGCTGTTTATTATGGGATAATTTGATTATAACGAAAGTATGCGGCATTCAATATGGGCTCACTACACTCTCCAAAAAAGTCATAGATCTTTTTTTTGTTTAATAATAAATTCAGAATGTCTTAGCGTTATCAGCTATACAGGTTTATATGCCAATCCTCACAAGTGTTTATTGAATTATGCTGATTATATTTATATCCATAAGGTCCATAAGTTAAACCTCTACTATCATTTGGATCGATGCACTATTTCACATATACTCAAAAGACCAAAATAATCATCAAGTTTATATCGGAGAAACATCCCGAGAAATAAGAGTCAGGATTACAGAACATAAATCAGCAATCAGGACAAAGAAAAGAACGGCTCCTTTAGTGGAACATTGGATTGAAAAAAATCATACAATTGCTGAATTGAAATGGAGCGGTATAGAAGTAATTCAAACTAGCACGCGAGGAGGAGACCAAATGGTTAAAAGGAAAAACGTGAACAATTCTATATGTCATACTTTAATACTTACAAAAATGGCCTGAATAACAAAGAGGAATGGGAAAGATTAATACAGTAGAATGTTATCCTGTCTGGGTATTTGGGCAATGATTACTGAATGAATAGTAGTAATATAACTTGTATTTTAGTAATGTTAATCTTTGTGTGACAATATCAAACCCTCCACTCTGGCCACCCAATGGAGACTTCTGTGATCTATGTGGGTGGCTAGACTAATGATGTTGTTGGAGGTTTGTTGCACGTATATAATAACTTCAAAATATATATATACTTTTTTCATTATTATTGTTTTTTAATCATTATAATTCAAATGACGTGTTTTTCATTCAATTACTGAAGTAAAAATCAGCCGTGTGATGTGTTTTCGAAATTTCTCTATTTAGAGTAGTTGAGAGACACGGAATAACACTATAATATTTTAATATGGTAGATTGCGGTAGTGTTTTGGCATTTAAGTCAGTCTAAAGCCATAATCTTCTGTGAAAGATACCTTATAGTATCTGTTGTAACGATAGTTTAACATTACAAGATGGCCGCCATTGGTAGCGTTTGAGTAGCGGCTGCTTGATTTTCTATTTTTGTAAGTTTAAACACTCCACGTGACGTCAGTCACGTGATCACCGACGAGTAACATAAATAGGTCGGGAACCCGGAAGCGCAATACATCCCGATTACGGAAGTCCGTTAGAGCAAGGAGGCCGCTATTTCCCGATCCGGTGAGTAGGAGACGATGGAGTTTGTTTAAAATCTAAAATATACCAAATATACTTGATCTTGGCGTCTTGAGTAAGATATTTTATCAATCTGAAATACTAGCTTGAGGATATATATCCCCCCACAAGTGATGTGTTCCCAAGAGAGCTTAGACAATGGATGTTGCGGTTTACTGTATTTGTAATTCAGACCGCCTCTATCTGGAATATGGGACATTATAAACTTGATGATTATTTTGGTCTTTTGAGTATATGTGAAATAGTGCATCGATCCAAATGATAGTAGAGGTTTAACTTATGGACCTTATGGATATAAATATAATCAGCATATTCAATAAACACTTGTGAGGATTGGCATATAAACCTGTATAGCTGATAACGCTAAGACATTCTGAATTTATTATTAAACAAAAAAAAGATCTATGACTTTTTTGGAGAGTGTAGTGAGCCCATATTGAATGCCGCATACTTTCGTTATAATCAAATTATCCCATAATAAACAGCGCTTAGATGTAGATGTTGTTTTTATGGTTTTCATATTATTTTAAAAGAAATCTTCATGTACGTTGTTTTCCCTATAGATTGCCTAAAGCGCTTAAGGTCGACAAACGAACCACAATATAAAAAGGCATCGTCAATGTTTAAAACGTCGATCCCTGTTTTTCTAAATTAAAGCGACTTATACCGGACGGCATACTGTTTGATCTGAATAGGTAAGCGCGTTTTAAAAAATGTTTACAAACACAAAATAAAAAATTTCCGAATAATTATAGCAAAATGTGATAAATATGCCTCGTTTTTCTAGACGGAGACAGTGTCGAGTTTTTATAATCAACTCCTGCACCCCGAATAGTATGGTGGCTCTAACGGACAGTTAGAAAGAATTTACAACTGTTATTAAAAGGTATGCGAAGAGTTTCGTAGAATAAAACATTAATAGATTTATACCTCGATAAAGTAGCAGTTGGTACAAGACGCTGCCAGCAATCGTTTTTTGGGGGAGGATAAATAAAAACACTGAATGGTTTCTGCTTTCCCCACTCACCATACAATTAAAATCAAAAACAAGCTTGCACAATCGATTTTAGGAAGACTTCCTTTAAGCTTGCCCATATATTATATGGTAATAGAGTAGATGGAGAATTTTAAAGTTTATATGAGTGTTTTGTTAAGTCATTGAGAGTAACTTAGAAATACCGTGTTATCCATATTATATGTATCCTAAATTCTATTTTTAGAAATCATGTGTGTGTTGATGCAAAGGGCGTATGAACATAACGAATCAACACTAAATAAAAGTGGTACATAAAGTATGTTACAATTTTTAGAATGACCTTGAAGGACCGAGTGTAAAGAAATAGTAGCCGATGTATAGAATAAAATTAGTGATATGCTGAATACAGTATTAGGAAAAGGGTATATTGAGTATGAGCTTATATATATTGCTAAATCATGTATTTCTATTATTTAGATCTGATGAAAACTTTTGTAGTCCTGAGGAAGGTGAAAACATTGAGGTGTCACCGAAACGCTGCGTCGACTGTTTTTAGAGTTTTTATCCATATGTGTAATGAAATGAGATTATGATTTTTTATATATGTGTAATGAAATGAGATTGTAACCTATAGTGGGAGGTAGAGTAATGTTTTTATTGCTTAATTGTATGAATATGTTTTAAAATAATTTTTAATAAAAATAATTTCTTAACCAGTTTTTGTGGTTTAACATAGAAATTTCTGGGATTATACTGTATAAGGATACAGATTGATTACTGTTTTTTAGCTAGACAATTGTCTTTTTTTAGTGAACAGCTCCATTGATATTTTGATAGCACACATCGTAATAGACACTCGGTCCAGGGTGAGGTTTTTGTCCTCCCGTTTTTAGAATATAGGGACACTTGTGTCTTTGTCGTAGTTGTACCCCGTCCCTTTTTTAGATACTGGGGTGACTCCCTTCTTCCTTAATTTTTCTTTGTACAGCTTGTTAGCTGGGGAGTTTGTGTTGTTTGACCCATATAATTTGGGTTTGACGTTCCAATTGATGATGGACACACTTAGAACTTACAGTTTCTCAGAAGAACAATTCAACAAGATTATAAATGGTACTTCAAAAATATTTCCTCAGTTACCGCTAACAATTGCGATGAGGAAAGATGGAGAGAACTATGGAATAATAAAAAAAGACCATTAGAACTGAATTGCATGCTGACTTTTTGATCGAATATTGTAAGAAAGGGATAATACCTAGAGGATTGCAAGTTAAAAACGAACCGGGTATTTTTATAAAGAATCCCAAATTTATTGAAAATTGGACATTCATTGCCAATCGATGTAGTCGGGATTGGATGTTATTAATCATAGAAACAGCTCATGAGATACTCATTATTGAGAGAAAGGAGATCGAAGAAATGGAAGCAAAACTAAGAGAAAGTACCTCCCTAGAGGACGCTAAAAAAAGCTGGAAGAAATACAAAAAGATATATTAGGATATAGGGAGTACCTTTTAAACAAAAAGTCTAACAAATTCAGGAAAGATGTGACAAAATATAATTTAGAACATGTCTATCCTTATTTACAGAAGGACTATTACGATAGACCTAGAGAAGATATGTACAACAGGAATGCTTGGCAACAACCTAGGAGGAATTTCCCCAAAAAAGAGTTACATTCTTTGACACCTCTTACACAAGCTCAGAATCTGAGAATGAGAACTTACAAGATTCAAGAAGACCTGGGGAGCCAACCCCTGGTACAAGTAGAGAAACTCTCTCTTTTTAGAACAGCGTCAAGCCAACCCTGGTCAGAATCGAGGCAGAGGGAGGGGGAGAGGGAATTATTATTCCCAGAATCCACCACAGAAACGCCCCTATATGAAGACCAGAAGTCAAACAGGGTGGGATTAGGTAAGAAAGCCCCAATTATTAACCTCTCGAGTAGGGTTCTCAATAGTGATGAGATATCCATGTTAGAGAAAGGATTAGGATATGCAATCTGTGCACCAGTAGATAGATTCAACTTGGAGAGAGATCTACAAAGTTTTTTTAGAAAAATTCGACTTAATGATTTTTTTAGTAATAAAGAATGTGAAGATATCCTCTCTATGAACAAGTCAGGCTTGAAACCTAAATCCAAATGGACTCCTCTATAAACCTTGTAAATAAAAATATTGATTTATTTGAAAAGGTTGTAGAGAAAAATATAGATGATCTCCTTACAAAGAAACTGCACTGGCAAAACAACTTAAGCCCTGCTGAAAGGAGAGCTCTCAACAATTTAGAACATTGTAAAGAATTGACTATTAAACCAGGAGATAAAGGTGGGAGTATTATTGTTATGGATACTGATGACTATAACAATAGGATGCTCACCCTTTTAAAAAACACATCGCATTATCAGAAGTCCAATAAGGAAGAGTGGAATGCATTAATTAGTAGAGTGACAAGACTTTTAGATTTCGCGAAAGAAGACGAGATTTTGTGTCTTGATGAGTTTAGGTTCTTGACAAATACCAACCCTATTTTGCCAGCAATTTACGGATTACCTAAGGTGCATAAGGATCTTTTAGATCCTCCTATGAGACCCATTGTTTCAAGCATAGACTCTTTGACAGAACCACTAAGCAAATACGTGGATAAGTTTCTACAACCATTGGTGGTACGCCAAAGAGCCTACATTAAGGACACCACTGCCATGATAAATAAAATTGAAAAACTTCAATATAATATGAACTCTCAGTGGTTAGTCACTTTAGATATAGAGGCCCTCTATACGAACATACCACAAGATGATACCATCAGGATGTTAGAGGGCCTCTTAGTCGATGACAAAGGTGAACTCTCTGCACACTCCCTATTTATAATTGAATGCACAGAAGTCATTCTGAAAAATAATATTTTTTTATTTGGCACTGATTATTATAAACAAATCAAGGGGACCAGCATGGGAGCTACCTGCGCTCCGAGTTTAGCCTGTCTGTATGTAGCGGCGTTTGAGGATAAACATATATTTAATACAGCGGCACCTTTCTATGAAAATATCTCATGCTGGTCCCGCTATATTGATGATGTTTTTTTATGTGGAAGGGCGAGAAAACATCTCTTATGGAATTCATAGAATGGTTGAATTTAGGAGACATTAATTTAAAATTCACTTCTAACATTAATAAAGAGAGTTGCGATTTTTTGGATATCAAGATTAAACACAATACTGGGACATTACAAGTAGAACTTTATACGAAACCCACAGACCGTAACACCATGCTCCACTATCAAAGCAATCATCCGGCATGCCAAAAAGATAACATTCCATTTGGACAGTATTTAAGGATTAGACGTAACTGCACGGATATTAAAGATTTTAACCGACATGCAGATGCCTTAACCAGAAAACTCCTTGAAAGGGGTTACCCAAAAAGACTTACGAGGCAGGCGTATAAAAGAGCAAAATATTATGACAGAGAATCATTGTTTAATACTAAAGATCCAGAAACAATTACACAGAAGCTTCCCTTGATTTTTGTGACAAATTTCAGTAGCATTAGCAACAAGGTTAAGAATATAGTAAATAGAAATTGGAAATTGTTAAATGATAAGAACAATGTAAGACTTCCTAAACCCATGTTCTCTTTTAGACGGAACTGCACCATTCGTAATAGACTGGTACATACTTATAGGGAACAGACAGAGTGCAAACAGCGTAGCATTGGTAACACTCCGTTTCCTGTCGGCAATTTTCCCTGCAATTCTTGTAAGAGTTGCGGTAATGTCTTGAAAGGTAGTGTGATTACCTATAATGGTTTCACACATAAGGTTAAGAACTTCATTAATTGTAGGACGAGTAATATAATTTACCTTATTGTTTGTCCTTGTAACAAGGGCTATATCGGAGAAACATCCCGAGAAATAAGAGTCAGGATTACAGAACATAAATCAGCAATCAGGACAAAGAAAAGAACGGCTCCTTTAGTGGAACATTGGATTGAAAAAAATCATACAATTGCTGAATTGAAATGGAGCGGTATAGAAGTAATTCAAACTAGCACGCGAGGAGGAGACCAAATGGTTAAAAGGAAAAACGTGAACAATTCTATATGTCATACTTTAATACTTACAAAAATGGCCTGAATAACAAAGAGGAATGGGAAAGATTAATACAGTAGAATGTTATCCTGTCTGGGTATTTGGGCAATGATTACTGAATGAATAGTAGTAATATAACTTGTATTTTAGTAATGTTAATCTTTGTGTGACAATATCAAACCCTCCACTCTGGCCACCCAATGGAGACTTCTGTGATCTATGTGGGTGGCTAGACTAATGATGTTGTTGGAGGTTTGTTGCACGTATATAATAACTTCAAAATATATATATACTTTTTTCATTATTATTGTTTTTTAATCATTATAATTCAAATGACGTGTTTTTCATTCAATTACTGAAGTAAAAATCAGCCGTGTGATGTGTTTTCGAAATTTCTCTATTTAGAGTAGTTGAGAGACACGGAATAACACTATAATATTTTAATATGGTAGATTGCGGTAGTGTTTTGGCATTTAAGTCAGTCTAAAGCCATAATCTTCTGTGAAAGATACCTTATAGTATCTGTTGTAACGATAGTTTAACATTACAAGATGGCCGCCATTGGTAGCGTTTGAGTAGCGGCTGCTTGATTTTCTATTTTTGTAAGTTTAAACACTCCACGTGACGTCAGTCACGTGATCACCGACGAGTAACATAAATAGGTCGGGAACCCGGAAGCGCAATACATCCCGATTACGGAAGTCCGTTAGAGCAAGGAGGCCGCTATTTCCCGATCCGGTGAGTAGGAGACGATGGAGTTTGTTTAAAATCTAAAATATACCAAATATACTTGATCTTGGCGTCTTGAGTAAGATATTTTATCAATCTGAAATACTAGCTTGAGGATATATATCCCCCCACAAGTGATGTGTTCCCAAGAGAGCTTAGACAATGGATGTTGCGGTTTACTGTATTTGTAATTCAGACCGCCTCTATCTGGAATATGGGACATTATAAACTTGATGATTATTTTGGTCTTTTGAGTATATGTGAAATAGTGCATCGATCCAAATGATAGTAGAGGTTTAACTTATGGACCTTATGGATATAAATATAATCAGCATATTCAATAAACACTTGTGAGGATTGGCATATAAACCTGTATAGCTGATAACGCTAAGACATTCTGAATTTATTATTAAACAAAAAAAAGATCTATGACTTTTTTGGAGAGTGTAGTGAGCCCATATTGAATGCCGCATACTTTCGTTATAATCAAATTATCCCATAATAAACAGCGCTTAGATGTAGATGTTGTTTTTATGGTTTTCATATTATTTTAAAAGAAATCTTCATGTACGTTGTTTTCCCTATAGATTGCCTAAAGCGCTTAAGGTCGACAAACGAACCACAATATAAAAAGGCATCGTCAATGTTTAAAACGTCGATCCCTGTTTTTCTAAATTAAAGCGACTTATACCGGACGGCATACTGTTTGATCTGAATAGGTAAGCGCGTTTTAAAAAATGTTTACAAACACAAAATAAAAAATTTCCGAATAATTATAGCAAAATGTGATAAATATGCCTCGTTTTTCTAGACGGAGACAGTGTCGAGTTTTTATAATCAACTCCTGCACCCCGAATAGTATGGTGGCTCTAACGGACAGTTAGAAAGAATTTACAACTGTTATTAAAAGGTATGCGAAGAGTTTCGTAGAATAAAACATTAATAGATTTATACCTCGATAAAGTAGCAGTTGGTACAAGACGCTGCCAGCAATCGTTTTTTGGGGGAGGATAAATAAAAACACTGAATGGTTTCTGCTTTCCCCACTCACCATACAATTAAAATCAAAAACAAGCTTGCACAATCGATTTTAGGAAGACTTCCTTTAAGCTTGCCCATATATTATATGGTAATAGAGTAGATGGAGAATTTTAAAGTTTATATGAGTGTTTTGTTAAGTCATTGAGAGTAACTTAGAAATACCGTGTTATCCATATTATATGTATCCTAAATTCTATTTTTAGAAATCATGTGTGTGTTGATGCAAAGGGCGTATGAACATAACGAATCAACACTAAATAAAAGTGGTACATAAAGTATGTTACAATTTTTAGAATGACCTTGAAGGACCGAGTGTAAAGAAATAGTAGCCGATGTATAGAATAAAATTAGTGATATGCTGAATACAGTATTAGGAAAAGGGTATATTGAGTATGAGCTTATATATATTGCTAAATCATGTATTTCTATTATTTAGATCTGATGAAAACTTTTGTAGTCCTGAGGAAGGTGAAAACATTGAGGTGTCACCGAAACGCTGCGTCGACTGTTTTTAGAGTTTTTATCCATATGTGTAATGAAATGAGATTATGATTTTTTATATATGTGTAATGAAATGAGATTGTAACCTATAGTGGGAGGTAGAGTAATGTTTTTATTGCTTAATTGTATGAATATGTTTTAAAATAATTTTTAATAAAAATAATTTCTTAACCAGTTTTTGTGGTTTAACATAGAAATTTCTGGGATTATACTGTATAAGGATACAGATTGATTACTGTTTTTTAGCTAGACAATTGTCTTTTTTTAGTGAACAGCTCCATTGATATTTTGATAGCACACATCGTAATAGACACTCGGTCCAGGGTGAGGTTTTGTCCTCCCGTTTTTAGAATATAGGGACACTTGTGTCTTTGTCGTAGTTGTACCCCGTCCCTTTTTTAGATACTGGGGTGACTCCCTTCTTCCTTAATTTTTTTTTTTATACTCCAAATTATACATATTATAAAACCGGGCTCGCCAGATTTCAAAAGATGGTGCTTCCGGCTGAAGCCAAGAAGACGCTAAACATAGTCGAGCTACCGCCGTAGCAATAAAGAGCAGATACCGGAGTTTATACAAGGGTCTCCCTTGCTCGAGATCCTCGCCAGTCCCCAACAACATCATAGAGGCAGATATTTTAACGCTGACCCCCGAGATTTCTGTCATGAATTTCTCTATATGTCGTATATACGGCCCTAGTTTGGCACAATCAAAGAAAATATGAAGACTATCAGCGTTATCCGTACCACATCGAAAGCATTTGCCATCATTACCCCTCCCCCATTTCATCATCTTGGCGGGAGTATGATAGAGATTAAATACGGTTTTGTAAAACTGGGCTTTAAGATTCGCCGACAGACAAATTTCCCCAGCAACAGCAATTGCCTTCTCTATAGACACCCCTGGCTCTCCCACTTTTGCTGCCCACTTACAATTGTGTTTTTGCAGATCATCCCTCCTTGACTCTAATAGGATTTTATAAAGAGCCCCTATCTTTTCTTGACCCCTAATAGCTTCGACTATTTTAAGTGGTACCATAGCCGTGGATAATTTGCTCAAGAAATCTCGTATTTGTAAGAATTTAAAAAAATGATTCTTGTGGAGAAGAAATTTTGCTGCTAAATCTGTAAAAGAAACATAAAGCCCCCCAGCATCATAAAAATCCCCTATTTGAGAGATGCCATTCCGTCTCCAGCTACTAACGATTTGGTCATGAAATACGGCCGTAGTTGGAGTATAAAAATGTAATCCCTGAATTTGTAAATATGTTCGGACCACATTCCAAACTTTAAAAGCTGCCCCTAAGATTCTAAAACGTGTTCTTTTATAATAGCTCCTATCCAATTTCTTGAACAGGCAGTTCTTGACCTCTTTACCTAACACCATCTGATAAATTGAGGGAACCTCAGCCGTATTGCTAACTTCTTCTCCAGTCAACATTAACCGCATATTCAATAAGAGACAAGAGTAGTAATACAGTGTAAAGTCGGGGACTGACCACCACCCCCCTTTCTCTAGGAAGAGTCATAAAGTGCATTGCTCTCCGGGGTTTCCCTGGAGCCCACAAGAACTTGGCACAGAGTGCCTGCAGATGTTGTAGCTGGGCGCGGGATACCTCCAGCGGTACAGACTTGAAGAAATACAACACCTTAGGGAGAATATTCATTTTGAGGATGTTAGCTCTACCTACCAGAGAAAGATGTAGGCAATCCCAACTATCTAACGATTGCTTTACCCTGGTAGTAATATCCCCCCAGTTAGTATCGACCAGATCTTTCAAGTTTTCTCGGATCTTAATTCCCAGATATGTGACTTCCTTAACCACTCTAGGATCGCTGGCCATGATCTGTTTTGTACACAAAATCTGGGTTTTAGATGTATTCATCTTATAGCCCGAAACCACGCCAAACTCGCATGCTAAGCGTTCTACTTCAGGTATAGCCGTGAGAGGATCCGATGTTATGATGGCAATGTCATCAGCAAATGCAAAGACACGAAACTGGTCTTCCAAAATGCGAAAGGGTTTAATCTGGGTACTTCTCTCTAACATTCTTAGAAAAGGATTGATATAAAGAGCAAACAGGAGGGGAGAGCATGGGCAACCCTGTCGTGTGCCTCTTGAAATTTTTATAGGGCCTGATGCCAGACCCATAGAGCAGATCCTTGCCGAAGGTGATCGATATAGTACTTTTACAGCCTGAATAAAACCCTGACCGAACCCCATCCGCTGCATAACCCCCCAAAGGAAATCCCAGGCCACACGATCGAACGCCTTCTCGGCATCGAGCAGGATCAGCCCCAGGTCCCTAGCTTCGACCTGAGCAATATCAAAGAGCGTCACAATTCTGCTAATGTGATTCACAGTCCCCCGGCCAGGGATAAATCCATGTTGTTTTGGGGAGACCAGGGGCGAGATAACCTTTGCTAACCTGTTCGCAAGGATTTTGGCATAGATCTTCCCATCACAGTTGATGAGAGAAATCGGGCGATAAGACCCTGGAAGATCCGATGGCTTGTCTTTTTTCCTGAAGATGACAATATTGGCCTCGTCCCAAGATTGTGGTGCACTTCCCATTTGGGCGGCTTGGAGGACGGCCAACAAATCTATTTTGATCTCCTGAAAAAGGTCCTATACACCTCCGAGGGAAGCCTATCGGGGCCCGCTGCCTTACCAACCGCCATGCTATTTATGGCTAGTTCTAGCTCTTCCATAGTAATAGGGCTTTCCAAGATCTCTGCCTCCTCCTGACCGACTTGTTCCACCAGCTGTTGTATTGCAGTGTCCCCTATATGCGACCCTGTCTCTTTGCCTAGATAAAGATTTTCATAAAATTCATAAAAAATCTGGAGAATTTCCTGAGGGTCATAGACCATTTCACCTAACTGATTCTTCATGCCGGCTATTCTGTGAGCAGCTTCGTTAGAGCGTAGTCTGTTAGCCAGGCAACGCCCTACCGCTTCTCCATACTCATAGCATTCCTTTTTGTATACCAAATATTTAGCTGCGATTTCCTTACTCCAGGATAGATTAATGTTAGCCTTGCATCTAGCGACCCTAGTTTGTAGTTCGTCAATATCGTTTTTAGCCAGGATCCCCTGTGTAAGGTTTTCTTCCGCAGTCTTAAGTTTAGTATACAATTCCTGCATTGCAAGCTTAGCTTTCTTTTGCTGGTACAAACCATAGCTCAGGACCTCCCCTCTAAAACAGGCTTTAAAAGCATCCCACAGAACCCCAGCAGATGTTGAGTGCCGGTTATCTTGAAAAAAACCCTTGATCCAGCTCTTAATATGATCTATAAAGGGTTTTTCAAGAAGCAGTTTCCTATTAAAGGTAAAAATTCGTGGATTTACATGAGAGCCTAATGCGGGTATATCCAGGACTACAGGTGCGTGATCAGATGTGAGTCTTGGAAAAACATGGATTTGGGCTTCTGTGAATAATACAGGTGAAGCAAAAAAATAATCAAGTCGTACTAACTTTTGATGAGAATGGGAATAAAATGTATACCCAGGATCATGTGGACAAAGATAATCCCATACATCGACCAAACCATGATCACAGTAAGATAGCGCCTTAAAAACTCTGGGTTTCCTACCCTTATAATTTTGTATGCCTAATTGAAGTTCCTTATTGACCAAACTAATATTAAAATCTCCACATAGCACCAAGGGGGTGGGCCATGATGCGAGCTCCACATTGAGTTGTTCCAAAACCATAGCTTCATCAAGATTGGAGCCGTAAACAGTGCAAAGCGTAAATTTATTCACCCCAATCATACATTCTACAATAAGCCAACGCCCCAGTTTATCAACTAATACCCGTCCCGAATTTTGTATGATAGGTTTGGCTAGCACCGCCACTCCCCGAGTCGTTACAGATTGCTGAGAAGCTGCTAAAAGCACGAAACCCATTTCTGCTAAGATTTTCCGCTTTCCCCAGGATACATGAGTTTCTTGTAAACAAACCACATCTGGTTGAATCACCCAGAGTTCAGCAGCTACCCTTTGTCTCTTGTTATAACTATTTAGACCACATACATTCAATGAGCATTTTCTGAGCCCAGATCTAGCCATTAAATAAATAGGGGGTCGATCCGATATTGAATTCTCTGAAAACAGGCAATAGATCTGTGAAACTTAAACTCAAACTCAAAACTATATCGATACTGTGGATTATTTTCTTTATTTTGCCCCACCCAACCCACCCAAACCCCCCCTGACCCCCCCAGTCCCCACCCACGCCCCCCTACCCCTACCCGTCCATGAGGCTTTGGGACCGGTAGTCCCTGTGATGACAAGCTCCCGCCACCAAGGTGAGTCCCCCAACACCACACCGCGACCCTATGGAGCAGACATGGCATCATATTAATTTCAGAACATCCTTAGACCATGAACATGTGCTGATGCCAATTTATCTTTAATTATATCTCCAAACTTACACATAGGGTAAGATAACACAAGAGAGAGAGGAAAAGGAAATAAACAAAAGAAGAGAAGAGAGAGGAGAGAGAACAGGTAGAGACCGATGACAGACATAATTGCAAATCGACATCTTGATTGAAATCCTGATCCTCATTCTACCTGATTCTACCAAAAACCGCCAGATTAAGCGCATTACAGCGTTTGCAAAAACTCTTTCGCTAGTATCTCCGAGGTAAAGAACCAGGTTTGATCCTTAACAATAACTTTGAGCTTAGCTGGGTTTAACAAAAAAACTTGAGCCCCTTTGGCCTGAAATGGTGCAATGAGCTGACGTAAATGCCAGCGCCTTTCCACCGTAAGACGGCAGAAGTCAGGCCTTACGAAAAATTCTAGCCCTTTCCCAGCCCTTTTTCTGTCAGGGCGTGCCAAAGAGTACACATCTTCCCTGGCCAAAAAGCTGTTAAGAGATATTAAAATCACTCTGGGTCTGTCCGAGGATTGACCGGATCTTGGGCGTGGATTAAATGGGAAACGATGCGCTCTCTCTACTTCTCTTGCCCAGTCCCATTTCAGCTCTGGAAAGGCTTCTGCAAATAAATCAATAATGAATTTGCGAGGATCTTGTCCTTCGACCCCCTCTGGAATTTGCAAAACTCTAAGGGGCAGATGTACAAGCCCCTTGCGCCACTTTTGCGTCATTTTTCATTTGTTAAAAATGACGCAAAAGTGGCGCAAGGGCCTTGTAAATAAGCCCCTAAGATTGTTCCTACGAGAACGATTTTCAATGTCAGCTAACTTCCATTGCGTATCGTCTTTTAGGGACCGTAGAGAGTCAGTTAGAGCCTTCTGTGCAACCAATTCGTCTTCGAGACAGGAGATTCTTGCTTCTGCTTCATTAAATCTCGTTGTGAACTCTGTGCAGGTCTTGGCTATACGTCGTACAGAGTTCTGTAATTTACGACATGAACCCTGTACTCTCTGGTTCTCTACTCGAGCCTCCTCTCTATCAGTAACCATGGTTTGATAAATCAATGTTAATGATATGTCCTCAGAAACCTTGGTTGACGGTTCTGTACCAGTCCCCAGGGTTCGCCCATTCTCAATGCTTAAATCGGTTGAGCAGGAATAGTCCCACTGCAGAACATTACTTCCATTGCCACCATTCCTTGGCTTAGCACCGCTTTTCAGATCTAATTTTTTACGCACTGTGCGCGGACTGCCGTCTGATATATCACCGGAATCCTCCAAATGTACACTAGAATCACTACCTCCGTCATCCTGCGTACCAGACCTGGCTGAGGCCCCGGGAATAGACTCGAGGTCATCATTTGAAGAGTTTGAGTGGTCAGATAGCGAAAAAAATAGTCCCCAGTCTCTATATCCTGCATTGTAGACTTAAAATCATTGGCACCCGTTAAATTGGCATTGGAACCGAGAGCAACCAAAGGTACTGAGGTAGGGGGTTCGCATAGATTAATAGATGAGTTCCCTCCCTGGTTGCATCCTCAACCATTTCCTCGACCATTTCTCTGACTTGGACAGCTCTGTGTGTGGACAGTGATCCCATGTTGGAGTTATCAGCGACCGCATCATGAAGGTCACAGACTCTATCTCTCCCCTCAGATTCTGAGGTGGGGTCCATAGTGCGCCTGTGTCCTGTTGCCACAGCAGGAGATGTACCCTGAGGGGGTTTAGGGAGTTGGGAAGCTTCCCCCTTATCTTTTACTTTACCAGCAGAGAATAGTATGGGTATAGTAGACTTTCCCACATTCTCCATGGATTTTCCTCCTTTTCCTCCCTTAGAGACAGTGGAGCATATTAGCAAGACTGGCGATAAAATTATCGCCGCTTTAGCGGCAGGAAACTGCTGCTAAAACGGCGATAATTGGCTTGCTAATAAGCGTTATAGAATTCCAATAGAAGCCCAGGTTAGATGTGCAGGACATCTAACCTGGGCTTCTATTGGAATTCTATAATGCTTATTAGTAAGTCCATTATCGCCGTTTTAGCGGCAGTTTCCTGCCGCTAAACGGCGATAATTTTATCGCCAGTCTTGCTAATATGCCCCAGTGTCTTTATTTGGCGATTTAGAACCACTCACTGTGCTTAATGTATTCTTTATTGAAGTTCCGACGTTGTCCACCAGAGGGCGAGTCCTCCCTCTCACTCCTTTGCGGCCGCCGTTATGTGCAGACACCGGGAGAAAACGCCGACTCCAACTCTGGGCGTACCGCCAGCAACAGCAATATTGCAGGCGGCGTAATTTTCCCGAGAATGATGCGGCCGCGGTAATCAGCATCCCGTCCCGTACCGGTCTTTCCTCAGCTCCTCTCTCACAGGTACGTTAGCATAGCGTGGGGGGTTTAGCACCTAGGAGCAGCCGGCTTACGCGTCCGACCCAGCGGACGCCATCTTGCCTCAATACTCGACATTATAGATGCAGTTTCAGAATCACATTCACTTTTTGTGCCGCAGAGCTTTCTCGAAGATAAGTTCCATTAATAAGCATACTAAAAACAGTTACTAGGCCTATCCAGAAAAGAAAGAAAAGTATTCCGGTAGATACCCAGAGTTCCACCCAAGGTGATACCAGATAATTCTTTTTAAGAAAGTTCAGAAAATCTTTATATCGCTGTAGACGAGTTTTTTGGGATGGCGTCGTTTCAGGTTCGCTTGGATCTAACGAAAAACGTGTCAAAGTCAATGAAATAGCCAGATGCAGTTCGATCAAGTTTCGGTAGTTCCGCAGGTTTTGTGGAAACTCTAGCTTGCTCTTATTGGAACATGTTGACGTAGATATCTGTGTTTGGTTGAATAGAAATTTGTTTTTCTGTTGAGTTCTCATTTTGAACTTCAGTTTCAAGAGGAACGAGTTCAATTGCATTGTTGCTTAGTCCTTCATTCCGTGCAGGTGACCCTTCAAACGTGATGAGTCTTTCTGTTTGAACTTCTTGTATAGTTGTGAGAGGAGGGTGTCTGTTACTCCGGAGTCCACGCGGCCTACTATTCAGTATTGGCCACAAAGTGTGGTTTGATTAGGTCAATTGAGACAAATCTTTTCTCCTTTTTACCGGCAAGAGGTGGCAAAAGTACTGTTCTTGTTCCTTCAACTGGCAGGACAGGTACAGGCTTTCTGTATGATGGCCCAAATTCTTTTTTGTCCGCTATTTTCTCTCTGACCAGATCCCCCGATTTTAGGGATCCAGACAGGTCTTGCCGTGACACTTTTTACTTCCCCAGTGGCGGTCCTTTTTGTCTGGACATTATTCTGTAGTACCCTAGTTTCGTTCAGGTCCTGTAAAACAGCCAAACGTTTATGGATGTCAAAAGGTTTTCCATCCGCCACTGTGCCTTCACAATCAAGATCAGGTACCCACATTCTCGTCCCAAATAGGACCTCATAAGGAGTGACCCCCTAGAGAGCTTCTTGGCTGATTGTTTAATGCCCCTTGTACTCCATACAGATGTTTTACCCAATTTCCACCCGAGCCTAATACTCTAGCTGTTAAAGACTGCTTTAAGTCCCGGGTTTTCCTCTCCACAACCAAATTTCCCTCGGGATGGTATGGAGAGGAGTACCGCAATGCTACACCCAAACTTCCCATGGCTTTCTTGTAAGCCCTAGAGCTAAACGCGGGGCCACGGTCAGAATGTAATGTGCCAATTGCGTATGTCTCTATAAAGACTCGCAAATCTTTTATAACAGTCCGAGCGTCAGCCGAGCGCTGGGGCCACACCCATAGGAACCTAGAGCAGGAATCCACTGCAACCATGATATACTTGTAAGCCCCATCACATTGTAAGGGGACGCAGTGGTCCAAATAAACACACGCCAGTGGTTTGTCTAATATAAGTAATGGTGTCTGCGCTGGACGTGTTACTGTGGAGCCTTTCATCTGCTGGCAGATGTCGCATTTCAAGACGTAGTCCTTAGTCTGCTTTCTTAGTCCAGGCCACCAATAGCGCTGTTTCAATAGAGAAACAGTTGCTGTAACTCCTGCATGTGCAGACCCTATACCCTTGTGTGCTGCTAGAATTAATCCTAACCTACGATCCATATTTGGCATTACTCTATCCCCCACTCCAGGAATTTGAGCAAATGGAACATTGTTTGCATCTAACTTGTAGGAGTATTTGAGTGGAAACCTCTTCGGTACTGCTGAGTTATTGCGTGTAGCAATAATCGCAACCATTATCTCACCGTCTATTCTCGTTTTTGAACGAGTGATTGCAGCTACGGAAGCCGTACGTACAGCCCCCTTTGCGGCTTCATCAGCCAATGAATTCCCTTCACCGTGAACGCCATCACGTTGATGACTCAATGTGTGTATCACGTGAGCCCTTGGTAGTTTGTTTTTCAACTCCACTACCTGTTCCCATAGCGTTTTGTGCTTAATTGTGCCACCTTTTGCATCTTTAAATCTTTAAACCCATTCTGTCCCCAGTGATGTAAATATTCATTATATGACTGTAGACAGTAAAAGGAATCACACACGATTAGTGTGGGGAATTCTCGATCCGTATTCACCAGTGCCAGTATTAGTGCTTTTAGTTCTGCCAGCTGCGCCGTGCAGTCTCCTAGAGACTGTGTTTTTGTATACTTCGGGTGAAACTTTCCATCCGCTTACGTCCTTTAACAATAGCACACGCGGTACTGTATTGCTGTTTACTCCCTATGGCCGGTTGCGCAGAACCATCAGTGTAAATAATGTATTCATACTGATCTAGAGGCATTATTTCATTTGGTAGAGGATATTCTTGTTCGTATTGCAGAAATGCTTGTGTTTTTAGATTTGGGTCGTACCTGTATTCTACATCTGTTGCAGTGAGAGAATTGGCCCATTGTATCCATCGTGGATGTAAGGCTTTAGCGTTGGGAACGCTTGCCTTTGTTGCAGCCTCTAAGGCTGGAACCAGGGTAACAACTATTATACGTTTCCCTTGGGCCAGGGCTCTTTCTCTGACTACAGCAGTCTGTACTGCTGTTAGTATTTTCTCAGTTGATGCAAAACACATCTCAGCATTTGTGTATAAATGTGATTTATATGCTATTGGTACTGTTTCACCTTCATTATATGTTAGATAGGTGTACCCAGATTGACCTGCAACTATACGGATCACCAGGTTGCGTATGTTTACGCGAGTCTGTAAGTGTTTTGAAGCTATCATGTCAGTTTGTAAGGAACGAAGAGTATCTGTGTGTTCCTGTGTTCAATGTCTAACTGAAAAGTCAGGTTTTATTAAATCGTAGAAAGCTTTTACTCTTTCTGCGTAATCCAAAATGTATGTTCTGCCAAAGTACAGGAATCCCAGGATTGATTGTAAATTTTTTAATGATTTTGGAGGTTGGAGCAGCGCGCATTTTTCTAAAAAGTTAGCTGCTAGACTTTTCCCTTTACTTGAAAGCTCATATCCTAGAAAAAGGACATTACGGTGGGCAATCTTCGATTTTTGGAAGTTGAATTTGTAACCCTCAGATGCAAATCCCAAAATTATGGTGTTTACTCTGTTCAAGTATTCCTCCAGGTCACCATCGGTCAGATAAATATCATCTACGTAGGACAATGCTTCTTCATTCAGATTTTTAAGTAATTCAAAAACCCTAGCTGAAAACAACCCCGGACTGTTCTTATACCCCTGGGGGAGTCGGCAAAATTGACGCTGGGACCCTAGCGCAGAGAATGCTGTCAAATATCTGCTCTCAGGCGTTATATTTTGGCAAAAAAATCCATTTGAGATATCTAGTGTCGTTTTGGATTTTTTTCAGCACAATATTATTCATTAATGCGGCACTGTGTGCATTCTGTACTGCACATGTTTTAGTGCAAGTGTTTAAATGTCTGTAATCCAATACTAGAGGTTTGAATTGTCTGGTTTTGATACAGGAAATAAAGGGTTATTCGTTTGAGACGTGCATGTTTCAATCACTCTTTGGTATTCAAGTTGATCTAAGATCTCCCTGACCTGTTTTTTAACTTCTTGCTTTATTGGCTACTACCTTTGTGCATTTGGAGTATTTTTAGCGGAATAATGTGGTGGGTTGAATCCTCATCCCATCCAACATGGTTTTTGTATAGTGCCGGGGCCTGGGCTACTGCCTACTCCCGTGCATATGTATATTTTAAATATTTGGGAACATGGTCGGAGAATGCTGGTAAAATTACTGTTTCTCCCCTTGGGCACTCCATGACGAATGCTGGCGGCCAATCTTGCTCGGCTAACAAAATGTCATAGCCAAACGTCAGGTTCTCCCAAAAGAGACCTCTAACTGTCCTACATTTGTCCCCCTCCATTTGGAGTGTTATTTCATACAATTTATGTGGGATACTTACCCTAGTATCAGGTGTTCCCACCGTGATATAATCATTCAAGTGCGCTGTCACCAGAAATTCCATCAGGTTCTGGCGAGCTATTGTTACTTCTGCCGCACTGTCTAGCATCGTCAGAGCCCATTCCCCGTTCAGTAGTCGAGTCCTCAGAATTCTGGGCATGTCTGATCTTTAGACCTGCAACCTTTTTCTTTTTGAACTGTGGTTTTGGTTTGGCTTTATCTTATTTTTTGAAAGTATAGTCTTGAGCATTTTGCTTGTCTCTGGACTTTGTACGCTCTTCTTGTCTGTCTGACCGTCCTTCCCTCTCTGAGTTTTTCGATGAACCCTGAAAGGAACGAGAGGAATGTGTATCAGTATCCTGATACCTGTCAGGTTTCCTAATATCATCCCTATTCCTAAGGTTATACCTCCTTTCAGAGGGCTCCTGTGGAGGAGATCTACCTCTGGACTGAGATCTGTTTTCTTTAACATTTTGTTGTTTGTTATTATCCCACTTCTTTTTAGAAGAAGTAGGTGTATGCTTGGAAGTCTCCTTCTCGGGACTACACATCAGTTGTGGTTTTAACGCTTTTCCACCCAAACTGTCCCTGCCTAAATCTGCATACGCAGTTTCAATTATTTTGGGTAGTTCGTGCTCCTGTTGTAAAGGACTGTACTCCCTTAGGCGTTGGCGGATGGCCAGTGATGCTGCCTACCCTTTAATATTTGCTAATATTATTGCTGATACCTGGGCATAGTTACCTAGTAACTTCATCCCTCGGTTCAGAGCAGGCTCTGCTCGTACTCATTTTGTATTTGTCTTAATACATCTGGTATTACAGCTAATGACGGGATACCATGAGTTCTGGTATATATGGCAGCGAAACTGTACCCCAAGAGGTACAATCCTCTATCTGTGATGTTATCCCCATGGGTAAGCAGATTGTCAGCATTCTGTGTTTTTCATAAGGGCTAGTATTTGAGAATACTGCTTCTAGCTGTGTTATCTTCTGAGCTATCCTGAATGGCATTTGTTCACGTTTTGGGGGCATTTTACCCATTACTGCATGTAATGTTTGTAGTGTAATTTTAGTTGCTGTGTTTTGAACGTGAGCTGTATTTGTTGTTACCATCGCTGGCTGGACCGTAAGTGTCCTCATGACATATTGCGTCATGTTTCTGTAAAGTTTTATTAATTCTTTGTGAAGTATGAGTAAGTCTGGCCCTGGCATTGTTTCGATGTCAGGATGTGGTGTGTAGTCTGCTAATATTGGCCATGTTGCCCATTCTCTTCCGAGCGGGCAGAGTCTCACTCTTCTTCTTGTATGGGGTAGGGCGCCTTTAAACCAGTATAAATGTTCCTGGTACGTGAGCGGAACTTCAATGTCCTCATAAGGACAATATTCCGCTGGTTCATCACCTTCTGTGTAGAAGTGAAATATTTTTGTTCTTGCATTTGCTGCTGGGAATGTAACCCACAAATAAAATACCTCTGTTCTGTATGATTCGTGTGCCTCAATCACGAAAGCTACTATGCCACCCCTAGGTGTTAAATCATGTGCAAGCAGTTTCAGGGTGACTGCATTTCTAATATTTTCTGCAATCTGAATTGCATTTGCATCTTTCTCGTCATCTGTGAGGTGCAAGTTTTGCACAACTCCTCCCGCGTTATCCGCGTCTTCAGTCATTATTTTAAGGAAGAAGTGTTTTCCAAGGAAACTAAGATAAGGTGTTTTGCAAAATTTTAGGAACACTGTGTCCTTCAAGCTTGATTAACCAACAGCTAATAAATAGGATTTTCGCCTACTCAGCTGTGGCGGAGTTTAGCCTACCCACTCCAGTGGGTGTTTTGTGAATAGGGATTTCTGAGAATAGTACGATTGAACTACTCAGATTCTACTGTTAAATAAGTACCCAACCAACGTTGGTGGTGCCATGTCGTGTAGTTCCTATAAGAAATATACAGGATCTGCAGGTTTAGACAACATACACTGTAGGATTGGTGTCAGACAAACTCTGATCACCTCCACCGGGTATGTTGGCCCTTTTTGTACCAACTAGCTCACAGTGCCACTAGAATCTCCTCTTACCAAGGAGAGAATAGTTCTTGGCAACCATCGAACATGACAACCCTGATCCCTCAGGACCGTGGAAACAATATACTACCTTTCGCTCAGTCACTTGTGCTTACTTAGTCTGTCTCAGAGAAATACACAGAATAAACAGGCTGGGCGTTTTCAATAAGAATTTATTGAACAGTTGTTATTCTGGTGTAAAATAGATGAGCTGTAACAACGGTTAGGCAGTATAAGATATAAATGATTAGCAGTACGATAAAGGTAAATGGATGGTATAGCTCTACCATCTTACTATAATCATGAGTACATACGAATATATAAAACACATGATAAAAGATGCGTACTCCTACGATGCTTCCCTAACTAGATGTACCTAAGTGTACCTAGCCTGTGTGTAGGCGTTAAGCCAAGAATCCCTCTAGGATTTAGTCAACCCCATTACCTGAAGTGAGAGACCGTGGGACCCCGTCCTGGTCTCGAATTGCACACCCCGTGAGGGATGTTAGACCACTGCGAGCTGGAGTGTCTGCATGCAGGAACCTCAGCGTCTCTGGTCAGTGTGTCGGCCGGGAAGTCTCGGTCTCCTCTGTCTTATCTTAGCAAGATGTGATGCATATATACCCATAGGTCTCCCCAGGGGTCGTACCTTGCTGTATTACTAAGGATGACGTTGGGCATGAACTTTGTACATAGATTTTATACAGGAGATGGTAGTCCTGCTGTGCTTCCAAGAATCCTCATGCATAATGTATGAGATTTCGAACTAGGGAAAACCCGCGTTCTGAATGCAGTGTAATATCTAGGTAAAAGGTCAGTCCCTGTAAACCGTGACAAGTGCAATGTAGGGAGAGAATATAGGTGAAGGGTAATGAGATTACAGGGGCCTATATTATGATACCTATATGGAATATAACACTATGCTTAAGATGATAATACCCAGGTCATCCTAGGACAATATGGAGATATAGGCCATGTCCAGGACCAGTTCAAACAGTGTCTCTGTTGGGGGGGGGCGTTGCTAGCGCCCAAGGAGGATGGCGGCGTTTCCGTAACGCTCCCGGGGCCGGCGGCGAGAACGAAGGAATTTGTGATGTTCCGCGATCAAGAGAACCGGCGAAAATGTCAGAGCGGCTTTCGGAACTTCAGCAGTAGCTGACGAGGTATTTTTTAGTGTGGGAGAGACCCGCTTTATCGTCAGAACACCTCTTTCTCCTCGAAGCAATGCGGCGCCCGCCATCTTGAATAAGCCCGCGACCTGAGGCGATTCTCTTTACTCGTGTGGTGCCTCAGCCTTATTTTTCTCTGCTCTGAGGCCTCTTCGTTCAATGCTGTGAGTACAATGGAGCCTGATTTACAACCACTAAGCATTTGTAATTCACTCTGAATGATCTACAAGAGCTTTCTCTTCATTGAAGCTGTCACTAGCGGCCATTTTGTGCATCTCATACCTTCCTGTGAAGGTTTTTACATGGAACTCAGCACAATTTAACCACTTTTAAAAGTTACATGCCTCTTTTTGTTTAACATTGACTCTTTATCTTTTGCTTCTATCTGGTCACCATGAAACTCGAGCAAGCACTATCATATGTGGCAGTGTTGGCTTTCCTGCTCTTCTAAGATGATACTATTGGCATGTAGAATATTACATATGTATCGCATTGGATCTTTTTAGTAACTAATGTTTTTGCCACTCACTAGTGAACTTTTCGGAGCACCTTTTGTTTGAGCTTGCATTCTCTTCCTTCACATTTCGTCATTAATATTTTTTCTGCAGCGTATGGATTTTAGCGAGATAATCCCTACAGGCAACGACTGCGTAGTGCCCCAGTGTCAATGCCAATTTTAGTCCTGAAGTTCAGGGCACTTGTTATTACTAGTGCTACTGGCTTGACTTGCTCAACACATATTTGATATCATTCCTAGTCGTCACATTTATGGGCAGATTGAAAACAGTAAGATCACTGGTGGTGCCTGTAAATCGCTCCTCTACTTCTCGCACACATCTGTATATTCATTACACCAAAATGGATGAATCTTTAAATTCCTCTCCTAAAAGCGCCTCCACTTCTTCTTCTACAGCCTCCAAGGTATCAACCAAGCGGTTGAAAAAAGATCCTCCTTCTCCACCAAAGCAACCTACGTCAGTCTCAATGGATCTTCTTCTGGAAGAAATACGTGCACTTCGTCTATTTGTAGAGGAGACAAATTCCAAGATACAAGTTTTAACAGATGGTTGGGCAAAAATGGAAGAGAGAATTACTGTGGTTGAACAGAGTGTGGATTCCCTGGGATCAGCTTGCGCCCAGGTCGCAGTCCTTCAATCTCAGGTTGTGTCCTTTCAGAGGCAGATTGAAAATCTTGAAAATAGAAATAGGCGGAACAACCTTCGTACATATGGTTTGCCGGAGGGTTCAGAAGGATCTGACCCTATAGCCTTTTTCAAGTCATTCTTGCCGAAGGTGCTCAATTTGCCAGAAACCACTGTCTTGAACATTCAACGTGCGCACAGGCTGGGTCCTCTCCATTCTTCACCATCCACCTTACGTAAACCAAGAGGTGTCATACTCTATTTTCTTGAATATACAGATCTTCTCAAGGTACTGGCTGCAATTAGGTCCTTGAAATTGATTTCGTCAACTTTTTTTCTCGCAGGATTATGCAAAGTCTACAGCAGACAGAAGAAAGGAGTTTTTGGCCATTTGGCTTATTTCATCCATGCCTGTTCAAAGTAACTTTCAACAATAACACCGACACTTATGATGATCCAATCAAACTCAAAAGTTTCCTGAACTCACACTGCCCGGAGAAGATGGACATTTCTAAATCACGTCCCTGATGATTCTTCTTCCATAGTAACTCTTGGATATAGCCTTATATATCTAACCTGTTGAGTTCTTGTGGAGTTCATAGATCATTTACCAGTTTAGACACTGGTTTGTTTTACTCATTGTTACTTAATATTTGATCTTGTAGGTTCATAATTATAAAGTTCAACTACATTGCCCGTATTTTAACAATGTTTGTAATTGCTTTAATCAATTTTTTCTCTCCTTACAGGTTCTTCTCCGTTTTGTCTAATCCTTTTGTCTTGTGGTCGCCCTTACTGAAGTCTCCCCCGTCTCACCTCGTGGAGTCCGGACGTGTCATCGTTCCATGTGGCCTCCTCCCCCCCCCACCCTTTCTATGTTTTGGACTCATCCTAGGTACAGTTTTTTTCCTTTTTTTCTTTCTATTATTTTTAACAGCAACTTTTTTCTTTTTCATCTTCTCTCTGTCTTTTGCTTCTAACTTGTCTTTGCACACCATTTCTTTCTACTTATTCTTTCTTTTTTCTCTTGTTCTATTTTTCCACTTATATTCCCTTGACTTACTCTTATCTCATCATTCTTTTTTCAATCTCATACATATTGTGCTTTCTTACCTTACATTGCATTTGTCACATGTAAACTTATTTTTTCATTCTTGTCCTTACTTCTTTCCCGCAAATTTGTTCTATGTTGCAGATAGTTGGTCTATTTCTTGGCCTTTTTCTTATTATTTGTTTTCTTATAGGGATTGTTGTTTCATACTTACCCTCCCATCTACCTCATGTCTTTAAATATTGTCTCTTGGAATGTAAGAGGTTTGCACTCTCCTATTAAAAGGCAAAGAGTTTTGACTCATTTGGCCAAATTGGGTGCAGATATCGCTTGTTTGCAAGAATCTCATCTAACTGCAGAAGAATCGATAAAGTTGAAAAGAGGTTGGGTTGGAGAGGTCTTCTATTCACCAGGAGATGGAAAGCGAAATGGGGTTATTACCTTATGTCGTAAATCACTTTCTGTTAAACTACTGTCACAATGCTCTGACGTAAGCGGTCGATGACTACTTACTAAACTTTTGATTGGTAATGCTCCGGTTTCTCTATTAAATATATACGCACCCACTGTTGGTGACCCTTCCTTTTGGTTATCCTTAGCTCAGCAACTAGCAAATTGTATTGATGACAATTTCATTCTTACAGGTGACTGTAACCAAGTTCTTGACCCCTTTTTGGATCGTAATTCAATGGTCTCCTTTGCCCCTCATAAGGCCCACAAACTCTTCGTACAGACTATTAAACAATATAAGCTTATTGACGCCTGGAGACTTTGTAACCCCACTACCAAAGAATACACCTATTACTCTCCAGTTCATCACACTCAATCAAGATTAGACTACTTTTTCATCTCACATAATATATTACAATCATTAATGGCAGCAGAGATTGGATCCATTCTAATCTCTGATCATGCTCCTATTACCATGCAGTTAGATATTTTACAGAAGCCCTGCACTCCCCGTAAATGGCGCTTCAACAATACCCTTCTTTTGGACCCAGTATTCACTTCCTCATTTACTTCCTTTTTTAATGAGTATTTTTTGTTTAATCAGACTGATGACTTACCTTTTCATGTGATCTGGGACACTTTCAAAGCAGCAGCTAGAGATTTCATTATTGGTTATGTATCCAAAAAGCGTAAAAAGTCACAAGCCCTTACCACATCTCTCCTAACCAAGATAAAGAGACTGGAGCATTCTTTTTATTCCTCAAGATCAAAAGATTGTTTGTCGGAACTCATTAACATCAAATTTCAATTTAATAAGGAGTCGACGAATAATGCTTCCACTTATTTATTAAAATCTAGTGCGAAGTTTTATGGTGGGCAGAATAAAGCTGGTAAAGTACTTGCTAATTATTTGGAGGTCAAACATAACAAACTCAATATAGAATCTATCATGGATGAACAGCAGTCATTGAAATATAAAGACGACGAAATATTAAATGAATTTTTTTATTTTTACAAAACACTATACACATCAGAAGCCCTTCCCACTGAGCAGCATATCTCTCAGTTCTTGTCTAATATCCAACGACCATCTTCTTCCCAATCAGACCTTTCTATTTTAGAATCCGACCTTTCACAAAAGGAACTCCATATCGCACTACTGGCACTTAAAAAAGATAAAGCCCCAGGCCCGGACGGCTTTACTGTTGAATTTTTCACACATTTTGCCTCCCTATTAATTCCCAAACTACATACTTTATTAAACTCCTTTTTGTCCTCAGGTAAATCCTTAGGCTCTTTCTCAGAAGCTCTTATTTGTCTTATCCCCAAGGATGGTAAGGACTTGAGATATTGTAAAAATTTTCGGCCCATATCCCTAGTTAATGTTGATTACAAAATTTTCTCAAAATCCCTGGCTTTACGATTGGATTCCCATTTGCCCGACTTGTTGGAGGTGGAACAGTCAGGATTTGTTAAAGGTCGTTTTATCACAGACAACACTCGTTTATTTTTTGATATTTTATCCAAGTCCTCTCACGTTTCACATCCCTTGGCAGCCATTGCACTGGACGCGGAAAAAGCGTTTGACAGAGTGGAGTGGGCGTACCTTTTCCAGACTCTTCAATGGTTTGGCTTTGGACCCAAAATAATTTCCTTAATCTCACTTCTATACTCTAACCCAAGAGCAGCCGTGTGCGCTAATGGCACCATATCTTCTTATTTTAATTTGGGTAGGGGCGTTCGTCAATGGTGTCCATTATCCCCGTTTCTTTTTAACTTAGCCCTGGAACCCTTCCTATCACGAATTCGCCAAAATAAGGATATTCATGGCTTTAACTTTAACGACACTCACATCAAACTGGCAGCATATGCTGACGATATACTGTTATTCATTTCACAACCCCAATCCTCTCTCCCTGCATTCCTACATGAAGTTGACTCCTTTGCAGCCGTATCTGGATATAAATTAAATAAAGATAAATGTGAAATATTACCCTTAACAAAATATACTTTTAAAGACGACTGTGCTACCTCAAACTTTGCTTGGTGTCCTCAATATATTAAGTATTTGGGTTTACATTTTACTCCATCCATTCCAAATACAATTTCAAGATGTATGGATAATTGTATACAAAAAATAACTTCTTTGACTGCTAAATGGCACCCTCTTTACTTATCCTGGTGGGGTTGTCTCGATACCATTAAAATGATGCTGTCTCCAATAGTTCTTTATACGATCTCCAATATCCCATTATCAATTCCCTTAAAATTCTTCAAGAAAATAAATTCCTTGTTATCCTCTTTCTTATGGAGCAATAAAAAGTCACGCATGTCTGTATCAAAATTGACTCGTCCAAAGTCAGAGGGAGGTGTTAATTTTCCCAATTTTCCTATTTATCAAAAATCTTTTTTGCTTTGTCAAGCATCAAGATGGCTCTCTCATTCCTCCGAAGACTACTCTTTATGGGCCAAACTTGAACTTTCTTTTCTTTCCCCTTTTTCCTTTCAAGAGTACCTATCGCTTTCTCGCAAACCACAACACCTTTCAACCCCCATAATTAAATACACATCCAAAATTCTGAAACCCACATCTTCAGTGGACTTTATAAATTGGACTTTTTTCTCCAACTCCACGATTTGGCATAATAACATGATATTGATACGTGACAAGCCCTTCTATTGGAAATCATAGAGGCAAAAAGGCCTAATCTGGATACATCAATTATTTATACAGGATCAGATTATGTCTTTCGCGCAGGTTAAAAGACTTTATGACCTACCAACGTCCTTTCAATCTAAATATACACTCTTAAAACAAGCTATTTTGACTGCCTATACCCGATACATACCTTCAAACTCCTCCACTGAGTCTGTCACCCTTTCAATTGATAAATTGCACTCCTTGTTACAAGTCAACTCCAAGGCTTCTATTATTTACAATTACTTACATTTTTCATGTCCTACACAAGAAAAAACTAAGACGGAACTCTCCTGGGAACATGATCTGGGTGTTAATTGGGCCATAAACACATGGAATAAGATATGGAGTAAAATCAGAAAATCTTCGAGAGCTGCAAATACTACACAGACACTCTTTTTTATATATAATAGGCTTTTATTATCTCCAGTTGCTTTACATAAAAGACATGCTGATATTTTGGATGACTGCTGGTCATGCTCTTCCCCACATGCAGATCTACATCATTTACTTTTTACATGTCCACTTGTCCACGGTTTTTGGGAAAAGGTGTGGACCCAAATCAATTTAATTTTTCATTCCAAATATCCTTGCTCTATTTCTAACGTATTCCTGGGAAGTTTATCTCCGGTGTGGTCAGAATGCACTTCTAACACAAAAATAGTAGACCTATTACTGGCGGTTGCCTTTCAGCAGATTACTAAAAACTGGAAGGATTTTACTAAATTATCCTTTCAAGTTTGGTGGTATGCTATTTGTTATAATCATAGATTAGATACAGCTCTTGTTTACCCTATTACCATGGCAACGAAACGTCTGCATTTGTAGTTACCTATTACATCGTTCATTGAAGCTAGTGCTAAACGTTCCTCTTTTTTAACTCCTATACAACAAGAAGTTTCCAAACCTCCATGACTTTCTTTTCACTATGTTTTTATATGCAGGATCATTTTCATCTTGCAACATAAGTTTTTTGTGTTCTGTGAATTGTCTACATTAACCCTTTTCTTTTAGATAGACCAACTTTAATTCTATATAAAGGGGCAGATCTACGAGGAAGTGCCGCAGCGCGGCACCGCAAGCCCTTTGGCTGCGCCACGCTGCGGCACTTCCGAAGCACAGGAATGCAACATATTTACAAGAATATGTCACATTCCTGTGCTTCCCCTGCGCTAGCGCACAAACTGCAGCCATGCGCCGGCGCAGGCACCCTTGCACCATGGTGCAAGGATGCCTGCGTCGTGGGAAGATTGTTTTTGTGCAGGAAGGGTCACTTTCCTGCACAAAAACAATCACTACAGGCATTTTCCTCCTTCAATGTGTGCTGTAGAATGCAGCACGCATTGAAAGAGTAAATAACGAGGAGAAATGAAAACATTTCTCCTCGTTGCACCTCGCTACGCCACCTCTAGGGTGGCGTAGCATTCACACGCATCTCCAGATTTACGATTTCTCGTAAATCTGGAGATGTGTCTTGTTCCATGGGTGTTGCGTGGGAACACCCACAGCAACACTCCATGGAACGCCCCTTCAACGCAAAGTGCTGCGTGTGAAGGGGCCGTATTTACAAGGAGAGGAAAAGTCACGCAGGGTGGCTTTTCCTCTCCTTGTAAATATGGAGGAGCCCCCTGCGCCACCAGTACGTCACGAAAAGTGACGTACTGGTGGCGCAGGGGGCTTGTAAATCTGCCCCATAAGTATTTTCTTTCTGTATTCCAAAACTGATTCATGTGATTATGTATTGTTATTTTGTATTGAGATTTGCATTTCCCTTAATAAACTTATTTCTGAACTTAAACAGTGTCTCTGTTCATTAGCGAGCTGGATAAACTACGGGCCTGATTTAGAGCTTGGCGGACAGCTAACTACATGACAGTGGTGATGGATAGCCCATCCGTCGAAATATAAATCCAATTATATCCTTTGGGATTTATATTTTGGCAGACGAGATATCTGTCACTGTTGTGATGGAGTAACCAGTCTGCCAAGATCTAAATCAGGCCCTACATCTACCTCAGGCTAAACACAAGCAAGACTTTATCTTTAGAAACTCTTCCATCTGGACATCATACCACTGTCCTGATTCCCTAGGCACCTCGCCTGTACTCACTTCCAGTGCACAAAATTAGGGCCATATTTATGGCAAAGTCATGCAGTGCAGCAAGTTACCTTGCTGCACTGCTTACAGGGAAGGGGCAGGAATGCACTATCTTTAAGAGAATACAGCACATTTCTCCCTTCGTCCCTGCGCTAGCGCCATTTTGGCTGCCTAGCGCCAATGCAGGCACCCTTGCACCATGTTGCAAGGATGCCTGCGTTGTAAGGAGGGTTGTTTTTATGCAGGAAGAGTCACCTTCTGCACAAAAAGAATGCCCTGAGGAATTTTCATCTTTCTATGTGTGAATGCAGCACACACAGAAAGAGGTAGTAACAAGGAGAAATAAAGATATTTATCCTCGTTATGCCCCCCGAGGAGGAGTATCTTAATGGCGCAATCCCAGGTCCACCGCTTTTGGTAACTCTGGAAATGCGTAAAAAACCATGGGAGTTGCATGGGAACACACATGCAATGCCTTTCCAGGGCAGAGTAATGCAACGCAGCGATTTGCTCTGCGTTGCGTTAATCCAGATTTACGAAGCCACTCAGGGCCACACCAAAGTGGCCTTACATGGCTTCATAAATCTCATTTTTGAGTTGTGACTCACATGGACCACATTGCGTGGTGTAAGTGTGACACAACTGGCCTCATAACTATGGCCCCTACGTCTGAGACACACATTGGCAAGTTTACTTGATTTGCTTCTTTATGTTGAAAGTCATAAGGAAAATGATCCCACTGTTACCTAGCTCTTGCAGAAAAACCTTAGTCCAAGCCCTCAACATTGACACGCTGAACCACGGTAATTCTTTTTTTTTATAGAACTGCCTGGCTGTCTTCTTCATAAACTACATCTAATCCAGAATATGGCCACTTGCCTCATTCTAAGGTTCAACAGAAAAAAACATCCCTGCCCATCTTTCTTTTCTCGACTGTAGGAAAGTGCCCCTTTTTTATGGTTACCCCCCACTTTTTGCCAGACATTTGATGCAACTTGACATGATGTGCCCTGGGTCCCTGCCAATCAGGTTGCCAGGACCTGTGTACGTTCCCAAACCTGTACCTTTGTACCCACAATTGGCAAATCTCTGGCCACAGGTAAGCCCCTTGAAAAGGTTACCATGGGTACCAAGGGCACTGTGACCAGGGAAAGCCTCTAAGGGATGCAGCACCTATTGTGCCACCCTTAAAGGCCCTGCACCTTCACCTTCACACCCACACACTGCCATTGCAGGCTGCATTTTATGGTGCAGAGAAAAGTAAAGAGTCGACATGGCACACATCCCTGTGTGCCATGCCTGCAACCCACTGCTTGAGGCCTAGGTAAGTCACCCCTCTAGCAGGGTGCACTAGCCCCCAGGTGAGGGTGCAGTTGCATGAACACTGTACCCCTACAGTGTCTAAGTACATTCTTAGACATTGTAAGTGCAGTAAAGCCATAAAGAGTATATGGTCTGGGAGTTGGTCATTACGAACTCCACAGCTCTATAATAGCTTTACTGAAACCTGGGAAGTTTGGTAGCAAACGTCTCAGCACCTTAAACCCACATGGATGCCAGTAAGGGATTTAATGTAAAATGCACTCAGAGGGCGTCTTAGAGAGGCTCCCTGAAAAACGACCAGCCCTCGTGTGGTTCCTGAATGGCTGCCCGCCATTTGCCACCACCAGACAGGTTTCTGGACCCCTGGGTAGACGGCCTCCGCTCTCTGGGTCCAGAAGCTAATGCCATCCTGGGCAGAAGTGTCATGCCTCCTCCCCGATGATGGGCTGGGCCCATGAAGGGGAAGCTTCAAAGGCCTGCCGCCTTTGTGAGGTGTCCCTGCCTTTTGCTGCCCCCAGCAACTGGCTCCCACAGGTTCTGACTCACCACTTTGGGCGGGAGAATTGGCGGGAAAACCAAGTTAGGAGGAGAGGTGTGTCTACCTTTGCCAACCGCACCCCTCAGGTGGGGGAGGCGAGGTGAAGCACTCATCTTAGTCACCTCCATCTTGAAGATGAGGGGACCCAGCCAATTAGAGAGAGGCTCATGCCCCCCTCCCACTGGAGGGTGGCATAATAGGGGGTGTACTCACACCTCTTTAACACCCCTAAATGTAGGATTTTGGGGCGACCCTGAACCTTGCCTCCTCAGATTCAAGGAAAAAATAAGAAGGACCGAAGAGCCATACTGACCCAGGAAGAAGAAGACACCAACTGCTTTGGCCCCAGCCCTACCGACCTGTTTCTACTCTGACCTGCCTACAGCGGAAACCCCAGTGTGTCCAGCAGCCCCACAGAGCCCGGAGGACCTGCCCTGTACTCATCTGAAAGACTCTGTCTTAAGTGAGCACCGGATTTGCTCAACAAAGACTCCAACACAGAACCCGGACCCAGGCGGCTCCGCGGTTCTGCATCCGAAGCCCCCAGTCCGAGTTCGAGTGGCCCAACCCCATAAGGAGGTCTACCCAGCGATCCTGTCCAGGAATATCCAAGAACCCAACTTACCTCTCCTGCCGGTGGTCGCTTTCAGGAAACCTCCCTGCCCGAGCCTGCAGCATTAGATCTCCCTTGCAAACCACAGGGTCCCCAACGTCTTCTTGGCACTCTGCATCTGGCCGCCTCCGTGCTGCTGGTGGTGCAGCTCCTGTGATGATTGTAGGCCCCCGCAGGGCTGATCCTAACCCCAGGAGCTTTGCTTCCACACCCGAGTGGCCTGCTCGTAGGCAGCCCCTGACCGATGGCCCCTTTAGCCCCATTGGCTAACATTGGGCCCCTGCACTCTGCACCTGGCCGCCCCACTTCCAGTGGTGGTGCACTTTGAGTGCCTAACTGAACCTTAGGGAACCTTGATTCTAACCCCCAAAAACTATTCTTGCAGACAGTTTACTTACCTGCAAACCGATAACCCTCTTTTCCCCATAGAAACCAGTGTTATGATTTTTGTTCCTAAAATTGTTCTATGAGTTGAACTGTCTTCTTGTATGAAAACCAAAGTAACTTTCTTTAAACCAAAAAGTGCCTTACTTACCTTTGTATTGTAGGATCCACAGTGTGATACCTAGGCATATCACCTGAGTAGTTGATGTAATCCAAAGGTAACGCAAAAGTAATCAAGAGTAGTTTCTATGTATTTTAAATTGTTTTAAAAGCAAATACAAACCTGTAGCAATTACAATTCCATTCCCAACTGCATTTCCTTGTAAAGTTTTGCGACTTGACAGTATATTTTACATACCTGTGCCAAGTCCTGCTTGGTTCTAGAAATAAAACATAAGTATACCTTTTTATACTTACCTAATTGGTCTGGATTCAGTCTCTGAGTGTGTGCCTTCAGTCTTGATTGAGTGAATACAATAAATGCTGAACACACCTTCCTGATAAGCCTAACTGCTCGACCACACTACCACAAAGAGAGCTGTTAGAGATTATCTAATTTAGCCTCTGCTATACCTTTGGGGAACCACTGGAATCTGTGCACACTATTTCTTACTTTCGCCTAGTATATACAGAGCCAGCTGTCTACATCCACTGCCTCCCCATAAGCAAGTGTTGCGTTTCAACGGCATATTTTTCTGGCACAAGGCCTTATATCCTGGCCCCTAACAGCTACATAGCCTCTCTCTTTTGAGTTCTCGCACATGTGCTCTCGCTTGCAAGAGATTTTGTATTTTACAAGGAGCTTGGACTAAGTATGATAGCTTTATCTTGATTAGGGTCCTTCTGCTGCTGCCATTGTGATGTAGATACTATTTTGCTTTCTTTTTCTTCTTACTCATGTTGCTTCTTCCCTCCCACCCCATCCTCCCGTTATCCAGATAACTTTTTTCCTCCCACCCGACCTTCCTGAAGTCCGTGTTGCTTATTAAATCTCACCCTCCCGTTCTCCCTGTTGCTTATTCCCTCCCAATCCCCACCCCCACATTCCCGTTGTTTGTATTGCTTATTTCTTCCCACACCCCACCCTCCCATTGTCTGAATTGTTCCCCACCTGCCATAGGAAAAAAAGCACTATGACATGGCCAGCGCTGGCTTCATCATATCGCTTTTCTTCCCTGTCTCGTTGCCCATTCCTATTGTTGTCCTTGTGCCCCTTAACTCCCACCCTGCCTTTCACTGCCCGTGTTGCCATCCCCCAACCAATGTCAAGGAAAAAAACACGCTATGACGAGGCCAGTGCTGGCCGCGTCACAATGCTTTTTTTTCTAACATTTAAGCCATGATGCACAGCAGCTACGCTTTGCATTGAATAGTCAGAGCAAAATGGTATGCACACATAACCAAACCATCACCAAAAAATAAAAACTTCAATCTATATTAACAACAGTGAGAATTGGAGATCTATTCTACTCCTCCCACTATAATGGTTTGACTCTTTTCTTCAAACTGCGCAGAAGTTAATGGTAGTCCAAATCTTGCCCCCAGCACAGGGATATAATTCACCACCAAAATTCCATGTTGTAATCATCATAAACGTCTACCAGTATGCTTAATGTATGTGTAATAAGTTACTTTTTTAAATCAGAAACACACCACCAAACCCGTAGTGGCTCAGTAAGTAACTGCAGCCAGAACACCAGACTCAATAACATACTCACAGCATGGAACTAAGCAGCCTTAGAGTTCAGCAGATCAAGGCAACAGAAACTGAATGATAACTCCCAGTGTACATTAAAACAATAGCATATGATTAGTGTTCCAGCTTGCTAGTTTCTAGGTCATAACCTCATTCAACATCAGCCTCAACTGGGTTTCATAGACAATACTTGTATTTCACAGTTACAGAGGCAGTGGGGTCCTGGGGGCTCCTATTGGCATTTTGCCAACATGTATTCACGCTGTTTTCAAACCTGCTATAGTTATCAAACACCGCACCCCCATTTTGTTGGACCATAAAATGCTGCCTGTACACTGAAGAATTTTATAAACTGCAAGATGCCTCAGCTGCTATATGACTGGATGGATCAATTTGACAGCACTATTGAGGCTGTCATCTGATTTACGTACAAGCTAGGACAGAAGCATTTAAAGTGAATCTGTATGTTTTATAAATCCAACAGTGTCTTTGTGGGTTGCTATGGATCGGGTTTCTGGGGTTATAATGATAGCAGAATATTGCAAGAATCAGAAAATGCATTTTTGAAGAGATGATCGGCAGTACCATCTAGCTGCTCGAAAAATATATGTCACACAGAACTGGGGTTGAGTTATCAGGAGGATGCGTTTATACTTCGACCTCTCCTATGCAATATAGGGGCATATTCTCAAGGAGCCATCGCCAAATTATCGGCACTTTAGCGCCGCAAAAGTGGCGATAGACTTATCGCCCCATTCACAAGCTGGTGCAAACTGCCGACATCGCCAGTTTGCCCGCGATAGCTGCCGCAAAACACATCGCCACGGATGAGAGCGACAACTAATGCTAATGATATGCAGAGTAGGCGTTCCCGTGCAAAAACACACGAAAACACCACTTCGCGACATTCCCAACTAGCAGCCAGATCAACGATGCGATCCGAAAACAGGCGATAAGGCGCGTTAGCAGCAGGTATTCAACACCTGCCTCTCACTGGTGTTAAGCAGGACGACAACCTGCAGCATGAAAGGGAGCCCAGCCTAGAGCCACATCTGAAGACCAACAGATACCATGGAGACTATGATCATGCAGCCTGGAGACCCAAGAGGGCCACAACACCCACCGCAACCACCCCCCCGGACCCTCCCCCCCAGCTCATGAAGTCCAGCAGTCAACGATAGTGGAAAAACAGAACTTTATTACAAATACATAAACAACAAGACGAAAAGCTCAGCCAACGCGTTACATTCCCAACGGGGAACCTCACCAGGGCAACGTGTGGATCCAAAAACTGCAAATGCTGCGGGAACTCCCCAAAACCATTCCATATCCCGAAATCAGTAGTCAGAAACCTGTTGGAGAAATGGTGACAATGGTCAAGCATCCTCATAGTCACAAACGTAATCTGGCACAGTGTATTGCACTTGGACAAACCGGAATGCATACAGGTATGATGAATCCAGCCCAAACATACTGTAACAGAAGTCCGTGTGCTCGTAACCTCCGCAGGAAAGAAAAGGAAGGTTACGACCACACAAACATCTGTTACGGTCTCATCATGCAGGATTCATCATACCTGTAAACATCACGGTTTGTATCATCTTGATACCCCTGCACCTTCACTTCCCCCACGCTGTGCATGAACAGCTGGAGACCATGCAAGGGAATTACGCCATAGCTGCCTTACCGCACGTGTCGGGGGCAATTGACAGTTCACATGTACCACTTGTGCCCCCTGCCAACCCTGCACACAATAACCGCCACAGAAAGCACACGCATTCCATCAATGTGCAGGCGATAGTGGACCACCAGGGACAGCTCCCCAATGTCGTCGCCAACTTCACAGGCAGTGTGCATGATACATACATCTTCCGACAATCCATCATCAACCAGCGCTTCCCGGATGGCACCCATGGCAATGCACTGTTCATTGGTAAGTACTAACTGAACACACCACACACCTCAACTCCACAATCACACAACTCACAACTGTGGGAGAGCACACGTAACAAAATCACATACAACATGCCAACCAACATGCCCAACTACCGGACACGACAACACAAGTAACCATGATAACAGGGGCCAGACATGTAGACAAACCATCCACAAAGGCAGAGCACCTCTGCCACACAATTGCAGAATGTGGGGAGAGGTGGGAACCAAGAATGTGCGAAGGAGGCAAGTGACCCAGCAATAAGAAAGGACACAATGCCAAGTGTGGCGGAGATGTGCTGGACAGACTGCAGTATGCAGAGCACAGACAGGTCCATGTGGACATCTACTGCTGGTGTTTGCAGTGTAGTGGACAGTGGACGCAAACAGGTTACCCCAGGCAGTGTGGAAGGCCTTGGACATGTAGCCATGTGGTCCCCCCCTGTAAGCCTGAGCGGAGCGGCCTTGGCCGTCGTATGTCGCAAATGAATAGCCCGGGGCCCTGGGCGTGGTCCACTTCCGGGATGGCCACCACAGTAACTACTGCATGTGCCTCTGTGTCCGCCATATCATGACCATAGGCCTAAACACACGTGCCTGACCACATTCAACGGCCGTATTCACACTGGAGACGAGGTGGCTACGTCCCAAGCCAACCCGCGTACAACTCATCAGCGCATGCAGGGTCGTGTCTGCCAGGGCGGCGCCCCCCACCCAGCCACGTGGTCGCCGCCATGACCGGTGGTGCCTGCGCGATCCTGTGCGCCTGCTGCACCCCAGCCCTGATCCCCAGACCGGTCCACCGCCCAGCGATGACTGCCCGCCCCTGCGCACCCAGGCCTCAATGCTCACCTGCAGCCACTGGCGTGTCTCTAAGAGGGCCCTCCACGTGCCGGTACAACCTCCTCAGTCGATCGCTGGATTCCGCGCCACAGGCCCCCAGCGCACCCTGCAGCACCGCACTGCGAAGTCATGTGTGTGCTGACTGTTGCCTGCGCGTACACTGCGGTCCAGCAGGGCTCACAATTCAATTCGAGTCTTGATTTGCTGGACGCCGTATCGAGGCCAACGCATCATCGCAGGCTGCACACCCATTCAGCTCTTCAGGTGGGCCTAAATCAGTGCAACGCAAGTCATCGCCACGTGGTGGTAGGCCTGTGCCGGACTCCGGCCATCGGGTGCCACTAATTCAGTGCAACACAAGTCACAGACCCCTCATGATTGAGTTCCGTGGATGCGGACGCCATCATGTCACCTCTGGCAGTGGAGGATGTGCTGTGGTGGGCCCCTTTTATTGGCAGGGTCACATGTCCCGTGATGCCTGTGCTGGATGGGTGTGGTGTGGGTGTAAACCAGCCCTCAGGGAGTGGCTGTGGCATGCTGACAACTAGACCAGTGACCAGCAGATCACGACAGGGAAGACCTGGGACATGTAGCTGTGTCGTCACCCCCTGTGAGCGTAAGCGGAGTGGGCTGGGCTGGCGTATGCCAGTCCAGCGTAGGGGTGTGAACAATGAGCCCGGGGCTCTGGGCGTGGTTCAATTCTGGCCTGGACAAGGAAGTAACCATTGCGTGTTTCTCCGTTGTAGTGTCTGCGCCACCCGGACCGCAATCGGCAATGTTGCAACATGTGACTCAAGCCCCACAACATGTGCAAAATGGACGTGAGGGGGAATCAGTGACCCTACATTCATCCATACTGTCATACTTGAAGGATCATAGACATGACACATCTGTGTGAATTTGAATGTTTTATTCACATTCATTGGAGTGTAGCAGCTGGAGCAGTACAGGGCCATGCACACCCCACTTGACATTGTTGCCCCGTCGAGGGCCAGCCAGAGTCCATTAGGGAAGGACAAGTTCATCGGAAGAGGAAGAGTTCAGTCCGCAGTCTGATTGCTGTGTCATTGGTAACCAAACAGAATATGGCAGTCCATGCCGAGGTCCAAGGTGAGTGCTGCAGAGTGTATCGGGGGACAGTGGAAGGTGATGATGCAAAGGGCCGAACCAAGCAGAAACAGGCCAGATGGCGGAGATGAATGCTACCGCTTCCTCATTACCACAACGGCAGTCTCATCCACATCATCGTCCTCTGATGTGTGATGTGCCTCACCTGGCGGTGGTGGTGTTTCGGCTGCAGCACTGTGTGGCACTGACACATCAGGGGCCGGAGGTGGATTGTCGGCCGCACTAGGTGGCAGTGACACATCAGGTGCCGGAGGTGGAATGTCTGCCGCACTGTGGGGCACTGACACACCAGGGGACGGAGATGTGGATGGTGTAGGAGCAGCAGCATTCATCTGCGCCAGGCCTTGTGGCAGCAATGCCATGATGAGGATCTGCAGGGCATGGTAGATCCCAGCTACATCTCGCTGATGTGCAGCCGTGGCAGCCATCCTTTCCGCCTCCATCCGCACCATGTCCTCCATGAGCCTCCGCATGTGTCCCATCTCCCGGCTGAGAACGCTGGAGCCACTCTGACCAGACAGGTGTTCTTGTCTCCGAGTCAGGACTCCAGCGATGTCAGCCAGGGCTCGTTGGAGACCATGGAGCGGACTGTGGGTGTCCGTTAGGGACTGTAAGTGGTCCCTGATGGGACGTAGACACCCATGGATGGCATCTAGTTTGGCTGCCATGAGGTCGAACCCCACCCGCACCTGATCAGCCATCTCCTTCTGGCCCTCTAACACACGGCGTTGGAAGGCCATGTGTTGTTCGTGGGGGGCCTGGGAGACAGCCGGGATGGTGGGTGCCTCCTGCTGTGTGGTCTGTGCAGGGGGTGGGGTCTCCTCGATGCAGCTGGGCTGCCCTGCTCCTGGGGGTGGGTTGCCGAAGCGGTCCATGAGCTCTTGGAGGGCATCGGTGTCGAAGATGGGGAGGTCCTCCTCGTCATCAGTGAGGAGGTGTTCGGTCTCCTCTGCAGGAGTAGATGATTCTCCCTCTGCAATGTAAAGGGGAGATGCAGTTTAACAGTGTGTTCCATGTATGTTCACGCACTGGCCAAGTTTCCAAACAGACTGCATGACAATGTACATTGTGACTGTTTAGGATGAGCTGCCAATTTGAAGCGGGACAGTGGACATATGTGCACCATCAGGGATGTGGGGTTGTACTTGTCCATTATCATGTCACAGTTTCCTGCTATGCCAAATGTGGTTGGCCAGTTTCTACACACAAGCGGCAGCAGTTGTGTCCTCTGTTCTGTTGTGAAAGTGTTGCAGTTTGTACCACATTGTTGTCAGTGTTGATGTGCTCTGATTCTTGTGTATGTGCTGCATTGTGGGAGAGTCGCCCCTGCAGCTTCGACTTTGCTTGGCCTTCAACCTTTCAGGCGGTGTGCCTTTGACTTCTGTGCTTATGCAGTGCTGAGATGTTGCATACTTGGGTAAATTGGGCTCTTGGTGGGAGTTGGGAATCTTGGGCATGGTTTGTCTGCAGATGTCTTGTTGCCGTCAGGGGTTGTTTGTGCACGTGGATGTGTCAGTGTGTGACCTGCTCCTATCCGGATGTGGACCACACTCAGCCACCTCGGTGTCGTGGCGTACAACATGTCATGATGAGTGGCCTGCAGACATGCTCATCGTCATGCAGTGTCACTTGCATTGTCAGTGGGGATCACGGATCCGCAGCTTTGCTGGGTTCAGCACATGTGCATGGGTTTTGTTGTGAGATTGGTGATGTGTGGGGAGGGCCCCCTCTGGGCACATTGTGGACGGGGGACTACTTGCTGTTACTATGTGTGCTGCAGTATGGCAAAGAGATCAGGGACATGATCCAGAGTCATTGTGGTTGTGCAGTGTGCTATACTCCATTGTGCATGTGTGCCATTGTGCCCATCTCCCCCCGTCCCCCCAGTCCCTGGTGGTTACTCACCCTGTTGCTGTTGTGTCAGGTCATGTTGAGCAGTGTCCGGTCCCCCGACTCCTGCCACAGTCTCCACACTGATGACTGTGGACACCAATTCCTCCATCTCATCCAGCTCCTCCTGTGGCGCAGGACTCCCACCCCAGTCTGCATTGCTGCTTTGCGGTTGTCTGCGAGTTTCTGCTTGGTTTTGCGCTTCACATAATTCCAGCGCCTCTTGAGCTCTTCCATTGTCCTCCTCAGCACTCCGACTGCATTCACCTTGTCCACGATGGACTGCCATATTCCATTTTTTGTTGCCAATGACACAGTGGAGGTGACGGACAGTTGTTGATGGTGTTCTATTACCTCCGTAATCAGGATCCTGTTTTCCTGCGGACTGAACCGCGTCTTCCTCTTCTTCTTCTCCTTGCCCTTCCCTGACCCCGAGGTCCCAGGCTGGTCCTCCGTGGGGCTTCTGGGGTCCGGGTTGTCCTCTGTACTTGCTCCTGCTACCTCCATTGTGCTTCGCAGTTATGCATTTTTTTTTGTTGCTGCTTTTATGGTGATTTTTCCCGCCTGACGTGGGAATTGAAAGCCTGGCGCTGCTTGTCGCAGATTTTTCTATCGCGGTTGGGCCCCTCGCAACTTTTTTCGCTTTCGGGTTTCCTTTTTTATCGCCGTTGCGGTAGTTGTATCGCGGACATTTGAGGCGTTATCGGGAAACTTTTGCATGTAACCGCCGTGTTGGGAATACGAAGTTGACACTGTTATTTTCCCGCGATGGGCGGCGATATGAAAAATTGCGTTAGCCTATTTTGGCGATGTTTATCGCACGTTCTTGTGAATATCCCCCATAGTTCAAACCTAAGACCACCATTAATCGGCTGGTTCTTCATGATTGCTTATCTTTACAACATGCTCTTTTGTGAGGAGAAAAGGGCGCAAAGGGAGGTGATTAAAGCTACCAACAACATCTAAAAACTATAGCTAACTTCTGAGGGAATGCAATTTTATCTGGGAGCAGTGACCAACCCTCAACAGAGATTCATGCTGACACATTTTTAATTATTGTTAATTTTTTATTTGCTTTCTCTAAGATAGGTGACTGGTCAAGAGATCCTCCCCATTGCCCGTGTGATGGTTGTTCGACCCAGTGTACCCTTCATTACGTATTCTTTTTACAAATTTAATAGGGAGTCATGGCTATATTATTTGAGGCCAATTCTTAAGCAATTTCCTTTCAGATAATGTAAATTTGCTATGTTTTTTTTTACAACTACAATCAATTGAGGTTTGTTTCTGTAATTTCGTTTATGCAGTATCAGTAAAGATCAGGAGACAGCTATTTTTTATTGAATGAGGAGTTCCAGAACTGCTCAACTTGCCTGCATTGTTTTCCTGAGCACTGGCTGGGTAGGGACTACGTCCCCCAGCCTTCCCTTGTCTAAGGAGGGCGTGGCAGCACTTGTTGTGCTTATAGGCACTACAGCAGTCCCCGGCGAAGGACGGGCCAAGACCAGGCCCGTCTACACCCGTCTTCGTCTGGAAGAGGCTGGGCGGGGCCACCCCTTGTACATCCTCATTTAAAGGTACTTTCTTTGATGGGAGTGTAGGGGAATATGGGTAAACGATGGATTTAGGCCCAGATCTCTGTACTGGGGTGAATGTATGACATTGTTCTGCATTCTGTCCATCAACTGTTGTTTTTGCATTTGTCACCCCGAGTGGGACGGGTATGCCCAGACGTGGGTCCCGTGCTCTCCATGCCACTGGAATCAAGCTATCCTGGCTGAAGAGGGTGAAACCCCGAAACCGGTCCTAGGATGCTTGTTTCCAGTCCAGGGAGGACCTGGCTTGGCAGTTCGGGCTGGACTGTTCCCATGAGGCACAGGGTCAAGACTGATTTGCATATGGCTGGGTTCAAACTGGAATGGCATGGTGAGCAAAAAACGATGGATTTAGGCCCAGATCTCTGTACTGGGGTGAATGTATGACATTGTTCTGCATTCTGTCCATCAACTGTTGTTTTTGCATTTGTCACCCCGAGTGGGACGGGTATGCCCAGACGTGGGTCCCGTGCTCTCCATGCCACTGGAATCAAGCTATCCTGGCTGAAGAGGGTGAAACCCGAAACCGGTCCTAGGATGCTTGTTTCCAGTCCAGGGAGGACCTGGCTTGGCAGTTCGGGCTGGACTGTTCCCATGAGGCACAGGGTCAAGACTGATTTGCATATGGCTGGGTTCAAACTGGAATGGCATGGTGAGCAAAAAAACGATGGATTTAGGCCCAGATCTCTGTACTGGGGTGAATGTATGACATTGTTCTGCATTCTGTCCATCAACTGTTGTTTTTGCATTTGTCACCCCGAGTGGGACGGGTATGCCCAGACGTGGGTCCCGTGCTCTCCATGCCACTGGAATCAAGCTATCCTGGCTGAAGAGGGGTGAAACCCCGAAACCGGTCCTAGGATGCTTGTTTCCAGTCCAGGGAGGACCTGGCTTGGCAGTTCGGGCTGGACTGTTCCCATGAGGCACAGGGTCAAGACTGATTTGCATATGGCTGGGTTCAAACTGGAATGGCATGGTGAGCAAAAAACGATGGATTTAGGCCCAGATCTCTGTACTGGGTTGAATGTATGACATTGTTCTGCATTCTGTCCATCAACTGTTGTTTTTGCATTTGTCACCCGAGTGGGACGGGTATGCCCAGACGTGGGTCCCGTGCTCTCCATGCCACTGGAATCAAGCTATCCTGGCTGAAGAGGGGTGAAACCCGAAACCGGTCCTAGGATGCTTGTTTCCAGTCCAGGGAGGACCTGGCTTGGCAGTTCGGGCTGGACTGTTCCCATGAGGCACAGGGTCAAGACTGATTTGCATATGGCTGGGTTCAAACTGGAATGGCATGGTGAGCAAAAAAACGATGGATTTAGGCCCAGATCTCTGTACTGGGGTGAATGTATGACATTGTTCTGCATTCTGTCCATCAACTGTTGTTTTTGCATTTGTCACCCGAGTGGGACGGGTATGCCCAGACGTGGGTCCCGTGCTCTCCATGCCACTGGAATCAAGCTATCCGGGCTGAAGAGGTGTGAAACCCCGAAACCGGTCCTAGGATGCTTGTTTCCAGTCCAGGGAGGACCTGGCTTGGCAGTTCGGGCTGGACTGTTCCCATGAGGCACAGGGTCAAGACTGATTTGCATATGGCTGGGTTCAAACTGGAATGGCATGGTGAGCAAAAAAACGATGGATTTAGGCCCAGATCTCTGTACTGGGGTGAATGTATGACATTGTTCTGCATTCTGTCCATCAACTGTTGTTTTTGCATTTGTCACCCCGAGTGGGACGGGTATGCCCAGACGTGGGTCCTGTGCTCTCCATGCCACTGGAATCAAGCTATCCTGGCTGAAGAGGGGTGAAACCCGAAACCGGTCCTAGGATGCTTGTTTCCAGTCCAGGGAGGACCTGGCTTGGCAGTTCGGGCTGGACTGTTCCCATGAGGCACAGGGTCAAGACTGATTTGCATATGGCTGGGTTCAAACTGGAATGGCATGGTGAGCAAAAAAACGATGGATTTAGGCCCAGATCTCTGTACTGGGGTGAATGTATGACATTGTTCTGCATTCTGTCCATCAACTGTTGTTTTTGCATATAGGCACTACAGCAGTCCCCGGCGAAGGACGGGCCAAGACCAGGCCCGTCTACACCCGTCTTCGTCTGGAAGAGGCTGGGCGGGGCCACCCCTTGTACATCCTCATTTAAAGGTACTTTCTTTGATGGGAGTGTAGGGGAATATGGGCAAACGGAAGCAGACTTTGACAGCCCCAGAAAATGTTACCACTCTTGATGGGTTCCTGAAACGGGCAGTAGGTGCTTTAAACAAAGAAATCGAATTAGTCGAATGACGACTTGCCCTATGAAGGTCATGTAAAAGGGGTCCCAAACTGCGGAAAATCAAACACTCGGATTGTCAGGGGTGACCACCATGGCCAACAGCAAACTTTTTGTAGGAACGCAAGAAATATAGAGAATCGGAGGTCTTTCCAGGATCCTTTGGGCCGTCAATTATTGCATTTGCCTCCACAAGCAACCCCTTATGTAGTGGTATTAAAAGATGTTCTCCCTTTGAGCAATAATGAGAAAGAAGATCGTGAACAACTTAAGAACAAGGTGATGCATTGGATAAATAGGAGTTCAAGTGGCAACAACATCTCACGATTTGGATCTCAGGGTGAATCAGTCCAAATCTTACATTATGACTTGAGGGCCATGTACCACTAAAACTTATGTCAAGGAATTCCACCCTGGAGAAAGTAAATGCTTTTAATTACTTGGGGATTTTATTTAGTTCCTCCTCTCAATCAAAATCACTTTTAACTGCCAGGTCACATAGCCTTAAAAGCAATACAGAGGCAATTTTTTGATTTGCTTAAAAGTTGGGACAGAAACCCATTAACAAAATGTTTCATCTGTATAAAACAAAATGTATTTCGGCAGGTGCATATGGGGCGGGCCTGTGGGGGTATGCACATGTGTAAATCCTGCAGAAAGTCTAGGATTGTTTTTTACGTAGAGTATTAATGGTTCCCCAGGGCTCTGCAACATTGATTTGCCATGTATCTTTGTTCTTTGGCGAGAGCGACAGGAGCCTACAAGCCTCAGCAACGCCCGCAGCTGTCGCTGCACAGGACCATGTCACTCCGTGCCCAGAGGCGCTCTTTAACAGTGCGAGTCTCCCGCAGCATGCGATGCGCGCGGTCGCGTCCAGGCTTCAAGGGTGGGCCCGTCTGCGCCCGTCCGCGGCCGTACAAGGCTGGGCTGGGTCCTTTCTCTTGGCTCTGCATTGCGGCTCTGGTTCTCCTGCAAATTTGGCCTACAGAAAAGGTAAGAGGATGGGGAAGCGAAAGTCTGTTATGCCTTCCACCAAGGACCGCCCACTAACTTCTACCATCACCAGCTTTCTCACTATGGCCATGGGGGCTATTAATAATGAGATTGAGTGTGTTGAGGAGAGGCTGGGGGCTACAAAGAGGGTACTACATACGAGTCCCCTGGCAGACTCACTTAGTTTACCACAAATACAGCCCTTGATTGGCCCCAAGCCTTCTATGGCAGACCCAAACTCTTGTGATCCAGAGTCTGGCATTAATATCCCGTATGGTCCTCAATCGGATACTCTATTCTCGCCTCCCCCGAAGAAGGCAAAAGCCTGTAACAAAGTTAAAAGTGACTCAATGCCACCTACAGTATGGGAAAAAAAAATCTGCAGCCACTGCAAGGAAGAGCACAAGGGAGACTAACTTGGAAGCAGAATCAGGAACCCATGGTCAGGGCGAGACTCTATCTTATGCTCAGCTTGTTAGCTCTCTGGAAATAACTGTGAAAACACTCCTCGATCCCTTTTTGAATATTCTCAACAGTATTGATACCTCTTTGAAAATTCAGATTGGCTTAAATCTGTCCAGCTTAACCAGTGAGACTAACAAGGCACCAGACTCTGAGCCTTTGCCCATGCGCCATACCTCTTTGCCCCCCCAGAGGCCGGTCATGTCAGATCATCAGCTCATACCCGGCCATCAGTCTAACATTGTGGCCAATAATATTTTGTCTTGTCCATCTCAAACTAGAGTAAATGTAGTCCAAACTCCAGATGACGGTAGGGGATTATCAACAATTGTAACAGGGTCAAATGGCGTTGGAAACATTGAACCAGTTCGTAAAGGTTATCTGGAAATGAGGAGAAACCCTGACAGAGTTCTTCAACTTCCACCGGAAAGAACCCCGTTGGTTATAGTCCTCAAAAACGTTCCACCCCTATCACCTGATAAGGAAGAGGATATGCTACAACTAAAGAATAAAACTGTGCACTGGTTAGCGCGAACCACAAATTGGTTGAACTGTGAGGATCTTTTTATGAACATAAATAATGGCGAGCGAGTATCATGGGTGGGCTCACAATTTAAAACTGATGATGGTGACTGTGTTGTCATTAATATTAAAAATATGTTCCTGGTACACTCTCTTATGGAAAGGCTTCCTAGGTCCACAAATTTAAGGGGCTCCATCATGGCGGTACCCCTTGGCTATTTCTATAAACCAAGCACACAGGCACACTCGAAGTAACATTATGTTAATTACAGTGCACATCAGCACTTTGTCATTCCAATCGCTAATCGATTTTCTCCCCTGGAACAGATGGATTGACTACATCAGTGGGGGCTGGGAACCACATTGGATACTAATTGTGATTTAGTCATGATAGACGCTGAAGGTAGTACTGATGCAACTGTGACCAATGGCCCGGTATATGTGGAAAAACCAACTATGTTGGATTTAGCAATGGCAGTGCCTGTGGAAATTTCGAATACTTTAGTATTAGAAATGGGCCAGAATATGATACCCCCAAATACAGTTCAGAAGCTCCACGATGATTGCCGGGTAGATGGGCAGGCAAGTAGCTGGGGTGCAACTACCAGCAATAATTTTTTTTGTTCGTGGAGGCTTGTTTTGGAACATTGCAGGTCTACTAAATAAGGTGAGGAACGAGGAGTGGCTCAACCTTGTGAAAGACTATAGTATCATATGCCTCCAAAAAACCTGGGCCAGGGAAATAGTCCATATTGATGGTTATGTTTCCATTCATACCCCAGCAGGTGCAGCATTGGGTGGTCATCTCAAGGGGGCTTACTCACTCTACTGGCAACTACTTTAGCAGACAAGGTTGACAAGATGCAGCTTGCATCACTGCATTTTCAAATTATTAATGTTTTATATGAACAGAGTGTAACATTGGTTATTGTTAATTTTTATCATAATAATTGTGTTCTTTAAAACACTGATATTGCTGAGGAGCTAGAAAAATCACTTAGTAGACAGTTGCTGGAACTCAACACAGATTTTATCCCACTTTTGGGGGGGGGGAGATTTTAACTGTAGATTATGCCCTTTATCTAAGCAGTCTGCGTGCAGCCTGGTAGGTGGGAACAATGATGGTGGCTGTCATTTTGAGAATAACCCTTGCTTTTCTTTTTTTCTTGTTTTTATTTTTAACTCTTTACTCTCCAAATTCTCTCTTTTTTTAACAATAGATCTCACTAAACAAGTGGGTCCGGACCATGTTTCCTATACGGGCAGAGGTCAAGGTAGCCTCGTTGATTTTATTGCCCTTTCTGAACATCATTCAGTGGTATTTTCCATCTTAAAGGTCTGTTTTAGCGATCACTTCCCCTTAGCCATTCGTTTCGAGACCAAGATTGGTCATTCCCTCAAAATCAAAACTACATCCCATAACTCATAATAAAAATAAGGGTCTCCTGCGTAAGTGGGCCTTGGTGGACCCGGACTCTGTTCTTCAGCAGATTTTGATTGCCAATAAGGTACAAATTTTGAAGTGTCTAGAAAGCAGAATACATCCACTGTCCATGCTAATGGCTTTTGCTGAAATAACAGAGACAATTAATGTCGTATTACAAGGGGATAGGAAATCAAGACTCCATAGGCCCCACAAATGGTTTAACAGTGATTGTTCACAATCTCACAGTAACCTCGATAAGGCACTGAAAGAAAAACCTAGGGCTAAGTTAGCGGTGAGACACCTCCAAAATGAATATAAACAGGCTATTCTGAAACGTAAAACAGCCATAAGAAAAGAGGCATGGGAACAACTGCATGAAGCTAGTCTCAACAAAGACCCTAGACTCTTTTGGAAAACTGTAAATTCAACTTTTTTTCGAAGTTTCCACAATAGCAGCAAAGATGCTACAATCATGCCGGATGCATGGGTTCAACATTTCTCTAGCTTATATGGGAAACGGCCTGAACAACGATTTTTTAACGAGTGGCCTTAACAAGGACTCATAAACAACGACCTAGAACTGAACCACGACCTCCTTAACAACTACTTCATTAAACAATGAGTGGCCTTAACGATGACTTCGACCTTTAAACACGGAAAAAAAAAAAATTTAATTTAAAGTACACTTCGAATGTAAACTATTTTTAATAAACATCTAATGATCATTTTTTAAAATTACTGACTAACTTAGAGACCGTTTTAATTTACCTTGTGAGGCCAGTAGATGGCACTGTAGGATTGTTTTCAAATGATGTCTCACAGGTGAGAGGACCCCAGGCACGGACGATGGGCACAGGGATTTCACTGTCCCTTCCAGGCACGAAATCTTTGGTGCAGTGTATAAGGGACCCAGGTAGATCGACCTTACCAGGCGCAAACCAAAGGAGGGAAGGGCAGGCACCCAGCCTGTCCCTCAGAGGCGTGTAGTTCTAAAGATGCAAGTGATAAAATCGCCCACTCTGACTCCAAGGATGCTATGGTGCAGATGTAAACAACTGAGGTGTCCTCTTAAACAGAGGCAAGTAAGGCGGTCTGTCCCATCCGCTGTATTATAGATGCCGAAAGTTTCATGAACTATGAGGGTGCTTCACAAACTTCCAATTTTGTATGCTGTGCCATCATTGCACTTAATAGAAATACATTCCTCTTTCAATGTTCAATTGGGTCCTGATTTGAATATATTTAAATGAAAATGTCAGAAAAAATCTAAATATTTGAAAGTTCTAATTAATTATTCGGAAATATATTGTACATTAATTTAATAAAAGTAGTACTTTAATTTAAAAAACATATTTTGGAACTTGATATTTAAATATTTGATAGAAAAATATATCTGATAAATATGCTAATAACATTTTTTACGTGTTTAAATGAAACGTTGTTTTGAACGTAGTGGTAGATTCGGTTTATATTTAAATAGAATTTTTTTCGTGGTTCAGTGAGTCGTGGTTCAATACTTAGTGGTTTGGATTTTGTCGTTGTTTAGCCTTCGTAGTTTAGGCACTCGTGATTTCAGAGGTAGTTGTTTAATTATACAACCAGCTTATATAGCACTATTGCACTTTAATACATAGTGACAAGCAAATTGGTCCAGGGCCTCTAGAGCTGGCGCCTACAACTTTTGAGGAAGTTAAACAAGCCTTAAATCAAACCACAAAGAATAAGGCCTCTGTCCCGGATTGCGTCCCCGCTGACCTTTTCCTGGCCAATCCTGTCCTTTGGCTCCCACTGTTGACCAATATTTTAAGCTGTATAGCTTCCCAGGGCCCTCCAAAATCATGGATCATACTACCCATCTTTAAAAAAGGGGACAGGTCTGACCCGAGGTGTTATCGGCCAATCTCGTTAATTGATTGTACATGTAAATTGATGGGCAGGGTAATTTTAGACCACCTGGAGACTTGGGTAGCGGGAAGTTCTCCGATATACAGTATGGCTTCAGGAGGGGCGTGGGAACTGTTGAGCAGTGTCTCAACCTCCACCTGGTCATAAGCAAGTATACAATAGTTAAGAACGGTTCCCTCTATCTGGGTTTTATGGACCTTACATCGGCATTTGACTGGGTGGAGAGAGAGAAACTATGGAAAAAAATGCTGGATCTGGGCATAGACACATCCCTAGTTCATTTCCTAGCACAGATGCACCAGGATGTGACTAGGAGGGTCAGGTATGGGGTGGATGGGGAACTTACCTCTCATTAAAATGAACCGTGGGGTATGCCAAGAGTGTGTGCTTGCCCCTTTTTATTGTGTCTTTACATCAATGATTTGGAAAGTTATATTAACCAAGGGCATGTTCATGTTCCCAAGATAGGCACCAGAAATCTTCCGGCGTTACTCTTGCCGATGATTGTGTGTTGATGTCTAGAACCGGTGTAGGCATGCAAACGCTAGTCACTAGATTTAATGATTTTATGTCTGATTTGGGTCTAAAGACTAATACGACCAAGTCTTATACCATGATGATAGGAAAATCCCCCCCCCCCTTTAAAATCATGTTTTATCGATAATAAGAGGATGTCCTATGTTCCAACTTTTCCATACTTAGGTGTCCCCTTTGACCAGAAAGGTTCTTAGCATTATTTAGTTGAAACTAGGGTTAGCAGTGTCAACCAAAATTTGGAGGCACTGTTCAGGTTTACAAAGAAATTAGGATCCAGACCTATTGATTCAATTATTAACATCTATAAGGCCCGCTCGTGCTCTGTAACCTTGTATGGGGCCGGAGTGTGGGGCTTTTACAATTCGTCTCGCCTTTAGCAGTGGAGAATAATTTCCTCAGATGATTAATGACAGTCCCAAGCAGTCTCCCAATACTTTTTTGTCACAATGAACTTGGTCTGACTCCTTTAACCCACCGTATACAAATTGCTCCAACTTTGCGATGGCTTCAGTATGGGCAAAAGATGAGCCGGCCCTCAATCATGCAATAATACTGGATTGCTTTAGCCTTGATCATTTGCAGAAGATACCATGGCTTAATTATATAAAAAGGCAGTTGGAGACAGTGGGGATGGTGGATTGTTTTTATAACCCTGAACTAGTTGCCAAGATTTCAAAAATCCAGTTGAAAGGGGATCTTTTATCTTTCTTAAAGCCTACTAGTGAGCATCTGGAGACTGGGAAAAAGAGAGTTTTGGAATATTTGCCTTTAGTTTGTTCCCCATGTGTAGAGCCCTATCTCTCCTTTTTCTTTTGTCATTCGAAAATGTTCTATCTCATTAGATTTAGGTTCAGCATTGCACATTTCTTGGTCTCTTTCCCTCGTAAAGTTTATTGTGATGCTGAACTCGAACCCTGCCCGCGTGACTCTAAATCAATTCAGAACATGTTGCACTTTTTGTTCTTCTGTCGATTCTGCACTAAACCGAGGAGGGATTTTACTATCCCCCTATTGAGATTTTTAAATATCAGGAAGTGTAGGCCGGCCTTGTATCATCTCCAGCTTTTGAACGATGAATACACATGTTTAATGGTGTATAGATATATTTCCACAGCAGTCCATTTATGGAATTTAGAAATTATTTTCTTTATTCGCAAATGGTACTTTTATTGAATTTATTACTATCATTACACCATGCTTCGGTCACATGCCTTTTGGTTTCATGGTTTTATTTGATCCCTAATCAATTGCCTGTGAATAGCATGGTTCTTTGGGGATACAGCGTCATTTTTAGCATTTATATTTGTATTGACTGTGTGCTGACATATGATTATTGTTACAAAATTTTAACCCTTGTCCACATTTGGAAACTAGTGATTTGCTACTATGTGATGAAATACCATCTTATTTTTTAGTTTATATTGCTGATTATGAATTTTATCATTATGGATTTTATTATATATTGTTTGCTTCTTGTTTTAACTTTTGATGTTCTCTTTTATGGTTGCAAAAAGAACCGAATAGAGAATATTTGACTGACTGATTTGCCATGAAGAAGTGGGTCTCCCTTATCTAGAAGATATTTTGGGGCTAGCCCCACTGTTAATGTGGATCAAGTCTTGGCTAAATCCAGAGGAATTTTGGATAGTCTGGTACTGGATGGGGTGGCACAAGTCCCTTGGATGACCTACTTAAAGAAGACTTTTGCCTTAATAGGTAAAAAGGACCATTTTGAAAATCCTTCTATGATCACCAACAAAACGTAAAGCGGAAGTAAAATCATGCTACCTAAATTATTGCTCAAATATTAGGCTTCAAAATGGCAGTACATGGTAGAAATTCAAAGATATGTACCGATCTCTACAACAGACACTCTGGAACCATATCTTGTATGGATAACAAACCCTAATTATCGCTGCTAAATATCCTTTTTTTAGATTTTTAAAGTTACATCTATAGGGTAGCTTTTCTGGTCCCAGGTGTTTGGTCAGATGACTTACCACCCTGTCCGTGTGACCAAACTACCACACAAAGCACTAGTCACTTTATTCTCTTTTGACCTCTATTTAAGGACCCCAGAAATGATTTTTTTTCCCTGTACTGCGGAAGACCAAATTGAGAACTCATCAGGAGGGCTTAACGTATTTACAAAGTCTCACGAATAGAGAAACCTGCTTTGCTGTTTTTAATTTTATAAGAAAAGCAATAGCTATCAGAAAGAGATATGAGATGATCTTCCAGTGATAAAATATAGGCGGTAAAGTATTACCATATGCTCATGTGGATGGAAATCTATTATTACATGTTGTTTAAATATTGAATGTTTTATTATTTTATGGAAATGAAGGTTTTTATGCTTTCTCATTTTATTACTTGGATAAACATTCTATATGTTTTTATTCTGCTTTTATGGCCTACGGCCGAATAAAGAAAGTATGACTGACTGACTATTGAATGAGAATACATCATTGTTATCTTTTGATGCGGTCTCATTTTTAAAGGATCTAATGAACGGATTGTGTGTTCATGTTTTATTATATTAACTGTTTTTATTGACGTATTGCTATCTTTTATGGTTTGAAAAACAAATAAAGATTCTATTGATTAATTGATTGACTGGATAAATCTTAACATCTTGATGCCCAGTCAGATAGTGTCCTCATAGTTTTCCATATCCCTAGGCACTATCACGTTTCTTCAGAAAGTTTCAAACCTACATAGTCAAACCATGGGAGTTCTTCCATGTAAGTCTCAGTTATAGAAATATCTACTCTGCATGTTTTTTGAAGATGGCAGGCCAAGTATTTAGTTCTAGCAATAGTGCTTAAAAATGCCTGCAGCCCCATTGGGGTTGACAAACTAAGATCTCATTGTCTACAAGCAGGATGAGTATGTTTTCTTCATTAAATATTGAGTATCAGCAGGGGCAGTGTTCAAGTGCATAGCTCATACAAATAAGGGCTCAGAAATCACCTTTGGAAGACTTTTCTGGTAAATAATGTAGCATCCTTCCCAGCCCAGTAGCATGCAAATGACTATGTCACACACAGAGCTCTGTAGTGCACGTCTTTATTCTTCAGAGTGCAACCGTTAACTGATTTGCAATACGTCACCAACTTTATTTAACCACACCTAGACACACCCCAAAGCTTATGTCATTCCTACGGAGTCCTTTGGGGACCAGAAGAGTCCCACCATACATATATATATATACAAGACACTACATCTACCCCATTATTACATAAAAAAAATACAAATTTCCCATATATACAATCATAGCTCCTCAATGAGTCGAGGTGCTCTAATTAGCCTTCCAGATCTCATTGTGTGAGGTTGCGGAGGAGAAGAAGAGGTGCCCGCACCGGGTGCAGGTGATGCAGAGGCAGGTGTGTGAGTCAGACTCTCTGGACTCCCGGGTGGGCAGACCTTAGTTAGGACATCTGGAGCTGATGAACATCTAGGTAGGAGCTTGAAGTTACTACGAGTCTCTGGTAATTGACTTTACGGGATGTTGAGCAGTCACCATATGTCTTTTGCTAGTCACGACCCACAGCGGGTCAACATCGAACGGAGAGTCAGATTCAGCTTTTGCTTGACCAAGACTGGGGTCTCCCTCTTTGAAGACCGTGTCCCGAGCACCTACGTGTTCATCAGCATAGGTTTTCATCTTGGATTTGTTCAAAGAATCTGTTTTGCGTATCTCATCAGCAAGGTCGACATCGTCAGAGTCCATTGTGCTTGTTTCGTTCCCAAGGCTCTCCCGAACATCAAGGTGGCAGAGCTTTCACCCATTGTGGAGTGGAGAGTGGACCTGTATGCAAGAAGGGCTGAACACAGAGCAGTTCAGAGGTCACTTTCCTTAAAGCGCAGTGCACTAAACCACTCTCTTTAGGGTGCCCATAAAACGTTCGACAACCCCGCTCGCCTGGGGCCAGAGAGGTGTGTTTTTCTGATGGTTGACATTCATGCTTGCGAGAAAATCTCTACATTCTCAACTGTTGAAAGGTGGGCCATTGTCAGACGCGAGCATGGATGGAACACCCCATGTTGCAAAAACATCATTCAGTACCATAATTACTTTATCATGGGTAGCGGATGAAATGTCTTCCACGAGGGGGAATCTTGAGATTCATCAATTATTACAATGAGATGATGGGCATTATTGAGGGGTCCAAAGAAATCAATAGCAAACTGCTCCCAAGCGTGTTTCAGAAGATCGGACATGATTTATGGGTGCTGTATTGTTTTGGGAGACAGACAGTTACACAAGTGGCAGGCCGACTCTTTCATCAAGGAAAGGGAAACCACACTCAGTCTCGAAGAGCTCTCTTAGTTGCAACAATACCACGAGGACCCTTGTGAGCCAGTTCAATAACTTGTTGTCTCAGGCTCTCAGGAATGACAGTCCTTCTACCTCGTAGTACAATGTCTTCTTGAGTAACAGAAAGTTCTTCGCTGACATTTTTAAACTTTTGATATTTAAAGTCATCCATTAGGGGTCGAGTATGTTTCCTCCAGGATTGTTGTGAAATAATGTCCTTGAGAATAATCATATCTTGATCTGTGTTTGTTGCAGTCAGAACTTGTTCTACTGATAGAGCGGCAGGCGTGGCTGTATTTGACTATGAAGTTCACATATGCCTCAGCCGCCTTAGACACTGTATCATGACACTGCAAAGGCACTCATGAAAAGTAGACAGCAGGATTTTGATCTTTCCCGGGCCGGTGCACAATAGTGTAATCATACTCTTGTAGTCTCAATACCCACTTCTTAATTTGAGGGGGCATCTTGGCTTCTGATTCCCACAAATGTTGAGCAACGCCTGGTGATCAGTGACAAGGGTGAATTTTTTTCTGTATAGAAACACATGGAAGTGTTCACAAGCCCACACAACAGCTAGGCTTTCTTTTTCAGGTTGGGAATAAGCACGTTCAGTTTGTGACAAACTCCTGCTCGCATAAGCCACAATGTATCTCTGTGCATCTTTAGGACCATTGTGCTGAGCCACGATTGCACCCAACCCTACCAGGCTTGCATCAACTACGAACTCAGTATGCAATTTTGGATCAAAATAGGCCATTTCAGTAGCGTTGTAAATTGCATGCTTCATTTTCTTGCAGCTGTGGCCACATTCATAGGACCATCTGAACACAGCGTTCCGTTTTGTCAAGTCTCACATTGGTGCACTTACCGTGGCAAAACCACAAATGTACCTGGAACAGTAACTGGCCATGCCAAGGAAGGACCGCAGCATGGTCACATCCTGTGGGGGACTAGTGGATGAAATAGCTTGTACTTTAGTCGGGCCTGGTGTCATTCCCCCTTCAGAGAAAATTATAGGTAGAAGGTGGAGGTTTGTACCCATTAATCCAGAAATAATTGAGAAGGATAAGATCCTTATTGTTTAGTTTCTTGATTTAAATTTTTTTTTCTTTGTTACACCTCGCAACATTGAGAAAGAAACAGAAAAACAGCCAACACGTGTTTTTCCCGATGGCCGATTGGCCGAGGGCTTTTTCAAGTCAAGAATAATTGAGATTGTTCGTGAAAGCTGACAGTAACGAGAAGTAGAGATGTCTAACGCGGTCTCTGCGGTCCTTAAGAATGAAGTCATTTGTGAGGCATGTACCAGCAACATATTGGGTCACTACAAGGATAGCGTGAATCCCAGATTCACCAACACCCTGGCCTTCCTACATTAATTCCCCTTCAGAGAAAACCTGCCCAAAGAATTTGAGCTTTCTTTTGTGAAAGTCACACTTTTCTGCATTCAATGTGAGACTTGCATCAGCAAGTAAATGGATGAGTTGTGGCAGGACTTTGTCATGTTCCTTTCGAGGGGCTGAAAACACCAGCATATCATCACTGTAATTAAATGCAAGCGTGACAGGCTGCATTATGCGGCGAATAACATCCTGAAAGAGTTGTGCAGCAGACGATACCCCAAAGCTTAATTGTTTATATCTGAACAAACCAACATGGGTCAAAAAGGTTGTAATATACCTGCACTTTTCTTCCAGTTCGAATAGATGATAGCCTTTGTTCAGATCAAGGCGGGAAAATACTTTGGCACCATTCAGCTGTGTAATCATATGCAATGTGTGGACCTGGATGTCTTTCTCACTCGATTGCCTTGTTGGCCTGGCATATATCAATACAGATGCGCACGGCAGCTCCACTGTCCTTCTTTGGCACTACCACTAAGGATAGGACCCATGGCATTAGGTGAGTAGAGTGTTCAATGGTGTCCTGCTTTAATAACATTTCCAGTTCTTTTTCAACAGCTTCCTGCAAATGAAAAGCAATGCGACAATGTCTTTGAGCAACAGGACGAATGTCCTCTTTAATGTGAAGCTGCACCTTCATGGTTTTAAGCTTTCCTAGTCCATGAAATAAGGACGGGAACTGACCTACTATGTCTGCATGTGCATTTACATTGTAGTTGATAGAAATCAGATCCATGTCAGAAGCAGTGTTGAAACTGAGTTAACATGCGCTCAACGAAGTGTCTTGAAGAACATGTATTGCCACTTGTACCTTTGAATTCTTGTGCAGCACGTTTGCTACAAATGATCCTTGACTCTGCAATGGCATGGAAGCAGCCCACATGTATACCATTGTCTTTGAAAGCGTAACGCGGGGCACCGGAGACAGTTCATGATATTTTTCTGCCGGCCTGATGTTTATGGATGCACCACTGTCAATGATATATATCATATATAGGAAAAACGTTCAGATCTTAGCGCATGGTCCAAAGAAGTTTGGTTGTCCCACATGGCGACGTCTCTTGGACTTGGGCTCTTCTCTGCATGAGGCTAAACCTGCATGTCCACATCGCTTACTAGTAGACATCATCATCGCACAGCCATTTTCTTCACTGTCGATCATCACTGACATCGAAGAGTCTGTGGACGAAAACTTGGATGACTATCACCTTTGTTCAGTTTCCACTTGCCTCACCTGATGTTACTGTTTGGCCTTTTTGGGCGTGGCTAGAGCGCTTCTGGAACTTTCTGGCATTCATTTCCTCTTCTCGACGTGATGTAGTTGGTTTCTCTTTCACTCTGCCAACTGTTATGAAATGGTTTTCTTTCCCGCAGCCCTTGCATGTTTGTCCAATGGTGGGACATTTACCTTCATTGGGAAAGGAGAATCTGCATCACAAACACAATTTGTTTTTTTTTCTAAGACATCACTTTAAGGCCTCAACTTTTTGTCTCTGCTTACTTTTCATGTTCAATGCTGATTCATTCTGGGCTACTCCTGCTTCCATATCCTTTGCCTGTCGATCAGCACGTTCTTCTGCTCTCACAGCCATGAGCACTCTCTCCAGACTGAGTGTCTCAATCAGCATATGTCGTCTGAAAGAGTCCGACAGGCACACATCGATTACTCTGAGACGTTTGGCTTCTTCATCGTTGAATTAATTGAACTTGCAATGCTTGATGAATCTCAAGTCTTTCAGCAAATTCATCCATCGTTTCCCCAGCTTGCTGTCTAGCTTGGTTGACGATGTACCTTTCATAGTCGACGTTTCAGCATTGACTTGAACTTGACCTCTAAAGCCGCTTTAATCTGTCGGTAAGAGATTTCATCAGCTTATGGTATTTTCTTTATCGCTTCTTTCACTCCTTCACCTGCAAGTTTCTTTAAGTATTTGATGATTTTCTTGTCATCTGTTTCTCAACCCAAGCAGTCCATCTGGTGCCAATATTAAACTTTTTGGTGCTGTCAAATGGAAGCAGCGGTTTCAGGCAGGCAGTGGTGCCGTATTTGGCAGTCTTTTCCGCGGCCACTGAAACTCTTCAATTCTTGGAAACCTTTTGGTTTGTGCTGAGTGCACGCTGCAGCTTCAGTGGTTTGCCGATTCAGGTACCAACAACTCCGTGAGCACAACCCCTGTGTGTTCACTTGGGTCGCTGCGCCTGATGCTGAGGTTGGATGCTCTCTTTACTCTAGCTCTGGTGAGTGTACTTGTGTTCTCCTTACCTGGTTGTCACAGCCTTCGTGTTTCTTGGCTCCAGTGTGCTTCTACTGTTGGCACGCTTTCACACCTGGCTCTCATCACCTACTGTGTTTCTCGTTATGTATGCTTGAAAGTTCGATGTTGTGTGATGGTGCAGTACTTCTTCTTTCGGCCTTACCAGCAGGTTCTGGGCCGACTGTGACTGAATCTTCCATAGGGCCTTCGCCTTCTTACAAAATCTTGCACTGGCTGAGTGTGCTTTGACTCCACATACGCCGACCGTCAATCGTCACTTCGACTAAGGCACACGTGGAATGCATGAGCAGTTTGCTGGATCTCAGTAAAGTCTCTGGGAGAGCACTCTTGGATCTTTGAGTTACAGATCCTCTGACTCATCACCAGTGGTAGGGTCCTTCCCAGCCCGGTAGCATGCAAATGACTATGCCACATATGACACTCTGTAGGGAACGTCTTTATTCTTCAGAGTGCAACCGTTAACAGATTCGCAATATTTCACCAACTTTATTTAATCACATCTAGACACACCCCAACGATTATGTCATTTGTACGGAGTCCTTCGGGGACGAGAAGGGTATTGCTATACACATATATACTAGACGCTACAAATACTAGCCTAGTCTGTTATTTTTCCATTTCACATCCATATCACTTGGGCGATATTTCGCACACCTCGCATCTTTAATGCTTCTGTATTTTTAGAAGACATTCACACATTACCAAAACCATCCCATCCTATCCAGCAATCAAATGTGAGCCTAAAGTCAAAAATAAACAATTTAACTTACTTAATCACCTGTAGGTTCGCTCTAAATCCAATACTGAGCATACTCGTGTATTTTTGTAAGCCTGCTTGGTGATGGCCTCAAATAACTTCTTTTGTTAAGCAAGCCTCAAAACAAATCTGGGGAATTTTACCATCATCCCCATAAAAAATGTTTAATCAGAAAGGTATCTATCCGACATCAACCAACCATTACAAACATCTCCAATTCATCATGGCTAGACCTGAAAAATGTTGCTCTTATCCCAAAATCCCTTGTTTCCTCCAGCGATGATCATCTGACCTTGTTGTCGCTGTATAGTTCATTTGAATGGCCTCTTCCTGTAATAATGCATGCCAATTAGCAAAACTTTGAACATGAAAGCCTGAGAGGCCCGGCCAAGCCTCTAACTAAAATGGCTGGGGAGTAGTGGAGCTCTGGCACCAATGCAATGCATATACTCATTCCTTAATATCTCTTGCAATCTAAAGTTGGCACCCAGAGGAAAAATCCGTAGAATGCCAGAAACAGCCAGGCGGTGGAGAGCATGCCCGGTTGTAGCTGTGCTAGGTGGTGTCTCAGTGAAATACATGCCTGTAACCAGTGGAGCACAGCATTGGATGCCCGGCAGCAACACGGATAGCTGGTGAACCTGAGGGTGGGGCTGCACTTGAACTGCTATGTCGGATGAGCTGATCATGATATGGTGTGAGAAACTGGGTTGTTGGTTGAGGGGGGAAAGAGCCCTTCTCAAGCAACAGCCACAATCCACAAAGAGTCACTAAATTAGCCTGTGCTTAACCCTCTAGCATCTTGGCACAAAAGCATTCAGGCTTAACTTACAGGCAATGTGTAAAGTATTTATGCAGCACTTAAACAGGAATAAAGTAAAAACACAACAAAAGAAAACTCCCACATCAATTTCGAAAAATAGAGTACATTTTAATTAATTATTAATACCAAAATGATAAAAACAAATAAAAGTAGTACCGGAGTTATGAATTTCTAAAGTTTAAAGTGAGAAATAGCACCTAAAAGATCGAAGTGCCAACCCCAGACATCTAGTCACGCGAGACCGGGGCACAGTCGAAAGTTATGGCCGACCGCAATGGAGCGCCGTTCGAATTCACAAAGTGGATTGGGCCTGGTTTCCACTTGCCTAAGGACTTAGAAGAGATTTTGGAGAAAAATGTCTGAGAAGGTAAAGTTCAGCAAGGCAAGGCCACTGGCGGTGTCCGAGGAGTAGGCGTTGTCGTCTGGCAGCCGCTGGACGAAGTCACAGTGAAGATTTGTACGTTCAGACTTAGTCTCTTTTTTGAAAGTTGAAAATCTCCAGCGGGATGAAGCTCCAGGCTGTAGCCGATGAGGACTCCATGAGAACCGATATCCCTTCTGCGAGGAGCTGCTGAACAGGATCTGCTGCTGCGGAGAATGTAGCAGGAGCTACCGCAAAGTAAGGCCAACCAGTGATGCACCTTGGGAGGGTCGGTGAGCAGGTAGGTCCCGGTGTCGTCTCGATTTTCAGAGCACTTTTTGCCAGAAAATTTTCTAAGTTCCAAGTTTTGGATTTGGGCTATCCGACACCTTTAGCACCACTTCCAATGGTCCATGACTGGCAGGGCACCACTTGGAGGTTCAGGACTCATTCAGGTTAGGTCCAGGTGAGGGTTCAAGGTGGTAGGAGCTTTTTCTGTCCCTGAAGCCAGACAACCAGCCCTTGGAGTCACTCTGGAAGTCCTAGATTCAAGCAGAAAAGAAGGTCTCAAGCAGCAGGACAGGCCTCTGAGGACACAAGGCAGGTTTCAGGCAGCAGGGCTGTTCTTTTGTTGGAGCAAGACAGTCCTCAGGAGTACACAGCAGACCACATGTACTAGGGAAGTCCACTGAGAGTCCTCTGCAGGTCCAGACGTGAAATGAAGAGTTGGTCTGAGGGTCCTAATTAACCCTGGGCGAAGTACTACGCTACGCTCACGTAGTTTGCGCTACTTCGCACTACGCGAATTGCACGTAGCACAGTGCAAACACGCGTAGCATAGCGTAGCGGTCATTTTTTGCTTGCTCGCAGTCCTCAACGTCAAGTTGGCGACCGCGAGCAAGCAAAATGACATCTCGGCGAGACTTTTTCCTCGTTCGCGATCGGCAACATCAAGTTGCCGATCGCGAGCGTGAAAAATAAACCTCCCGGCGAGATTCTCAACGCGAGGAGGTCAGGTTTCTCATTGCGAGTGGTCGCGTATGCTCGCGATGAGAAACTACCAGTCCGCGTTGAGAAGCTGCCGCTCGAGTAGAAATCTACTCGAGCAGCAGAAAGCGACCGCTTGCACTGTGCAAGATGCGGTTTGCACTGATTGCACAGTGCGGACAAGCATCCGGCACTGTGCGATCAGTGCGAACAGCATTTTGCACAGTGCACTACGCAGTTCGCGTAGCTACGCGTAGCTCGCTTAGTGCGAAGTGCACTTCGCGTAGCTACGAGTAGCGCTACTACGCCCAGGGTTAGTCCTAATTGTATACCTGGTGCCAACTTTCTAGTGGAAGGAAATTCTGGAGTTTACCGCTCACAGAAGTGTCTGGCACTTCCTGCCTCCCTGTCTTGGTCTCAGGATGTCTTGGGCAGGAAAGGCTAGTGTGAAGTTCCTAGTATGAGGGCTGAGGCAGCTGCTTTGAAGTGCAAGTAGGGTGTGGGCACAGCTTCACCCCCATCCTGCCAAGATGGCCCAATCCTCACAACACCCAGTCCCCCTACTGTGTGGCTATCTGGTAGGAATAAACAAAGGCCACTGCCAACTACACCTAGTCAAGTGACCTAGGAATCATTTTTTAAATCCTGAGTTCAGGGATACCAAACTCCATTTTTCTATCTTATCCCTATGGGAAGATAGCCTTTCAATAGTGAAAAACGAAATTGGCAGTATTTCACTATCAGGACATGTTACACACACCAGTACATGTCCTACCTTTCACATACACTGCACCCTGCCCAGGGGGTACCTTGGGCCTACCATAGGGGTTGCCCTATGTGTAAGAAAAGGGAAGGTTCGGGCCTGGCAAGTGGGTGCACTTGTCAAGTCGACATGGCAGTTAACAAACTGCGCACAGGCACCGTGGTGGCAGGCCTGAGACATCTTTTCAGGGCTACTCATGTGGGTGGCACAATCAGTGCTGCAGTCCCACTAGTAGCATTTGATTTACCAGCCCTGGCACACTCAGTGCACTTTACTAGGGACCTACTGGTAAATCAAATGCGCCAATCATGGATAACCAATCACAAAAACAATTTACACAGAGAGCATATGCACTTTAGCACTGATCAGCAGTGGTAAAGAGCCCAGAGTCCTATAGCCAACAAACACAGGTCAGGAAGAAGAAGCAAAAATTTTGGGGATAACCCCACAAAAAGGGCCATTCCCAACAGCTGGCGAAAAAGATCCCTTACAATATCAGCATACAGCATTATAGTTAAACCCGGACTTCAGGGTGACAGTACAGGAAGTAAGGTGTGCATTTTTGGATAAAGATAAGTTCTCAAGATATCCAATTTTCAATGTTGTACCCGGCAAATCTTAATATTGTCCTGAATGGAGGTTTCCAGATTCACCAAAATAATATTGGCAAGAATATACAGGCAAATGAGATGCCTCTGAGGGAACTTACCAAGCAGATCTTGAAGATGGCTACAGCATTCACCGACATTCAACGATATGGGCAATATGCCTGGTTAACGATGCAAGCCCAAATGCTGAACTGGTCAGAACAGGCAGGTGGTGGGGTGAGCTTGAATTATAGCAAAGGCTCAAGCCTTCAGGATGTAAGGACATGATTTCCAAATTGCAAACTTCATAGTTAATCCTGCATTACTTATTTGGTTTAATTTATCTAAAACATGCACCTCGGTGTGTATTGCTTTCAGACTACACTAAATTTTGGGGTCGGCATAGTTATGATCAAGAGATTCACTGATTTGTTTGGTCATCAGTGTGGGAGGGGGAGGGATTGGGGAGTTTAAATAGTTGTAACAGTTAGCAATATAACATGCATATACAGTTAAAACTCTGAACCAGTAGATTGTTATTTCATATATACTAATGATAACATTGTGAAATAGCAGCGGAGACATCAACAAACAGAACTCCCAACTCTTCTAGAATGTTTTGTAGTTAAATAATGCCCAAAGACTTTACTTCTGCCATCATATAAATACATAGGGCAGACATGTTTATGCTGGAAGAGATACACCTTGATCCACAACACCGGCTGTGCATTGTGTTCCGGTGGTGTACAAAAAAAAGATTTTTCAACCACATCATTCATATTGCATAGTGGTCTTAATACTGGCTCATAAGATATGTACACCTATTTATCAACGTTGTGCATCGCACTTGCGCCACACAAGGGGGCGCAAGGGCAACACAAAACCTAGATGAGATTTACTAACCCATGAAAGGCCACCCTGCATGACTTGGTAAATCTGGAGTAATGCACTCCAGTGCAAGTCACTGCCTTGAGTTAATCTGCCTCAGGGAAGCGTTCTATGGGTGCAGTGCGGGTGGTGCCATAATTCCACCCATATTTAAACAAAAACAAGAGCAACCCTTATGTCCATGCGAACAGTGGTATCAAGTAATCCTTAGAACAAGCGTTCACATGGAACTCATTTTTAAGCAAATTATTAGTTTCATAGATCTTTCTGTGTGGAATCAATCATAAAAGACACTGAATCGTGTAAATCAAACAGTAGTAGTAGTAGTAGTAGTATTTTTATTTTGCAGATTAATTAAAATCATTGCAATTTTAAGCCGTACTAATCTAATATAAAAGACATGCTAAGAGAAAGCAATGTAGGTTAAAAAAGGATTCTTAGTTAAAATGTCTTGCGGTACAGAAGCAATAGTCTAAAAACAATAGTCCATAAAGTGCTCTGTGCGCGGGTGCTCCCATGGGGATTGACAGCAAGATTTTTAGGAGATGATGGAAAATGGGTGCACGGTTCACTGACGAATGCCAACATCTTTGTCTGAAGATTCCCTGCCCCACAGCGGCCATTGTTCATCTAGAGTGACCGAATTGACGTTAATAGTATGTTCACTTGTAGCAAGAACTTGCCGGCCCTACAAGAGAGCTGGATTGATTTACTGTCCAGTAATGTCAGCACTGCAGTACGGCATGATCTTATCTTGAAGGCCTGAAAGGCGGGGCAGAGTAGTCTCCGTCTTAAGCGGTAAACAGCAGGCAGATGCACAGGAAGTGTAGTAGGCTTTCATTCGATTTACCGCAGAGTCGGCAGAGAGAGTTCGACCATCTTTGTACCCAGGGCAGAGCCTGATCTTTTGAAGGAAAGGCTCCCATTCGAGTTAATAAAAGAAAATGCTGAATGGTTTGTGAGATGTGACACATAAGGTCTGGTTGGGGCCCCCAAGTGCTATATGATTGTAAGACTGACCAGATGTGTTTTTTGCCTGCCAGTTCTGCTTTGTCAAGAGACCATGATTTTATCTTAGCAGCTTTGTGTTAATCAGTTGCAATTTGTAAGAACAATAGTAGCAAAGCCAGTATTTTGTAAGAAGCTACGGTTCAGCCAAACCGAATTTTTTTAAACAAAAATTATTTGGACAAACAATATTGAGTGTTTTTTAGGACATAAAGGAAAGAATAAGTAGTGAATAATTAGACCCCAGGTGTGTAATCAAACCAAAACAAACGAAAACACAAAGGAAAATGTGAAATAAGAAATAAACATTTAACGTGTATTCGTTGATTCATTAAAGAGACAGAAATTTCTATTCAGTACATATGAGGATACGGAGAATTAATCATTGTATCACAGTTTAAAGAACGTTGTCTGTGGCAAATCCTACTCACGTTTCCGCAGGAACGCCATGCAAAGATGAAAGGTCCCCAACCTCTCCTGGTCACCTATTGTACCCAACAAAGTCAAAGTACCAACAGTAACGCGGGGAAGAAGGGAAAAAACAAGGAAGGAGAAAATGTCCCACGACGCAACCCACTCTAGGACAGGACCAGTCAGCAAGGAACAATCTCTGTTAGCCAAAGGATAGGAACAGGTAAGTATACTGAGAAATGCTAATCCTTAAAGTCTATACAATTATATGAGTAGTTATAGACTACCTGGATAATTCCCTTCTTCCATTAAGTCTGGTAACTGGTGTGAGTGAAGGGGTGCACGTCTACAAAGGTAAAAGGAAGAGTATCAAATAAGGGGTTCAGGATTTAGAAATAAGAAGAAACATATGAAGAAGAGCACACTGAAACCCACCTATGGACGTACGATGACTGGATACATGTGTAAATCCCTAACAAAGCCATCATAAAATATATGTAGTACAATATAGGAATGAAGATCACCTTAACATCAGGTGGACCTAATTCGACTTCCTATTCTTTCAGGAATACTCTGGGACAACAGAAAAGCTGAGAAAAAACCAGGCAGGAGCCGAACCCTGGGGAATGGAGGCACAGAGGGGAATGACCCACTAAGCTAGACTCGACTGTAATAAAAACGGGGCTATAAATGGACTAGGTCAATGTAAGCGGGCCAGAAGTGCAGCGCTTTGTGACCATTCAATAATCTAATGGAGGGGCCGTAGATCGGGCCGCTATATACTCGCCAATAAATTTATGAAATGAAGGATACAGGAATCGAACCCTGAGGCGCTAGCACGGAAGTATCACCTACACTGTGTTTATTCAGAATACCGTCAATGCGGCTGGCTATTAACTTAACAGGCATTTTCAACGCAATCGTCTTGCCTTTGGGACCTTATATGTATTTAGCTATGCAGCACATCTGCCTGGGTGCTGAAACATCTACTGTTCTTTAACATGGAGGGAAAGTAAGCACCATACTGCGTGACATGCCAGGTATGGGAACACATGGAGATAAATATTGCCTTTCAGCGGGAAAGGGTATAGTCCAAATCTCTGTATTTAATATAAAATCAGAGCCTTCGGTGGTCATATCACTGAAAATACAAGATTTAAAAAAAATATTATTGTCTACGGGTGCTCGTGGAAGACAATTTCTATCAAGACAGTTAAATAGAGCCAGTTGAGCAGAAAAAAAAGTCCCTAAGCAGAAGCAGACAAATCCTAGGGCTGATCTCCAGAGCCCACAAAGTATCAATCAATCAATCAGGGGTTTGTTAAAGCGCGACTACTCACCCGTAAGGGTCTCAAGGCGCTAGGGGTGGGGGGGGGGGTGCAGGTTCCATCCATCAAGGAGGGGGTCTGTCGAAGAGCCAGGTTTTGAGGTTTCTTGCGAAGATGGGGAGCGATGTTGTCTGTCTGAGGTGGAGCGGAAGGGCGTTCCATGCTTTGGCCGCGAGGAAGGAGAAGGAGCGGCCTCCCGATCTGGTCTTTCTGGTGCGGGGGACCACGGCATAGGAGAGCTGGGCTGATCGTAGGGTCCTTTGGGGTGCGTGGAATTTGAGTGGCTGTTCAGGTATGCTGGTCCGGTGCTGTGGAGGGCCTTGTGTGCGTGGGTGAGCATCTTGAAGGTGATTCTCGCCTCGACAGGGAGCCAGTGGAGTGTGCGCAGGTGCTGGGAGATGTGGCAGTGTTTTGGCAGGTTGAGGACCAGTCTTGCGGCGGCGTTCTGTAGCTTGCGGGTGAGGTTTTGTTTATTCCGGCGTAGAGTGCGTTGCCATAGTCGAGTCTGCTGGTGACCAGGGCGTGAGTGACGGTCTTTCGGTGTTCGAGGGGGATCCATCTGAAGGTCTTACGAAGGAGGCGGAGGGTGTGGAAGCAGGAAGACGAGACAGAGTTGATCTGGCGGTCCATTTTGAGCTCGGAGTCCAGGATGATTCCCAGGTTGCGTGCGTGGTCCGTGGGGGTTGGCGGGTTTCCGAGGGCGGGGGGCCACCAGGTGTCGCTCCAGGCATCGGGGTTTGGGCCCATGATGAGTACTTCTGTTTTGTTGGTGTTTAGTTGTAGGCAGCTGTTTTTCATCCATTTGGCGACGGCTTCCATGCCTTCTCGAAAGTTGCGTCTGGCGGTGTTGGGCTCGTTGGATAGGGAGAGGATGAGCTGGGTGTCGTCTGCGTATGACACGATGTTGAGTCCGTAGGTTCTGACAATGGGGGCGAGTGGAGCCATGTAGACGTTGAAGAGCGTCGGGCTGAGGGAGGAGCCCTGGGGGACTCCGCAGGTGGTAGGTGTGGGGTCCGAGAGGAAAGGGGGAGTCTGACCCGCTGCGTCCTGCCGGAGAGGAAGGAGCGGATCCAGTCGAGGGCCTTGTCCTGGATTCCTGCGTCGTAGAGTCTGCGTATTAGGGTGCGGTGGGAGACTGTGTCGAACGCCGCTGATAGGTCGAGGAGGATGAGGGCTACTGTTTCTCCTTTGTCCAGTAGGGTGCGGATGTTGTCTGTTGCGGCGAGGAGGGCGGTTTCCGTACTGTGGTTTTTCTGAAGCCGGATTGGGAGGAGTCGAGGATGTTGTGTTCTTCAATGAATGTGGCGAGTTGGCTGTTGATGGCTTTCTCGATGACTTTCGCTGGGAACGGGAGCAGGGAGATGGGTCTGTAGTTTTTGAGGTCGGTGGGGTCCCCTGAGGGTTTCTTTAGGAGGGGGTTGACCTCGGCGTGTTTCCAGTCGTCGGGGAACAGGCGGTCGCCAGGGAGCGGTTGATGGTGTGGCGGAGCATGGGTGCGATGGTGTCGGCGGCTCTGTTGAAGATGTGGTGGGGGCAGGGGTCCGTGGGGGCCCCTGAGTGGATTGACTTCATTGTCTTCAGTGTGTCTTCGGTGGTGAGGGCTGTCCAGTCGTCAATCGCTGGTTTCCGGGTGTCGGTGGTGGTTGGTGAGTGTTCAGTGTGTTGGTTGTCTTCGTCGAAGTTGTCGTAGAATGCTCTTGATTTTTTTGTGGAAAAAGGTGCTGAGTTTGTCGCAGAGGTCTTGTGAGGGAGGGATGTCGGTAGACTCGCTAGTGGGTTGGGCGAACTCCTTGATGATGCTGAAGAGTTCCTTGCTGTTGTGCGCGTGGGTGGAGATTCTGTCTTCAATCGCTTTTTTCCTCGTTTCTCTGATGAGTTGATGGTGGGCGTTGGTGGCGGCTCTGAAGTTGTCGTGGGCTTCTGTGGATTTGTGTACATATACAACAAACAAGTCCGAGGGTCTAACCACGTCACCTACAATGATGATAACGTGTGCCTAAAGTGCACAAGAATACTTAAACCTACACAGGAAGTCTTCACTTAAAAGACGGAATCCCATCACTCACCGAAGTGACATGCTTCATCATCTGGGACTCCTCTCGGCTGTAAAACCTAGTACAGCCGAGGGCTACAACCCCCTCACTGTGAGGGAGGAGCTCAGGGATGTTTTATGAGTATATTCCCTATCTAAGGTTTACTAAAAACCCAAATGATGAGTTGTTGTTAAATGTGAGTGATGAGCGCAGTGCAAAAAATGTGAAAATGTGAAATAAAACTAGCTATCAAGAGACATTAAGGGGTCGATTCCGATTCGGGCCGGAAATTTCTCCGACCGAGCCGGACCCGGAGAGATTTCCGACCGAATCGGACCCGTGCAGTCCGACCGAACGAGTCCGATGCGTCCGTATGTTATCGGACACGAGTCGGTCGGACTCCCATTGAACTCAATGGGAGCCGATCGTACAACGCGTACGCGGGCTCCCATTGCCTCAATGGGTGCGAGGCGGACAAGGGCGCCCCCTACAGCGAGTACGCCACGAAGCGCTTCGCGGCGTACACGCACAGGTAGGGGGACCCATGGGTCCCCCCTGTGTGCGCCTCGCACGGGTACGCGTACAGGGGGGTCCGACACGGACCCCCAAGTACGGCTCCGACAGCGAGTTCGAGTCGGACGGCGCGAGTCGGTCGGAGCGGTCGAGGTGCGCATCGTACTTACCCGGCCGGAAAACGTCTCCATTGCGCGGTGCGAATCGGGTCCGAGCGAGTCGGTCGGAGCGGTACGATCCGGGTACGAGTCGGTCGGAGCGGTCGGGTCGCCCGGACGAGTCGGTCGGCGAGTTCGCATCGTACTCGCTCGGCCGGACCCGCGTACGGTTCGGTCGGGAAACAGGCTTTCGCATGGCTTTTTTCCCGACCGAATGGTATTGGGTGCGCCTCCGACCGAGATCGGAATCGGCCCCTAAGAATTTTAATATTTGTATCTTGATGTCAGGATTAAAAACAGTGCATAATGCAGTTTTAACATAATAACTGCTGTGATGGTCTACATGTTTCAGCTATCATGACCTAAAAAGTGTCTAGCTTTCTTCAGGACCTAGATTTGAAACAATGCTACTGCGTAATGTGAAAAAGTGTAACCAAAGAAAAAATAAATGGATACCATACTACCTATACTACTCTAGATCTCAGATGGATGTTCCAGGTGTATAAGTGAACCTGTGTAGAGAATATTAAAGGACATCAGTTAAACATCTCTTGGTAAATATTATACATAAACCAATTCATAACAAATATGTTAATCCTGACAATCACTCACATTTAACAACAACTCATCATTTGGGTTTTTAGTAAACCTTAGATAGGGAATATACTCATAAAACATCCCTGAGCTCCTCCCTCACAGTGAGGGGGTTGTAGCCCTCGGCTGTACTAGGTTTTACAGCCGAGAGGAGTCCCAGATGATGAAGCATGTCACTTCGGTGAGTGATGGGATTCCCTCTTTTAAGTGAAGACTTCCTGTGTAGGTTTAAGTATTCTTGTGCACTTTAGGCACACATGTTATCATCATTGTAGGTGACGTGGTTAGACCCTCGGACTTGTTTGTTGTGTATATTGTTGACTGGGGATTTAGACCGAGTTTGGTCTTTAAACTTTATCCCTTGGGCCCTCTCATCCTGGTTTATAGTATTGATTTGTGTACATATACATATAAGTATATACTAAAGTATATACAAGAGGTCTCGAATGCTCGACCTAAAAATGGGTACACAGACCGGTAGTGAGTTGCATTTGGGCCAGGGATTACCAAGCAGTCTTGCATTGAGACTGTACAGGAGAAAAGGATAATTTGTAGTGTAAAGAACAGGATACAAGAACTACCCAGCTGTCTTTAAATAAGACTGTATAATAGTGAAGGATCAAGTATGAATCCACATGTCAATACATTACAGTATATACAGCAGAATCTTTTACCTGTAAACACATATGACCAATGAATAATAATAAAAAAACACAATTATATACAAAATATTCAAAACATACACACATATAAATTGGATCTGGTCTGTAAACCCGAAGAAACTGTGAATGTACCACAGTAACGTTATTCATATAATTGTAACTGATGAAGGGAATACCGATGGACATAGAAACATATAACAGCATAGTGTTCCACCGCAGGTACTGATGCAAGGAAGGTGTCCACACTGTCAGGTGAGATAGCTAAACATTATTTCACATCATAAGATACATAGGAACAGCAGAGTTAAAGTCTTGGCGGAAGGGAAGCGTGGCAGTTCATTAGAGAAACAAAATTTCGCCATTCTTCAATTGTATTTAAACCATTTTTAGGTTGAGCCTAGAGTCAGCGCGCAAGCGCTGCTCTGGTGAAGATCTGCTGTAGTTCAGTACTGAGGGAAGCCCCGCCCACTACCCCACCCATATTTTTCATTGGCTTGTGTCTTTGTCCTTCGTAAATGCTGCCTTCGGATCCGTTTATAGGCTTGTTAGTCCCTCCTTATTACGGCCATGTCGTCATTTGTATCCTCCAATGGCTACTGGCCCCTTTACTTCGAGTGTTACACGGTACGTGTTATTTAGACTGTGAGCACTATTTTCTTTAATGAGGTTCCCCTACTGCCTTCTCTACTCCCCCCTCCCTCCCATTGTCTGTGACTTCTCACCCCCTCCAGAGCCACCGGTGTAACTGCACATGCCATGTGAAGGAGGGAAACTGCATCAGGGTGCACGGAGGCGGTAATATCATTTATACTTTCTCTGAAATCATGTTTTCAGATACAGGTCTATGCAGCACTTTGAAGGAATGTCTTTGGCTACAGCGCCTGGTGAGCTGCTTTGCAGCGGCATCTGGTTCCTTCTCAGCTGACCCTGATTGTTGTCGTTGAGGGGAAGCTGGCTCCGGTCCAAGGTTCAGCTCATTTGGCACAGTGCTTAATACTGTTCTGCTTCGCTAACAGGAACCTGCTGGACTGAAGGGAATCATGTGTCGGAACCGAGCAGATTATCAGCCAGTCCCCTTCCAGCTGCCATTGAGTTTTTCCTTTTCAGAATGGTCCTGGCCTCGGGCGGGGCACAGCGTCCAGATGCCCCACTTCGAAAGAGACAGTCCTCATTTAATGGAGCAGTGAAGTCGGCGTGGATATGCCCCACAGATGTATATGCTGGGGCCACGCAGAGAGGCAGCAGAGATTTTGAGGACGAATCACAAAGGCATCTATGAGTACTACTCTTTACATACTCTTAAATCCCTTTGTGAATTTTCACCAAAACATCTAAAATAAAAATAAAATTAGAATATTCAGGAAATATTCATATACAATTATTACACATAGAAAGGACTGCCCAGTCTGCAGTTTTACTAATAGAGAGTTGGACTCTTCCGGGCTGATTCACAGAGGCATTTATGAGTGCCTGAAGTGGAACTCTCCTAGGACACCTTCACATGCTCATAAAGGTCTGTGAATCGGCCTCTGTGTCTTTTGAGGAAGAATGCCACCTTTTCCTCCAGGAAGTCTATATCACCGTTCCATGCTTGCTCTTTTCGGTTGTCTTCTGTTAATAACAGGGAGTCTTGGATGAAATACGGAGCAGGCACTGGCCTTTGCTACAACTGCACTGGTGACACAGAGCTCCAAGTGAAGTGGTGGTATTGATGAATATGGCTGGAATAGAAAGGAGCAGGAAAACCTTTGCTCATTTTGCCAAAATAGCATTTCTGTTGGCACCTATATAACACCACCAACACTACAGCTGTCTCTCATTGAAGCTATACAACCTTGGTTAATTGCAGGCCCTGACAGTTGCTATTTTCTATTACCTGAATGTTGATAAAAAGTGATAAGGCCAGGTGGTTCAATGGACTAATGGATCCACTTGTGCAATGTGTGTTTACCTCATGGTCGCACGACTGAATCTTTACAGGTCTACTCAGCCTTCCAAGCAATGTTGGACTGGCCATTTGGGCAGTCTAGCACTGCCAGATGGGCCAGATTGAAAGGACCAGTATGTGGGCTGGTTTTTAGGTTCTGTCACGGCCCACAGAAGCATACAAAAACAACCACACATTGGCCCTTTCAAGCTGGCTCATCTGGCAATGCCAGGCTGTCCGAAAAAACAGTCCATCACAGCTTGAAAGGTTAATAAAATGAGTACCTTTGAAAAATAAATATCTGGAAACAGTGTCGGACTGGGACAGAAAATAGGCACAGGCACCAAAATTAAAGTGGCCCACATTAGTGAAATAGATCACTAAAAAAGTAGCCCATGTTTGCAAATTGGGACAGTTTTGAACTTGTATAGACTCGCTGTATAAGTGTTTCGCAGCATATGAAAGATTGCACAGATTTGAACTTGCTGCAGGCAATGTTTGTTTTAATATTGGGGAAATCAACACTAAAACTGCCCCAGCAGACACTAAAACAGGCCCAAAAATAGCCAAAAAATACGGTACACACACTGACTTCTATTTACTAGACCTTCGGGCATCACTTGATTACACTATAGGCCAGTCCGACCCTGTCTGGAAAATAAATATCTGTTATTCAGTATCAAAATGCCCGAATATGTAAGCTATACTAGTTCATATGTTATGGAATGACAATTAAGCCCGGGCAAAACTTAAATTATGCTGGGAGTAATTCAGATAATTATGGGAACACTGTTTGCAGCAAAAGTATAGTGCATGAGGAAAGAAACAACATGAACAACAAAACACGAGCAGCTGCTGTTTCCAGCAATTGTATTTTTCCCCTTTTTTTACCATAAAATGCACCCTTGCTTCAAAAATTGACAGGAGGACGCATTTCGTTCTAATATATAGCATTCAATGATGGATTTGCATTTTGCATAATTGTGTGTTATTTCACATCATTTTCGTGATATTTAATGGAGTTACGCAAAAGCAAATTCCATTAATTTTACACTACCCTATTGACAAATGTACTTCTGAGTGGCCTCTAGTTGGAGCAAACACATTTATTTGGGGAATGACTTCAATATGTGATTGGATGCCCTGATGCATAGACCCTACAAGAATCCAGACTATTTTTGCTTTGATGCCAGAAATTTACAAGGCACTTAAATATTTAGTCCAGACACTTAATTTGGCTTTATTTGAAGACCAGTTCATTTTTGTCCAACAGGCCACTCTTTCGAATTTTCAGACATTGAGCATTTTGTTCAAGTAAATGAGAATATTTTCACTTCCACTTCGAACCAAATACCAGATTGATATTGAACTAATTGTTCTTTGATATTATGCCCGCATTAATTCCATTGTCATCTTCTAGAAGATCTGACCACTGACTGGGCTTTTACTAAAACCAATCATTTGTACCAAGTCTGGTTAGTGAAACTGCAGAGTATAAGACCTTTCACTGGTTTCGATAACATTTGAGATTTATTCAGATGCCAGAAATGCACTTTTCAGGAGCATATATCTGACTTTTCTTCTTGTTGGCGAGGAAGATCTGGTTCAATAGCCAAAGCCTGTAGTCCCCAGATTCAAAAATGAAAAGAAAAAGCATCTCAGAATCACTATGAATGTAAGATCCACCTTACTGAACATATCTGTTTGGCTGGCCTATGACTGCCGGCCAAACAGGCATGCACACTTAGAAGTGCACCAACCTCTTCTCCCTGTGACCCCAGCCCCGCCCCACACATGCTGGCTTGGCAAGCAGCTGCAAAATAAAACAATATTAAAATATCATTTTGTTTTTCAGCTGCATGCTCTGAGCCAGCAGGGCGATGCTCCTCCGCCACTGCGGAGTAGCCGTTGCTGGTAATTACACATTGTACGAATCACATTTTTGTATCACCCAAAAAACCTCAGTTCGACTCACGTTAGATGGTGACCATGATCAGCAATGAATAGCAGAACACAGTTAACCCTCAATTGATGGCATCTGAGAAACATGCGTAAAAGACTTCGGGGCATATTAGCATGACCCACGTTAAAATTATCGCCGTTTTAGCGGCAGGAAACTGCCGCTAAAACGGCGATAATGGGCTTGATAATATGCGTTATAGAATTCCAATAGAAGCCCAGGTTAGATGTGCAGGACATCTAACCTGGGCTTCTATTGGAATTCCATAACGCATATTAGCAAGCCCATTATCGCCGTTTTAGCGGCAGTTTCCTGCCGCTAAAACGGCGATAATTTTAACGTGGGTCTTGCTAATATGCCCCTTCATTTTAACCAGTATTATGAGAATTAAGTCAGATCAGACACACTTCCACTCACATGTTTTCAATTATATATTTTTCTCTATTGGAAAAATGTATGAATCATATTTAGAATGCAGAAACAATACTACTAATCATCGTTATTCAGTAAATGTGTCTAAGGCAATCTAAAGTTAGGAATAAAATTGGCAAACTAGACTTTACTGTTATGATTCACGCGTCATGCTGTACAGAGCACAGGCTGTAGCAGACAATTTCGAAAGAAGTCAAAAACATCACCAGCAGCAAACTAATTCAAAAGAGGGGTCCCATGTTATTCAGAGCAAAGCAAGAACATGATACTATCTAATTGACAAGCATTTGCAATGCAATAGGTCTCGCATTTGCATGAGTTTAAGCTATTGGCATTGTAAATGACAATGCCTTTTATTTATGTTTAAAAAAACAAAACATAAATAAAAGGCATTGTCATTTACAAAGCCAATAGCTCAAATTCATGTAAATGCGAGACTTATTGCATTGCAAATGCTTGTTTATAGTGTCACATGTGTCTATCCATTTTCACTCAATTCTCTGTAGGAGGTATTTCATATCGCCTCCTTTGGATGGCAAAGTTGCTTGCTCCAGAACTTGCCATTTGATGTCATCCGCTGTGTGCTCTTTCTCCAAGAAATGAGCAACCATTGGTGCCGTATGACAGAGCATCGAATTCTGCTTCTGTGTTGGGAAATCCTCGCTCTGATTTGTTGAGTGGTCTGCCCAATATAAATTAGTTCCAAAGGACACCATATGCAGTATACAACATTGGTGGACGCACAATTGGTGTGATGTTGTAAAGTTGTTTTGACATGTCCATGTGTGAACGTTTTGGTGTTCAAGGAGAAGGCACAGATCATACATCTGGCCCCTAGTGTCTTATCTCCAGATCCAGGAAGGCAATGCTCTGATTGTCATGGTTAGATGTAAACTTTAAAAAGGTTGACTGTCATTGAGGTATAGTATGAATGTGGACAGATCTGATTCAGTCCCTTTCCATACAAGAAACATATCATCGATATACCTCTTCCAGCACTTGATATTCACTTGGGAGGGGTTTTGATAAGTTGTGACGAGTTCATGTGCAAATTGGCCTACATAAAGATTGGCTAGATTTGGAGCAAAAATTGCTCCCATAGAAGTGCCTGAGCACTGCTGGTAGTAGTTTTGATTAAACATAAAATAGTTTGTGGTCAGATCTATCTCCAGAAGTTCTATGATAAAGTAAGTGGGTACTTAAACTGGAGCTGGATGTGTGTTGAGGGTCTTTTTATAACCTCAAAACTTTCTTGTTGTTGATGTTAGTGTAGAGTGACTCTATGTCTAGAGTCACTAGTTTTTCTTGCGCAGGATCAAATGCCAGACCTTCTATGAGGTTAATCATGAAGGTACTGTCACTGACATATGTATCAAGAAAGAGCACAAAGTCTTTAATGAAGATATTTATATAGTCTCCAAATGGTTAGAGAATTGAATCACATCCTGATAGAATCGGTCTTCCCGGTGGAGAGTTTGTGTCTTTGTGAATTTTTGGGAGAGTATATAAAACAGGAGTGCGAGGAGATTTTTTTATTCAGAAACTCAAATTCATGTTTAGTGAGAAAGCCAGAGTCAAAAGCGCGGGTTGTGTAGTGATTAGCATTGGACAGTTGTCTAGTTATTTCAGCCTCATACCTTTCTCTGTTTTGAATAATAATTCCAGCTTCCCCAGAGTACACCGCTCCATCCCCTAAGGATAGATTTGGGTAAGAAAAGGTTTGCCGATAAGGGTATGCTACGCCTACTGCTGTTTTGGCAGATGATTTGGTCCACCCTAGAGCTATCCCCCTATGCCAAGGCCCTAGACGAGGTTATCTACCTAGATAAACAGAACAAGTTAGGGTGGTTAAGGAACATCAAACTTCTATTAGCCAATATAGGGATAGATGATCTGTGGGCAAATAGGGATTCAGCCTCATTCCCAAGCAAAGATCAAATAAAACTAAAGTATTGGGGCTGGTCCGCCCAGGCAGCAACAACTAAGTCAAACGAAGGCCAACTCAGTTTAGAATGTATAGATTTTAAATCCATCACCCTCCTAGAAACTTATCTAGATATTACCCAGATCCCTTTGGATAGGAAGCTGTATATGCAGTTCAGGTTCGGCACACTTCCCCTCAATGCTTGCACTAGCTCTTGGTGTAATTCCACGGCGACACCACAGTTTTGCCCTCTCTGCACTACTACACTAGAATCCCCTGCGCATGTATTATTTGCCTGCCCTGCTTTCATTCGACCTAGAGCACAGTGGCTAACACCATTATGTAAACAACTGGGGACGCGCGACCATGCTGTTGCTTTATGCATACTTAGATCCGATACTAGAGGAGTGATAGTTTGTGCAGTTGCCAAGTTTTTGGGCTATGTGTGGGGCATAAGGAGGGAACTGTTGAACAGAAGAGGAGAATGATTACTACTCATCTTATCTGTCTTGAAACCAATCTAATGCTCCTACCTTCAGTTTCTTTATGATGAATATATCTAGGGTCGGGATGATTTTTAGGCCATGTAGTGGACACAGCCTGAGGCCCCTGCTTTTTTGAGGCGTAGCCGTATAGAACGAAGCAGTCTTAGGGTTGCCCAGTATGTAAATAATAATGCAAGTTTATACCCCTGGGCCTAGTGATGAGAATATGATGTATTAGTTACTTTTAAAACATTTTACATATGGAATTAATTGTATCCTCCTAGTATGTTGCGTACCCTAGGTTTCATCTTAAATTTTTTAATCAGAAGTGTAGGAGTAAATTGCACGGGGCATCACTATGCTTTTATGACAGATTTATTTTTGCTGCTGTGGATGGTTAGATTATGTTTTTATTGTACCAAAATGATTACCGGTTTTTAACACGCGTTGTTGTTTTAAAAATGCTTTTATGGTTTTTAACCGAAATAAAGCTAATGAATGAATAACAATTCCACAGCCTTTATCCGCTGGTTTGATAATAATATTGTCTTCTTTTTTAAGGTTGTTCAGTGCCTGTCTTTCTTGCAATGTAATGTTGTATGGTGTGCAAGATCTCGTTGTTCTGAGAATATTGATGTCGTTGAGGACTGCTCTTTCAAAAGCCAATATTTCTGCTGGCATTGTAGCGTTTGGAGGAATGAAGGTGGAGGGAGGCCTAAGGTTGGATGCAGAGACCTGGAGATGGGTATAGTTGTCAGAAAAGAATTGTTTCAGTCTGACCATTCTAAAGAATCTATGTAGTTCTGATTGGAGTTTGAAATAGTCTTTCTTTTCTGCAGGAACAAAGGATAGGCCTTTCCTAAGGAGGGAGACCGCCTCTGTGCTAAGAATATGGTCAGATAAATTGAAGATAGGGATACATTGAGAGGTGTCAATAGTCTCTGTCCTATCAGCATCTAGTGGTCTGAGCCCCATTTCTGCTGTTGTGTCTATGCTCCCTTCTATTGGCCGTCTGGACCCCATTTGTAATATTGCCTCCGAGTCTAGCGATCCCCTGAGTATTGGTCCCAGGTCCTGTTCCCCTTGCCTCTGTCTGTGCCTCTTCCTGTACCCTTCGGGGTTTGGCCTAAAAAACGATTCTGGTCTTGATTGTTGACACCTCCACTGGTTCCTTCTCCTAGGTCATCTGAGCTTTCTGTACCACCTGAGGACTCTGAAAAAGTAACCAGCCCGTTATCTTTATATCTACCCCAAGTAACTTGTCTGCGTGGTGGTGTATCTGGGTGTAGAAATCGTTCGGAAGGTATGGATACGCTTTTTTTAACTGAAATTCTTGATGTCTTTTTGGACCTTGTCTGATTTTTTCTGTAATTCTATTGAATTGAATTCTGCAATGGTTTTATTAAGTTTATTTAACAAGAAAAAGGGTACGAAGTTCCTAAGTGATGTATTAATCACTCACAAGATAAATACTATAAAAGGTTCTACAGGTCGTGAGGAGGGGGAATCCTCCTTGCGGAACTAGGGCCCTCACACACCCAGCAAGCTAGGTGTCATGCTTCATCATATGGGCCTGCTCCTCGTCGGGCCGGCGCTGCAAATTGGAGCAGAGACACCATTCATTGTGTCTTTTACTCTCCGCTGCAACTGATGAGGCATATCTTTATACCTAACTAGGTCGCCTCATTTCCCCAAGGGTAATGTCCCTGGGGACAACCACTGGTAGGTAGCATTGCACCTTACCACTCACGTGTAGATAGTTTCACTTTTATTCACATGGTCCTGAAGAATCGCCCATGATCACTCCTTGACAACATTAGGCGAGAAACATGTTGACCTCCTGGGAGTTGAGTACTCGTTTTGTCACATTATAACAAAAGATTTACCCCTCCCTCTTGACTTTTAATCAGGTTGGGTCCCTCGCAGAATAAATTTTACAACAGAGGACTCCCTTACCTGTTTTATCACCACTTCATACATCTACACTCACGTAGGCCCCTCACACCCACGTCACCCTTACGGCAAGGAACAAAGATCTCCGATAAAGAGCCCTTTAAGGGTGCCCGTCGGGCATTGCAGCGCCGGCCCGACGAGGAGCAGGCCCATATGATGAAGCATGACACCTAGCTTGCTGGGTGTGTGAGGGCCCTAGTTCCACAAGGATTCCCCCTCCTCACGACCTGTAGAACCTTTTATAGTATTTATCTTGTGAGTGATTAATACATCACTTAGGAACTTCGTACCCTTTTTCTTGTTAACTGATTGCAGGGCACGTACGTTGGACCTACGCAAGCCCTTCCTGTCCCTTTCTTGTTATAGTTTTATTAAGTTTATCCAATGCAGATTTAGCTTCTTCCAGGCTATCACAGCGAAGCAGCTCCCTTTCTAAGTCAGAGATTTCTCTAAGCTCTTCTGTGCTGTGTTCTAGAGCTGTTTCAATACCCAAGACTATTCAGTGTCTTGAGCACGTAGTGGAAATGTGGCTGAAGCCTCCTTAAAACTTTTTTGTCTTTTTTTAATATACCTGGGACGTTGCGAATCTGAAGCCCTCAAGGAGTGATTCCTGCTTTGAGATATTCAATTAACATGTGGGCATAAAATTCTGTTCTGCCCTTGTTTCTTTTTAGCCTTTTCTAGTTTGTCTAGGAGGGTACGTCTGGGACTTAGTGAGGGTGTTGTGGTGCAAGATGAAAACAGGGATGGACCACTGATTATTTTGGCAATATATTCCTCGGTGTATTGTATTGCTTCTCTATCAGTCATGATATCAAGGATCAAGACCAAATACAATGAAGGGTTAGACAGACTTAAGTCAAAACTTATAAAAAATGAAAAATCCACATGTGAATATATTATACACATTAAGACCAGACATTCGTCTGTTGCAATTCAATCATTAACAAACAACAGAAAAACCCTAGCGAGGGTGAAGCAATGTCAAAAACAAGCTCTTGCAGTGAGGAACCGCGCTAGTTATATTTAAACAAAAACAAGAGCAACCCTTATGTCCATGCCAACAGGGGTATCAAGTAATCCTTGGAACAGGCATTCACATGGAACTCATTTTTAAGCTAATTATTAGTTTCACAGATCTTTCTGTGTGGAATCAATCATAAAAGACATCGAATCGTGTAAATCAAACAGTGTTATTCAGTTACATTTTGTAAGAACAATAGTAGCGAAGCCAGTGTTTCTGTAAGAAATTACGGTTAAGCCGAACCAAATTTTATTAAACAAAAATTATTTGGACAAACAATATAGAGTGTTTTTTTAGGACACAGAGAAAAGAATAAGAGGAGAATAAGTAGACCCCAGGTGTGTAATCAAACCAAAATTAAAAACACAGAGGAAAAGGTGAAATAAGAAATAAACATTTAAGGTGTATTGGTTGATTCATTGAAGGGGCAGCAATTTCTATTCAGTACATATGAGGATACAGAGAATTAATCATTGTATCACAGTTTAAAGAACATTGTATGTCTCTGTAAGTGTGTCGACAACCTTTCGACCCTTAAAAGGATAGGGGGGTCTCATCAGCACTGAGATTGCCTGGGGTCTGGGGAAGAAAAATGAAGGAAATAGGGGTATGGTGGAACCTGGTGTGGTTGAGGTAAAAAATATATATATATTCTATTGGAGATACATACTGGCTGAGATTGTTGAAGCGCTGCTCAACATAAACATAATGGAACCACTGAGGGTACTGGAATAAATTACAAAAATACTGGCTTTGCTACTACTGTTCTTACAAATTGTAACTGAATAACACTATTTAATTTACACGATTCGATGTCTTTTATGATTGATTCTACACAGAAAGATCTGTGAAACTAATAATTTGCTCAACAAAATAATTCCACCCATAGTAGACCTGGGAATGCATCAGAATGCTACGTGTTAAGAGGAGAAATATCTTTACACGTCCTCATTTTTAGGTCTCGCGCCTAGCGTTGCACTGCATAGCAGTGCTCGCGCAGCGCGAGACATTTAGTAGATGAAAAAACGGGGATTCAGCACTGACCTAGGAATCGCACACGCTCGTGCGTGTGCGATTCCTTTTGTGCTACCCCATTGGCGTTTTCGTGCGTCTTTTTCTAAAAGACTGCACGCAATTGGCCAAAGGCGGGCGCATTGCTCCGCCCATGGCCTATTGGTGTCTATTACGCGCTTGGTGCGCGTAATAGACAGCAATAGGCCATGTGGTTTCATTTATCGTGCCCAGACACGGGCGCGATAATTGAAACCACATGTTTTCGCTGTGGCGCACGCGCGCACCACTCGCGGGCGTGTTTTTTTTTTTTTACAATGCAAGGTCTCTGTCCAAGGAACTTGTTTCTTCTTAATTCTAACTTTTTTGCCTCACTTCCTGCTGATGTAGTGTTTTCTTTTTGTTAAACGTTCTTGGGAAAAGTGAGGGCCTATAAAAGATATCACGAGGGTTCGAAACCCCCCACCGCCGTGCCATCAAAATGGAGTACTCGTGTTGTATAATATATCTATAGCAGTTAGGCCACCATCGTCCCTCTTCAAGGCGGGGATTTGATACAAAGGGTGCAGAAGGCAGGGGTCGAGCCCGAATGTCGGGCGCACAGCAAGGGCCGAGACCCAGGCCGGGCCAAAGATGACATCAAGAAAGTGATGGCGGTGATCGAGAAGGTTAGCCGATGGTAAGTTAACGGAGAGGACTAACCCCCTAAAGAACCTACAGATGGCGAGGATTGAATGCACGCGCAGAGCTATGTCGGGCTCCCATTACTAGAATAGAAGAGGCTCTATAGCTCAGGATGGAGGTGCATTGATGGAGTTCAGTGCAGGCTCCGGTTAGATAACAGTAGAGGAGTGCTGTGGACAGGCTTGAGATGCTGAGAGAGTTGTAGGTGCGTCCCAGCACTGTCGATCTTGGCTGGATTGAAGTATTTTAGCAGCGCTCTGTGTGTCTGGTTGCCAGTACTGGAAGAACAGTAAGTGCTACAGTGTTTGGTAGCTGTGGATTGGTAGAGCTGCGCGTGGGTAACAGAACAGCTGGCGGTGCTTCGTGACAAGATTGCAGTGCACTGGCTGCGCTGCATGAGGTTTCATGCACTAGAGTGCGGCTACTGCATGTGGCCTGGTCTAGCTTGAGGTGCATTGGCAAGCAGTGTGTGTGTGTGTGTGTGTGTGTGATTTCCAGTACTTCAACAGCAGCCGGTAATGATGGTTAGGATAGATGTGCATTTTCGAGTTGTGTGCCGTTTCCAGTAACAATACTTGCAATGCTTCAGGCAGGACTGGGGTGCACTGACAGGGCTGCGCGTGGTTCACAGTACCGTTGCACGTGACCTGCAGGTCGGAGTTGACGTTCTTTAGCTGCGCTGTGTGTGGACCTCAGTAGTGGAAGGAAGGGGTATTGGTGGCCGGACAGCGTTGCGTCTGTTTTGCGTCTGACCTGCCTCTTGTTAAAACACTGCAAATAGTTTCGTCTCTTAATTTGTCTTTGCCCGGCGTCATTTGTTTCAGGATACAAAAGGCCCATTGTTCTTTCGATGGTTCTATAATAACTCCTTTTTGCACATAAAAGTTGCTAAAGCAGCCTGCATATGATTTCTTATACATGGTTAATTTCGCCCCAGCAGCTAAACAATCAACTATGACAGTGGTGTTTCAAGGCTTGCTGTTCTGTGACGAGGGAGGCCGAGGCTTGGCCAGGCCCTGCTGTGTTCTGCAAAATACTGTTTTCACAGGCATTATGAAGGCGTCCCGAGTTAGTTCCTGAACTTACAATATCATATACCGGTAAAACGCATCTGTTGGGGAGTTTGATGGAGGTGAACGTTATCAATATCAGTAGCCGAGACTGTCCCACAGAGAGCCTGATTGCAGAAAGTATGGAGTCTGTGGCTTGTAGAAGCCCCGTGACATTTTGAGAGAGATATGTAGGGTGAACACTGCCCCCATTTATTTTAATCTTGCTAATAGGATGCGGCGATACTACATTTTGCAGGCTAAGCCATACACAATTTCAATACTTCTGATAACATTGGTTTTTTTCTCCTAAAGAGGAGTGTATACCTGAAAAAATGTTATAGGAATTGGTCTAGTAGATAGCGCGTCTTTCAGGGCGGTGTTGTAACTAAAAGCCAATTAGGAGTTGTACAACAAATTAGATAAAATCTGCCAAGTACACTTTGTTGTCAACTTAAAGAATTTTTCACATTTCAGAATAATTAATTGAAAAGGTTTTGGTTAGTGAATTGTAAGTCTAGTGGACAATGTTTTGTTTTTGGGCATTAGCACCATTGAAAGAAAGACACCCACAGCATGTCAAAAGGAAGGGCGGCAGCTACATGCTAAAGTAAGTGACTTAGGGGCATATTAACAACGGCCAGCGATAATTATCGCTGGCCGTGCTTAGCGTGAGGAATCCTATCGCCGGCTATCGCTGGAAATTATCGCCATGCTAGCGCTGTATTAACAACGCTTAGCGCAAAGGCGATAATTTTCCAGTGATAGCGATGTTTTCCATGGAACATCGCTGGTTTTCCAGCGATGTCCCATGGAAAACGGCGATATACTTGGCGATAGGGCCTGTGGTCTTAGCCACACAATCCACCCCCATGTTAGGTATGCCTTAGTCAGGAATTTAGCAGACGTTAAATTCCTGCGTTAAGGCATACTTAGCGTAATTTAAAATATCGCTAACCCACGTTGCTAATATGGCGATACCTGGGTTAGCGATATTTCCCTGTTGTTTACACAGGCACGCCCCCTTTGCATCTCATTAGCGATGCGATGGGAGGCGTGCAGAAAACGGACGCTAAGTCAGGAATCACGCGCTAGCGTGTCCTTGTTAATTCGGCGATAAAATTATCGCCGCTTTTCGTCCGAAAACGGACGCTAAAGCGGCGATAATTCATTAACGCCGCCTTGTTAATATGCCCCTTAATAATTAAATAGGAGCACTGTTTTGCTGCATGTTTATTTCCTTTCCCCCTCTACATACCGCAGCGCTGCTTCCACTTCGCATTCCCACCTCCCTTCCCCCAACACCACTTTCCGCCCCGGAATGTGCATACTAAATACCCTGCATTATATGAAGACATTCCTAATTAAGTTGACAAAACAGTATTGCCATGGAGTAGAATATATTTATGCAATACCAGCTCTTAGCAGTTTAGGTGGTAACATAGCTTAGTGGTTACTGCACAAGTTGCAGACATCTATGAAGCCTGCCAAGTATGTGTACCAAAGCTAGCCATGTGCAAAACTGCCATTCATCCTTACAAGGTCAGTAGACAGTTTTAAAGTCTGGTAATGGTAACATTTGTTATTACATAGGACTGTCAGTAAGGTCTTGGTGAAAGCTATGTTTTCATTTCGATTATGCAACCATTTATCGCAACCCACCATAACGAGTTTAAAAAAAAGTAAAAAAATTCCTGGAGTCGAAGGCATGAAATAGGCAGGTTTGGTCTTAAAAAAAAAAAAAAAAGAATGCAGAGTTGATCCAACGTCGTACGGACCAATGGTAAGCTGGAATTTTAACAGCACAGCAGGTTGAGCACACACTGCAGCTGGTCACAAAAGATTAGGAATTTCATCATTCCAAATACAACAAGCATTTGCAATGCAGTAGGTCTCGCATTTGCGAGAGTTTGAGCTATTGGCATTGTAATTGATCATGCCTGCAGGTTTTGTAAACACATAAATAAAAGGCATTATCATTTGCAATGCCAATAGCTCAAACTCTGGCAAATGCGAGACCTATTGCACTGCAAGTGCTTGTTACTTCTTTCTGTGTGTGCTGCATTCTGGAGCACACATAAAAAGAGGAAAAAGTCTCAGGGGATTGTTTCTGTGCAGGAAGGTGTCCCTTCCTGCACAAAAACAATCCTGCCTGTAAAACAGGCACCCTTGCACCATGGAGCAAGGGTGCCTACGTTGGCTCTAGGCAGCAGTTTGTGAGCCAGCCATGCAGAGAGCAGGAATGCACCGTAGAATGTTCAATACAGCGCATTCCATTCAAGTATGTGTGTTCCATATTCAGGAAAGGTGTGCAGTTCTGAATTTGGAACTACAATTTTATGCTGCCCAAGCCCACTTTGCTACATATAGGTTTCCTTCACGCCTTTGTGTGCCTCTTTTGACTGTTGAGAGGGAGCAGGTGAAACGTGGCACACAGGAGACAGAGTTAACCTCCATGCTAAAATACAGACTACAGGAAGTGAGATAGTGGTCACTACGTACTGGGCGTGGCGAAAGATGGATAGGGTGGCTGGATGTACCTGGATATACTTCCCTGTGGTCCTGATGATGTGTAATCATCTCTTCCCTTTGACAATTGAGAAATCTCTTATAGGATTGTTAAATATAGCTCGGTTGCTACAGGTTGGGCATTCACACAGGGATAAGGGGGTTACTATCTACCACGCCATATAAAGATAGGAAAGCCCGCACAGCTGTTGATGTGTTCATATATTTCCGAATGAGACCTACTGCCCAGGCAGTGTATCCATCCTATCCAGATGAACGTGCAGAATTTGTCCCCTTGTCCCAGGTATGCTTACACAAGTGACCAGAAGGTGGACCTCTAAACGTTATCAGATGCTCATGGCCCCAAGGATGGATTTGCCTTATAGGATCAGGAGTGAGTCGGAGGCAGATGTAGGAGATTAGATTACTGAGAAATTCTGACTATACCACTGTGTCCAGACTTCAGCTGGCTCCATAAACTACAGTCATAGGGCCGATACATTTTAAATTTCTGCATCAGATGGACACTTTAATCAATCCGAAATGCAAAAAGTGCTATTATTGCACACAAACTTAATTCACCTTGCACACAACTTCCCATCGGTGCAATCATACTATACATCTAAATATCTAAAGATACATACTATGAACTTGCACCCTTGCTAGTGCTGGCACTGTTGGGATATGTCCTTTGCATACCTACGTTCATCAGGAAATTGACTGTTCTGCCACTACTGCGGGCGAAAGTCAAAGAAGCTATGACTGGGATCTGAGGACCAGCCCCCATGTATGGGGATTCGATAAAAAGATGGCTACTTGCAATAAGAGCAAAACCATGTTTTAATCCAACACAGGGAGACAAGACCAGGGTAATATGAGGGTCATTAAGATCCTACTAGAGTAGTGTAGATGATAAGTCTTAATTTTTGGGAAATATTTACCCTATGCCTTGTTGAAATGTGTGTAGAATGCTGATTCAAGCACTTCTATATGGGTGGCATGCAATTTGTGACACTTGTTAGGACTTAAAAGTCACATGAGTGGGGATGCCTTTATGGGACAACAGATATGGCATTTGATATCCGTATATTTTTCAACCTAACTACTATAAAATGTAAAATAGAATATGACAATGTGGGATGACCTCTCTATTCGGGCAATGATCCTTTTCTTGTCAGTACTGGAGATTATTTCTGTGGCGTTTTATTTTGAAACTTTATAACGTAATAAATACAATTGAAAAAACTCTTGGTGGTACTCGCTTCCAGGTGTTTAAACTATCGTAATTGTCGACTGATGACACCAGATTTTAGAGGGCATTTCCCTCCGTGATACAATACCATGTTGTCTGCGTACAAAGGCATGGGATTTGAATTTTTTATAAATACCCATCCGTATCATTAATAAAGATTTTTTTTTTTTTAAAAAGGAGGTCAAAATGCACCCCTGAAGTAAAGCCCCGAGCTATGTTCAGTTAGTTCACCTATTTGGCTATAAAAACAGGCGTAAAGCTGTCTCCATACAAGAGCAATATGGTACCAGTCATCCCCTGAGGTACAAGTGTGATTTCCAGGGAGCCCCTTAACAAAAAGTTATTCATGATATCGAATGCCCCCGTCAGGTCTAGAAAACCTCAAAATATTCTCCCTTCCTCAAAGCAATATACTTCATGACATAACAGTAGAGTCACAGCTTATGTGTCGGTGCGGTAGAAATATGACTTAAAGGGGTCTGGCAATGTTTCATAACTTCATAGGCATCCATGTTCCAACGGTCACAGCCTTCCCAAATATTTTGTCTACCCCTTTAAGGAAGAAGGGTGAGGGTTCATACTTTCACAGCATAATAATGTCTTTTAAGGTCTGGCCTGGAGACAGCTTTAGTCGTCTCACTAGCCTCATGTTTCCCAAAACGTCATAATAAAAATAATTATATTATATATATATATACACACACATACATACAGGGGTTTCAGGTCAGCCTCTTTATTCATTGGTCTGTTCAAGTGTGATTCACATTTTGCTTCCACCCACAACAGCATAAAGAATAGGGCAATGGGTCAGCCCACTTCCGCCATTGGTTCTCTTCTGTGAGCATTTTGCTTTTGCACACGTGCATATACAACAACAAAAAAGTACCCCACTTCAGTGCCAGGGATGGTAGACCAACCTTTGCTTGTATGTCTTTATTTAATGTTTTTGCAATGTTGTTTGTAAAGGAAATTGTCTTCTTTGCAGATAGCTGATGCATTTAAATACTTGAATGTGAATTTCCCCTGTTTGCCATTTATAGATCCCCCTCTCCTCCATGCCATGCCAGCACCCCTTGTTGTGCATGCAGGCCACCAGTGAGAGCTCTACTTCCCCCATTGCCCGTACATGCTGACGTTAAGAAATCTGTCCCCACACCTTACAGGTATGGGCGTCTGTACTTGTTTGTTAATGCTGAAAAGAGTGCATTAATTTCATTTATGCAAAGACACATTTCGTAAATCAGCTGTCTATTTTGTCAGTGCTTCAGGCTTTAGCTGTTCTCATGCTGGCAACATGCATCCAATCAGGAGATGTGTTATACTATGCCAGCTATATTCCAGCCCTCTATGAATGCTTGTGGCTCATTGAATCAAAGCTTGTTTGGCCCCACCCCTGCTGGAACTGGATTGGTGAACTCAGCTCTGTTGTCTGCTTCTTTTGTGTGCTAAGTGAGTCTGTTTTTACTGAGCTGCAGTTTCTTTCTGCACCATCAGCTAGGGCTCCCTGGTTCAATGTGTTCCTGTTGTCCAGCTTATATCACACACATGAGAAAAGCGGTTTATTGTGGTTGTGAGACCTCACCGTGTAATAAACTCACTACCTGCACTGGGTCCCATCAGATTTGGTATGAAAAACTTTACTCAACCTAGGGTAGCTCTGGCTTGAGCAGTCAGGCTTTAGCAAAGGAGCAAGTGTAAAGCATTAAAAAGTACCAACGCACTTGAATAAGGAGGAAAGAAGCCTCATTAAAAATACAACACCAATTTATAAGAAAAGGATGTATTTTTACCTTTAAATAAACACCACAATGACAAAAATCCGCTAGAGGGTTCCTGAGATAGGAATTTTTAAAGGAACACTAAATTACTGCTTTTTCACTCAACGCAATAAATCATTGTAATGGATCGTGCTTGGCGTCAACTTTGCAAACCATTGAAAACTATAAAGTTGTAACCTACTACTCCAGTCTGCTTTCGGGGACCAACTCCAGCATTAAGTGAGTCACAGGGGCCAAAGAGGCTTTGTTGGGCAGTTATCTTGCAGTCAAAGCAGTCTCCAGTCCAGTTTGAGGCTCTATGGGCAAATTGCGATAGACTTCAATGGAGTGGTCCTGATGCAGAGGATACAAGATGCTGAAGATGCTGATCCAGTGACAGGGGGCTTCCTGGTGCTTCTCCTGAGTCCACAAATCAGGTGGGGTGACTTTGGCCACGGATCGATGTCCCTCAAAGTCCATCCAAAAATCAGTTGCCACTGGTCTCCGGTTATAGCGAAACCAGCGGTTCCCTTTAACTGGCAATAATAACCTCTGTGCTGGGTGACCAAACTGCACTCCAATTACTCTTCCAGGTCTGCCAGACTCGGGTGCAACTTTTGAGAGTCGGGACTCAGTCTCTCAGGCTGCACTTTGTCCGTCAGCAGCTGTCAGGCGTACTTGGCTACCAAGGCAGGCTTCTTCAGCTTTTGTGGTCCTGTAGCTGTTACAGGAAGTCAGCCAATTGACTCTTGGAGTCACTTTTTCTGATGAGGCCTAGGGATGACTTTTCTTTGAGCGGGGCACCACAGGCACAGTCCTCTCATTGCAAGCCCAAGGAGCAGCAGGTGCAGTCCAGTCTTGGTGCAACCTCTCTTTGCTGGCTCCAGGGTACAGCAGGGACAACCTTCATCAGAACACTCTTCAGTGCAGACATGATTTGAGGTTTGGGCGCCAGGGGTGCTGCTACCTTTATGCCCAGTTTGTGCCCTTGGGGGCTATACCAACAACTATCCAATGGGCTACCAGGTCCCCTCCCACCCAGTAACAACTTCCTATGAAGTGTGGCATCTAGCTAGCCCACAATGCACCATGCTGCCCAACACGGTAGAACCCTTCTCGTGGTGTGTGGAGCCCCCTAGCCCCAACCTGGAGGTGTGCTACTTGGGGGCTACATGCCCACTGAAAAAACAGCTTGGCCACAGCTTTCCCCTCGCTGTCTTGAATGCCAACCTGTCTGTGCAAGAACAAAAGTGCAGCCCCCCTCTTGTGCATTTCCACTATTCGCCCTTCAAATTCAGCTTCCCCTTTAAAGCTCGCCTATTGGACTAACTCCCTATTTGGCCCTTTATTTTCCTTACTGGGACTCATTCAAACCCCCCCCCCCCCGGAGGACAGAAGGCTGTTTCGTGTCCAGCAACTATAACCGGTCAGTGGAAAACTTTAGCCAACAAAATGGCTACTTACTAAAGTTGCATTTGTGCAAAAGTTACATTTAATTCGACTTAAGCACCAAGTAAGTTTTAATGCAACAATTCTTTTGATACCTTGAAAAAACATATTTAGTAGTCTCATTCAGAACTTAGCACTGCTGAGTTGTCTGGGTGCTACAAGCCTTTCTACAGTAAAAACGACAATGTGGGGTTTTTACTGTCAGGACATGAAAAGTTAAGAAACACTAATGTATCCTGCTTCTAGGGCTCAGTAGGCCTGCTTTAGGGGTGACTTATGCATATTAAAAATGAAGGTGTGGGCTTTGCCATTAGTTTAAATGGCAAAGTTGGGGTGTGGCCAAGATGGCGACCTGGTCGGATGTGTCCTCGGGTCTCTCCGCTCCCGGCTGGCAGAGCCCCGTTCATCTAGCGACGGAGGGGGGCTCCTGAGGTTGGCGACCCCGCCGGGGAACACACTGCTGGCGTGGGGGCCATCGGAGCATGAGTTCCAGGTCCGGCACCCGCTGTGAGGCGGCCGCCCGGAGCGGCCTTGGCGGCGGAGTGCAGCCAGACCACGAAGGAGCAGGCGTGGAGAGAGCGGAGGCGTTGCACCTAGACTCCCCCGAGCCTGGGGCGCAGGCACGCCAGAGGAAACTGAGCGACAGATGTCGGAGTTTGGTGGCGGGGCTTCGCTGGCTGGGGCTCCAGAGTTGGAGGAGCCGGCCCCGAAGATCTACGCGAAGCCCCGGGTGCAGGAGGAAGTGCAGGCCCTACAGGATCGCAACCTCCACTACCTGGCGGTACGCTGAGGAGGCACCGTCCCGGAGAGACCTGGGGCAATATTGAGGAGGGCGGTGAAGGAGACCAAGTGACAGCAGCAAGAAGATCGGCAGCCACCACACTGGTGAGTGCGGGGTACCCCCGGCGGCCTGCGCATGGGCCAGGGCTGAAGAGGAGTGATGGGGGCGCGAGGATCACATCCCCCCTATGTAGTTTGCCGGCTGGGACTGCGCCCTGGCCCATCGGCATATGTAATGCAAGACAGGAGGCCGAGTGGAGGGAGCTGGCCTTGGCGGCCTGAGCGAGGCCCAGGTCTCGGGGGAACACACAGGCCTGACGAGTTTGCGTCCTCCACCGGCTGGCGCCAAATCGAGAAGGGGGCCATCTTGGGGGGGCCCGGGGCCAGTATTGCGGAGGGCAACGAAGGTGGCCAAGCCTACAGCAATCAGGAGATCGGCCTGGCGGCCTACACGAGGGCTAAGACAGAAGAGGAGCGACAGAGGCGCGCGGACTGCGGCCCCCCGTGCGGTCTGCTGGCTGGACCTGAGCCCTAACTCATTGATTTAATACACGTACGGCAGGGGGCCGAGAGGGGACTCAAGAAGGATTGATCACATGCCCCGCAATAACACAACTTGGGACTCGTCCCCCAGGAGATCAGCGGCGCTGCAGCGTTCGGGGGCTGGGAGACATCCTAGTGGCATCTTTACCCGGTGAAAGTGGCCTAAGCACCAACTCCCCCTGGCGGGACCTCTTATACCTGGGGAGTGCCTTGACGTATTGCAATAGCCGTGCAGGCCCAGGCATACAGACTGGGGCCCGGGGTCATCTGCCCTGCCCTTGGACACATTCTAGGGGGCACAGAGCGACCCTTCCAGTGGAGGGCACGGCCAGACTGGGGCGCTCATCCGAGCCTCGGCGGGCGCATCGGGGAGGCTGTCGACCACAGCGGAGGGAGTGAGGAGCGGCCAGTTGGCCAACTGGTTACTCGCCTGCCCTCTGGATATCAAGGCAAAAGACTGCGGCGTCTGCCCCAGCCTGGGGGCATCGACGAATCGAGTTGGCGGCCACTAAGGGTCGGAAGGACAGATCGGTAAAGGAGATGTTGCTCAAACCGGCCAACTCGCAGCCCGAGGGCCAGACCACTCCGAAGATCATGGAAGAGACCTCTCGACTGACTTGCGAGAGGTGCGCCGAGATGTGGACTCCCTGGTGGAGAGGGTCAACACCCTGGAGGAATGCGAAGCTGGCCGCAATGAGGAACTACAAGAACAGAACCTCGACCTCCAGGCTCACACAGAGGACCTGGAAAACAGGTCCATGCGAAACAATATTTGCATCCGAGGCATGGCATACAGAGCGGAGGACACCAACATCGAGGCGCTAGTGGTTGACCTCTTCTGCTCGCTCTTTGGCGAAACTCAGGACTTTCCGATCAAGCTGGACCGCACCCATAGAGTGGGCCCTCGGAGAGCCGCCCCAGCTCCCCCAGCAGATATCCTGACATGTGTGCACGATTATCAGCTCAAGGAGCGCCTACTTCGAGCGGCCAGGGGCGACTCCGCTTTCCAATACATGTGCCAGAAGCCCATATTGTACCAAGACTTGGCAGCATCCACCTTAGTGAAGCGCAAGGTATTCAGACCTATAACTGCACATCTCCGGGCGACTGGCATTTTGTACTCTCAGCGGCCTACAAGCTTCTGAACATTGATGAACCTACAGTCGAGAAGTCGCATCATAGCAATTCAAGCAGAAGATGCCGAAGTGGCCACGGATGGACCACCATCAAGCCCCCGAGCCTAACACCGCGACCTGACCTGGACACCATGGCCAGGGAACGACAGGCGGTTCTAGCGTCTTTGACCGGGGCTTCTTCGGAGTAGTCCCCAACAGTCATAGAAAAGAATCAGCGAACATTTGGCTGTCCCTCATGTCCGTCTTCAGGGACACACAAACATAAGCAAAGGGCTATGTCCGGGGGGGAGGGGGCAGGAGAGATACCCCCAATAAAAACAACTATACAAATATATAAAGATGTCATTTAGAAAACAAGTGTCCGGAGCTTCAGCTCCTGGAGAATAGGTACCCCTCAACCTATTCTCCAGGAGCTGAAGCTCCGGACACTTGTTTGCTAAATGACATCTTTATATATTTGTATAGTTGTTTTTATTGGGGGTTTCTCTTTCTCTGTTGCTCTCCTCCCCCATCCCTCTGCATGCCTGGTCCGGCGCATGGGAGCCCACCTTCACGCCAGCCCCGCTTCTCAACCCAACGAGATTATCTATAAGATGAGATTCTTGGCACATACCGACGCCTTTTTTAGCTGTATACCCTGATCCCGGCCCACATGCTAGCAAATATCAAAATCCTAGCCCTGAACGTAAAAGGGCTTAACAACCCAATCAAGAGAAGGGCTATCTTGTCTTATCTTGAGAATTCTGGCGCACATATTTGCTTACTTCAGGAGACGCATCTCCAATCCAGGGACACCCACAGACTCCGATCTAAGGCTTTTCCACAGCAATATTTCTCCTCACTCCCTAACAAAAAGGCTGGAGTTGCCATCCTTATCTCCCGCAATTTTAAGGGGGTGGTGGGAGCAAGGGTATCTGAAATTAGGGGGCGGGTCTTGGCCTTTTCTATATCTATTGGCGCACACACGTTCACACTTGCCACTATTTACGCACCCAGCGAGGGCCAGGAGGCGTTCCTTCGGAGAGTGGTCACAGACCTAACGGCCTCTCCAGATCGGCAGTTACTGGTGGGGGGGGCGATATAAACACAGTGTTTAATAATCAACTTGACCGCTCAGCCCAAAGGCAGGGTCAAACAGGGGCCTTGTTCGAGAGTGTGAGAGAATGGCTACAAGACTTGGGGCTAGTTGACATTTGGCGTGCCCTTCATCCCCACACAACGGATTACACATTCTACTCCCATGCCCATAAGACCTATGCCAGGATTGATTATTTTATAGGTTCCCAATCCCTGCTTCCACTGACGTACGTCTCCAACATTGAACGCTGTGCGCTCTCAGATCATGCAGCACTGACCCTGACATTAGCAATTCCCCCCGCAGACAGAGCATCATAATCCTGGCAGTTGTGCAATACTCTCCACCACCGCCTGCGGTAGTGCAGCGCCTAACCAAGACATTGGAGGAATTCTTAGCTTTCAATGACACCCCAAATACCTCAATAGTGTCCCTATGGGAAACGCTCAAGCTAGTGGCAAGAGGGGACCTCATCGCCACGTCCTCGGCGGACAACAAGATTCGCAGGGACAAAAGAGAAGAGCTCTCCAAACAAATGCTAGAATTAGAAGGTATACATAAGCGGACTGGGGCGCCTTAGTGTGGCGGCAGTTGGAGGCAGTTGGCTCGCAGCTGGCTAGTCTTGACCTTGATAGGGCAGAGCATGCTGCCTTACGATTGAAGCACTCGTTTTACACAGGAGGGGATCAATGTGCGCGTGCGCGCCCAGCACCAGGTGGCTACGGTCCAGAAGGTTTGCGACGCGAATGGCTCTGAGCATACCCGAGACGCAGACATCTCTTGTGCGTTTCGGGATTTTTATGCTGAATTGTATACAGCACAGCAACTGTCCGAGCAGGACTCTTTAAATTACCTCCGGGGGATAACCCATTCCCGGCTGACCCCGGATCAGGCCTCCACTCTTGACAGCCCAATTCGCATTGAGGAGGTGATCTCAGCCATAGCCCGACTCAAACACCTTAAATCTCCAGGCCCCGATGGGTTTACTGCTATTCTCTACAAAACCTTTTGCACCATTTTAGCTCGGATATTAACCCGACTCTTCAAGTCGATTGGGGACACTTTTGACATCCCGCCCACGATGCTCCTCGCTTCAGTTGTCGTCCTCCCTAAGCCCGGTAAGGATGGCCGGTACTGTGCTTCCTACCGGCCAATATCCCTGCTGAACATCGACCTAAAGCTCTTTACAGGGATTCTAGCTGCCAGGCTGGGACCACTGATGCCGGGCTTGGTGGATCCCGCTCAAGCGGGGTTTGTGGCGACTAGAAATGTGGTGACAACACACGGAGACTACTCCACCTCCTTGACAAGGCCCAACACCAATCAGAGGAACAGGTGGTGCTATCTGTCGACGCTGAAAAAGCGATCGATAGGGTGCATTGGCCATTTTTGCAGGCCAGCCTGAAGCGGTTTGGGGTGGGGTATCGCTTCCGCAAATGGGTGTTCAGTAGCTACAACCGCCCTTCAGCTATGGTCCGGGTAAATGAATATATCTCAGAGCCCTTTCCGATACCACGGGGAACAAGGCAGGGTTGCCCACTCTCTCCGTTGCTATTTGCTCTGTATATGGAGCCTTTGGCTCAGAGGGTGCGGGAGAATCCTCAGATCATCGGGGTCCGGCTTGGGGGAGAGCGCCACACTATAAGCTTATACGCGGACGAGGTCATTGCTACACTTGAGGCCCCCACGACATCGATACCAGCTTTTCTCACAGAACTAGAGATGTTTGCTGCAGCCTCGGGCTTCCGGGTTAATGTGTCCAAGTCACAAGCCTTGGGGTTTTCCCTACAGCCCTCTACTAGGGACACCCTTAAACAGATATGCCCAATCCAGTGGGACCGGGAGTCAATACCGTACCTGGGTATAAAGCTGGCAACCTCAATTCAGGATACAGTCACCCTAAATTACAACCATCTTTTGTCATAGACCCGGCGGGACCTTCATCGCTGGCGGCCATTTGGCCTTTCGTGCCTGGGCTGCGTGGCGGCGCTTAAAATGAATGTGCTTCCGAAAATACTATATCTCTTCCAAACGATACCTGTGGAGCCTCCTCCTGGCATTTTGAAATCACTTCAACGAGAGTTTCTCTCTTTTGTCTGGGCGGATAAAAAACCTAGGATGAATAGGGACTTAAGCTATAGACCCCCTGGGGAGGGTGGCCTTGGGATTCCCAATATCGATCGCTACTACTGGGCTACTCAGCTGCAGGTCTTGCTGGAATGGTCCCAAGGTGAATCCGAAAAGCATTGGCTTTTTATGGAACGAGCCTTGGCTGGCCAGTCCCTGTGGAAGATCCCCTTTATCCATAAAACCCCGATGCCCCTCAGGGCTCTTCAGGTCGCCGGTCACCCGGGCAACCTTAAGGGCCTGGGATGCGACCGCTGTACGCTGCGGCCTCACCACCTTTCTGTCGCCGCTCACGCTTATAACCAATAATCCCGATTTCACTCCCGGACTTAATCTGGCAGCCTTTAAGCACTGGGATGGAGAGGGGCACAGATCGATCGGCCACTTCTTCGATGTGGAGGGTCCCCTGACTTTCGAAAACTTCCACTCAGATTTTGCACTGCCGGAAACTGAGCGATAGCATTTTCAGCAGATACGCCACTGGGTTATGCACCCCTCGATAAGCCAGGGGGCACAAAGGCCGCTCACCCCATACGAGAAGTGGTTACACAGTAAACAGTCAAGCAAGCGCCTCATCACAGAGCTTTACCACTTCCTGTGGCCCCCGGAACAGTTGGCTAGATCCGCAGGACAGAGGCGCTGGGAGGCAGAATTGGGGCGTACACTATCACAGAAGGAATGGGTGGACATTTTTTACCGGGCTAGACACTCAGCGCACAATATCTCCAGCATAGTAACTGCTGCCAAGATAGCGACATACTGGTATCTCACTCCCCCCAGACTGCATAAGGGAAATCCCAGCCGCTCCTAGGCTGCTGGAGAGGTTGCGGGTCCGAGGGTACGCTGACACACCTGCTGTGGGAATGCTCAACACTCACATCAAACTGGGAACAGAACCTCATTGAGATAGATAAACATTTCAATACACAAATACCGCGTTTCCTGGCGTATGTGCTCTTGGGCCTGCCCAACGTGCTTACATTTCCCCTTAGGTCGTGCAGGTGCAGGCAGATGGGAATAGCCTTAGGCATGGCCCTGCAAAACATACTGCCTCACTGGGGCACAGATAGGTCTCCCATGCTCCAAGGGTGGTTGCATAGGATGTGGTATGTATTGGGCATGGAACGCATCACCCTTTCGCTCAAGGGGGAAGGTGCTTCCTTTGCGGAACTGTTGCACCCTTTCATGACATTGCTAAGCTCAGATTTTTGGGAACTCACCATTCCCAGATACTTGCGCTTACTGCGCCTCCCTGCGCTGATACAAGATCCGGCCCAACCCTCATCAACATGAGGTACCTAGTGGCGTCCTTGATCTTTCATGTGGTTGTTCTCTGAGGTGGCTGGGGGGGGCACAAAAGGGGGGCGGGGGGAGTTGGGGTTTTGTTTTTGTTTTATGCCATATTGTGGCTTTCCACAGATGGCATTGTATTGTTTCACTGCATTTTTGTCTTTATCAATAAAAAGATTTAAACCTAAATGGCAAAGTTGAGTTAGCAGTCAAAAAACTGCTCTGCCTGCCAGCAATGGTGGCTGGGAGTCATATTTTCTTTTGTCACAGTTGTGGTAGCACAAAAAGTGCTGCAATCCACGAGAGACACTTTAACTTACAGGCTCTGGTACCCCGGTATCATATCCTAGGGATTTATAAGTAAGTTAACTTACCCAATTGTGAATGAACCAATCAGGATTTTTTTTACTGTTCATGCTCAGTGTGCATACATGGCTGTGAAAGTAGATGCTGAAGGGGGAGCGAGGAGGGGAGGTACCACTTATACCCAACATGATTGACAGGTCAATTCAATTCAATTCAAATTGTCTTTATTGGCTCTTCCGAGGACAGATCATAAAAGATACACCCAATAATGGATACAAAAAAGACAAACAACATTATAGTCAACACTTGTTAAAAAAATAACAGCCACATTTTCCATTTAAAAATATAAGCACAGATGTCTTAATATGCAATAGATAAAATACCAGGTCAAGAAGGATAATTTGGCCGCAGCTAAAGTGACAGTGCAAAAGTACTGGATCCAGAAATAGCAGCAAAGAGGTAACTGAGTATAAAATTTAGCATCAGCGATAAGCATAAAAAATTATTTTCAGAGGGATAATTGGTAAGGAAGAGCACTAGAATACATTATGTAACGATAAATAGTAGGAATTAGTGTCAACAATAGCTATTTAAAGGACATTTCAAATACAATGAATACTGGAGCCACTAAAGTGCTTTTGTATCAAAACAACATACTCTTTCTCTTTGCTAAGGTGCACTTCAGGAAACTCGCAACTGCAAAGCAGACATTACAGTCATTAAGTTGCTGTAGGTAATAAAGGGCAGCTTTGTGGGGGGCGGAGCTTGCCTGGCCCAAAGATGGCCGCTAACTAAGTGAGCTCCGCAAGCCGCCACGAATATCCGTCAGGAATCGGCTATTATTTATCGATACTCTCGCTTGAAACTCTGAGCGCATGCTGCACTACTGCCGGTGCTCCAATAGCTGAAGGAACGGGGCCGATTGATCCAGCTGGCCCACAGTTATCGCTCTGAGCGCTGCTCTCCCCGGCTTGGGGTGGCGACATGACTGCCGAAGGCGGTGCTTCCTGCTGGGACGTGATTGCGCCACAGCTCGGGCCTCGCGCGCATCGGCTGGAAGTGGCGATCTGATTGTCTGCACGGTCGTGCTCAGCTGGGGCGGTGCGCGGAGTCCCTGCTGGACGCTGCAGTCTTGGTGCCAACCTGAAGTCAGTGGCGAGGGGACGCTGCGGGATCACTGCGGAGGTGCGGCGGGGATCCATTGCTTACGGGCCAGCAAGCTGGGGCCTGGTGCGCGGCCTGGGTGATGAGTCGGAGCCTGATTTGAGCCCCCTTCCTAAAATTGTGAGGGAGTGCGGGACTATCTGGCCCTACGTTGTGCTCGGCACCTCACTGCTGATTGCTGGGGGTGTGAGGCCTCATCCTTGTGGTGCAGCTCCCCCCCTGTATTGGGCCTTGGTCATCCAGGAGCTGAGCGTGTGGCTACCTTGGCCCCCCCACCCTCTGGACAAGAGAAGCGAGGGGCCCATTTCAACAGTGGCAATAGCTGGGTCAGACTACCGCCTCCCTGATATGCATTGCCTTGCTCTGAGCTGGGAAATCCTCTGTGACTCCCTTTGGAGGCCCGGAACTGGTATTGGTGGGTACCCACACTCACAGAAGACGTAGCTGCAGTTGTTGAACTTGGGGATTCCGCGCTCCTGCACCGATACTGAACGGTGTCAGTATGGGTAAACCAGACAAGTCACAGCCCAAGCTGAGCTTTGAGCAGTGAAAGACCAGGCAAAGAGAAGAAGTTGCGGACCCTGCAGCAGCGGAGTCTGACACACTAACAGAAGACCCCATTGGTGACATTAAAACAATCCTGGCGTCCATGCAAAAGGGGCTGTTGGCGATCGATGGGAAAATAGACACCTTGTCTTATAGAATGGACCGCATGTCTGAGAGGGTGGATAAGCATGCGGAACGACTTGATATGGCTGAACGAAGGATCACCGAAACCGAGGAGGCCCAGACTGACGCCAATAGCGCACAGAAACAGATGGAGAAGGCCCTGGTCACTTTGCAGGACAGAGCTGAGGATTTGGAAACCAGATCGAGGCGAAATAACCTGCGCATTATAGGCCTTCCTGAGTCCACTGCAACGGGCAACATGGAGACCTTTACAGAAAAACTGCTCACTACTCTGCTGGGCGCTGCGACCTTTTCTCCCATGTTCGTAGTGGAGCGCGCGCACCGCACGCTGGGGCATAAGCCTCCCCCGGGTGCCCCTCCAAGGCCTGTCATAGCAAAGCTGCTGAACTATCGAGACAGAGACGCGGCGCTGCGCTGCGGAAGGCGAGCGAACTGGGCACTCTACAATATGAGGGTTCCTCTCTCTCTTTGTTCCCGGACTTCACCCTTAGGGTACAGGAGGCCAGGAGGCAATTCGCACCACTAAAGCGTAAGCTGAGGGAGCAAAGTGTGGAATATGCAATGTTGTACCCGGCGCGGTTGAGAGTAATCTTGAACGGGAAAGCGAAGATTTTCTCTGATCCTCAGGCCCTCCAAAAAGCCCTCAAAGACTGGAACAAGCCTGACAAACGAAGGAAAGACCAGACGGAGGATGACCGAGGGGAGGGAGCGGATGGAGGCCTTGATGATAACGACTAAAAAGAACAGCACAACACCTTCCCCTACGTGAGGTATTCCTGCGGTGCGCTGAGAGGTTCGGAACTGGGAACCTTAGTTAGGTCTCTCCCACTGCGGTTTTCAATTCACTGCTCCTAAGGTTAAACTGTGAAAAGCTGCACTAAACCGTTGACTCTTATTTGCATAATTTGGAATTGCGACGCTAGTTAATGGGGCCTTCTCGAGCGAGAGGCAAAATTGTTCAGGAACAGTTGGTGAGACCCCCCTGGAGGTTTCCCCCTCCCCCCCTTTATTTCTTTTCTTTCCTTTCTTTTTTCCTTTTCTGGTTTTTTGTTTCCCATTCTTTTTTTTCTCTTTTCTCCTCCCCCCCCCCCCTTTTTTTGTCTTTAATTTTCTCGCCCTCCAGTGGCAGTCTCGTTATAGAAGATTAGTGGCGGTGCGGCACTGTGGCATGCAGAAGTGTCGGCAGGTAACATCCGCTCCATTGCGTTTCACGCTAATTCACTGTTTGTTACTTAGTTCCTATTATTGCACAACTGTTGTTTTTTTTTAATGTGCTATTGTAATTGCTAGCAGGGAGGGTGGAAGGTCGCCTATGCCTAGTTGGGGACGGCATGGCGTGGGTGGGGGGAGGGGTTGGGTTTCTTTTTTAACAGTTCACATGTGCATGAAAGTCATGAAATATAACGGCAACACACCTCACATTGCTGCTATGACGATCCCATCATATGATAGCTACAAATGACACATTGTGGAACAGAGCAGGGACATAGAAGGAGCCTACGGCTCATGACTTGGAATGTGAGGGGTCTGAATGACCATAGAAAGCTGCGTAAGGTCCTGGCGTACTTGAAAAGAAAGGAAGTAGACATTGCCCTGCTTCAAGAGACGCATTTTGCCCCTAATTGCACTATGCTTACAAGGCGAAGGCTAATGGGTCTGTTCCATGCAGCTGGTTTCACCTCCCACTCAAGAGGCGTGCTTACCTGGGTGAACCCCAAATCAGGTCTTCAACTTGAAGAGCGTAGAGCTGATCCTGCTGGTAGATATGTCATCACAAGGTGTTTTGGTAGGGGCGCTGACTTTCAAATTGTTAACACCTACGGGTCTAATTACGATGATCCCCAGTTCTAACATTCAATACTGTCACTCATAAAAGATTGCTCTTAGTTGCCACTTATATGGGGGGGTGATTTTTTTAATTGTGTATTAGATCCTGCGCTTGACCGTTCGAAAGGTCCTCCTAGGCGCCCCTCTGCTGCCGCTAGAGCCATTGCTGACATAGCGTTACAATTGCATCTGGTGGATGTGTGGAGAACTAGATCCACTGGTAGGGGCGGGTTCACGCATTATTCGGCACACCATGACACACACACTTGTATAGATTACTGGTTTATATCGGAAGAGTTAATGGCTAGGGTACAGGATTGCACAGTTTTGGACCGCTCCTTTTCCGATCATTCTCCTATATTGTTAGCGGTCAAAATTCCCCCTCTGGCCCCTCCCCTTTCTTGTGGAGATTTACGCCATACTCTCTGCTAGATGCAGTGTTTAAGGCTGAATTGACTGCCGCCATCACCGAGTTCTTTGCAACCAATATTGGATCAGTCGACTCCTTTGCCACGGTATGGGAGACATTTAAGGTGTTCATACGAGGGGTGGCCATCAACAAACATTCTGGAGTCCTCCGTTCCATCAGAGGTAGACTCGCTCTGTTGCAGACTCGCTTGAGTGAGCTGGAGACCTAGGTCTCAAACAAGAATGACCCTCAAACTCTAGAACAACGAAAAAACACACTAGATGAATACCACGAGGAAGCGGATAGTGAAATTAAACATATGGGGAAATATGCATTCGCCAGGACCTATGGAGAGGGGGACAGGCCGGGCTCAGTATTAGCGGCGCTAGCTCGCTGTCGGTCTGCGACTGGGGTCATTGCTGAATTGAGGGATGAGATGGGCACTGTGTTAAAAGAGCAGGCGGACATAGTTAACCGATTCAGCCGATACTATCAGGACCTGTATAGCTCCAGGGTTGCCCCAGATGAGGAGAGTATTATGAACTACTTGGAATACATACAGCTGCCATGGTTGACGGACAGTCATAGGGAATACCTTATGAGGCCCCTGGATGCTGTCGAGATACGAATTGCGCTCAACTCTATGCGAGACGGGAGCGCTCCAGGTCAGGATGGGCTCACTGTGTCCTTTTATAAGGCTTTTAGCGATCTGCTGGTTCCACACTTAAGCACTCTGTTCCAAGAAATGGGAGAGACTGGCATCATGCCTCCCTCTATGCGTGAGGCACTGATAGTAACAATATTGAAACCCGGCAAGGCTCCCCAAGAGTGCTCGTCTTACAGACCACTGTCGTTAATCAACGTCGACACTAAAATCTTTGCCAAAATATTGGCTAATAGACTGTCCCCTCTTTTGCCCCTCATGGTGGGTCCTGAACATACAATCTGAGAACAATATTTGGGGCCTTGCAACACATTAAACCGGATGTTGGGGCGGGAGCAGTGTTTCTAGACGCTGAAAAAGCCTTCGATTTGATCGAATGGAAATTCATGCTAGAGGTCCTGAGACGCCTGGGTGTAGGAGAAGTCTTTCTTCAATTAGTTTTAGTTCTCTATAATTCGCCTACGGCTCGTGTGCGCCTGGGAAACGCTGTCTCCTCTCCCTTTCAGATATCTCGAGGCACGAGGCAGGGGTGTCCTCTGTCACCACTATTATACGCTGTCGCTGCAGAACCCCTGCTGCAGGCGCTCCGTGAATACCATGGACATAAAGGTCTGCGTTTCCCCAACTACAATCTCATTGTCTCCGCCTACGCGGATGATATGCTATTGTATATTCGGGACCCGGACACAAATCTTTCCCCAATAATTCGTGAAGTGCTGAGATTTGGCGGACTCTCAGGGCTTAAAATCAACTGGGACAAATCTATTATCTTCCCATTAACCCCGGCCACAATGCCGACGGCCTTAGATTATCCCCTCCAATGGACATCTGACCCGGTCAGATACCTGGGGATCCAGGTTCACTCTGATGCGGAACAAGTACTTAGGGCGAATTATGGTAGAGCTATCTCCAAACTGGAAGAGGACATTGAGAGGTGGATTCTGGTCCCCCTCTCATTGGTGGGACGGGTGTCCTTGATGAAAATGATTGTACTCCCCCGATTCCTCTTTCTGTTCGTCAATATCCCTGTGGTTGTTCCCCAACACATTTTTAAAACGCTGCGGACCCTGATGGGTAAATTGGCATGGGCAGGCAAAACTCCGCGTGTCAATCTTGATATCCTCACTTTGCCCTACTCTGCGGGGGGCCTGGGTGCGCCGGATCTAGAACTATATTACAGAGTGGCGCAAGGCACGCATGCTCACAGCTGGACTCACAGCCCGCACAATCTACCACACCTCCAAATAGAGAAGGTGGTTGCAAGTCCTGACCCCCTCCCGCGTTTGCTGACTCAGACACCTATCAGGCGATGCAGCGTGCTGGACTTGGTTAACTCAGTTGTACACGCCTGGCACGTTTTACTAAAAAAGCAGGCTGGTGCTCTATTGTACTCCCCACTTCTGCCTATAGAATGCTGCCAGTGGTTCACTCTAAGTTCTGAAGGAGGAGTACTCCGTTCGCTGCACGCCCTGTGGATACATGTGATGGGCGATTTTTTTAAGGAGGGGAGTGTGCGCACGTGGGAGGAGGTGGCAGAGGGTATACCTGCCCTTACCTCTTTAACACAATTTCACTATTTTAGAACCCGCCATGCACTTAGGGCGCTGCTTGGTGATGAGCTGCAAGAACCTCCGGAACTACCTGCCTTTTCCTATCTTCTGCGCTCAGAATCCCCCATTAAATTAGTATTGAAACTTTATGCTGCTACACAAGCCTTTAAATTTACACGATACACTAAAGCTAGACTGGAGTGGCAGTGCGATATCGGTGTTGCCCTCACCGATGATATCTGGTATTACTGCTGTGAAGCCACGCAAAAGATCTCATTCAACGGCAGGCACAGGCTAGTCCATTTCAAGTATCTGAATAGGGTGCACTAAACGCCGAAGAGGCTATTCCGCTATGGGCTTAGGGACACAGATTGCTGTGAACGATGTGGGGAGGCAGGGGCAGATTTTCTGCATGTGGCATGGCTGTGTCCTTTAGTAGCGCAATTCTGGAAGCACATTTTTCAAGCATTAAATGCCATAGCGGACCTCTCCCTTTCCCCAGATCCCCTTCTAGCGCTTCTGGGATACACGAAACCCCTCAAAAAGAACACCAGAAAGTTAGTCTCTATGGGTCTCCTTTTGGCGAAATGCAGGATCGCGATGCGCTGGATGCGCGGTCCCGTGCCGACTGTGACGGAATGGGAGCGGGATATGCTCTACTGTAATACCCAGTCTGATGTATACAATGAGTTGCTGCCCCCCCCCCCCCCAGAGTCGACCAAAAAGCTTCTGGGGTCTGTTTGCACAGTACCTAGTGACAAAACAGGGTAACGATGTGGACAATGAATGATTGCATGATGGACTGTGATAGCCCAGATGTCATGAGGTCTACGTGCACGGGATTGAATTGGTCAGGTTGGCTCCACGTCATACTTGGTGGTCGCTTGTGCTGGGACTAGCTGATTATACAGACAGCATTATGGATGAATCAGAGTGCTCTTTCCTATATTTTCATCATTATTGGAATGTCCTAATGTCTTATTGTCAATGGGTATTGTAAGAATAGATTTTGCCGATTGCTTGCTGACTCCTGTAAGATGTTTACCATGCTTTGTATATCACTGTGAACTGGTTCTTTTTGTAATCTAATAAGACAATAAACAAAAAACAAAAAAATAAAATAAAGGGCAGCTTTGCATTTTGAAAATTTGTGTCTGCGCAGTAGCGGTAATAAGAATTTCCTAGTAAAAGGGAGATAAAATTGGCAAAAAGAGACAAAGTGTAAAATAGTTTGACTCGTTTGCTCATCACCTGGACAAATGGCAACAGTTTCGGAAGAATACTGGCCTAGAGGAAAACATATCATCCAACGAAACGACCCCAACCTGAATCTTGTCAACATGTTTCTTTCATAGACATTGGTCACGTATAATAAATACGGAGCAATTGAGGGGGACACTTGAATGAGGCAATAATCTCTTACTGAGGGTTTAATCACTTCAGATAGTTCACTAGAGGATTGCTTATGCTTACGGAAACTATCCATAACCCACTTTCTGTCCCCTTTGCCGATTGTTTCCAGGTGCTCAAACAATGAGGCACAACCAAGTGCCGAAAGGCAGCTTTTGATATGTGGGATGGACAGGCCACGGGCACAACTTAGACAATCTCTGATAATAGCCCGGTTAAAATCAGCTTCTTTGTTGGACCAAATTGAACACCAGATGACTAAAGGGGCTGCATTAATTGTATCTTGGACATAGTCCATACCTAGCTCCAGGTGGAGGGAGAAATGCGGAGATGAGGGGGGAACCCCTAGAACTCTACGACAAAATCTGTTCTCCTCAATCTGCATAGCAGTGTGCATCCCTACAGCCCCAAATATCCATTCCATATGTCAAGCCCGGTAAGCATTTACGATTATAGATCTCTAATATTGGAGCAATTGGCTTTTTACCAATGGACATTGCAAGGGAAAAAGTGGTGCCTACAGCTTGTGGGTATCGGATTATTCTGTTTTTTACACAAGTAAGCCACGTACAACCTTCGTCGAACTCCAGGCCTAGGTAAGGGAAGGAACTAACCCTCTCCAGAAGTATACCCTCTATGTTTAGAGTGCGGGTTTTAGTATTTTTTGGGCCGTATATCATTGTAAAGGTTTTCTTGTAGTTTAGCTCCAGGTCCTTCATAAAACTGACATAGCTGACAATTTTTTTAAGGCCATTCGCAGTCCTTGCCAGGAGGACTGCATCGTCAGCATATAAAAGCGCGGGCACGGCCTTATTCTCCACATGTGGGACGTCTGCCCCAAACGAAACGAAAGTATTCTCTAGATCGTTAGTATAGAGAAGGAATAGGATTAGGGCAAGAATGCAGCCTTGGTGCACCCCGCGATTGATGCTGAACGGCTCTGTACATTCGCCTGCACTACCAAACCTAACTGAAGCAGCAAGGTCAAAATGGAGATGCCTTAAGAATGTGACCAGAGCCGCATCAGCACCCATGTTTTATAGGATGACCCACAGCTTAGAGCGGGAGACATAATCAAATGCACTTGACAGATCCATAAATGCCAAGTTAGTGGAAGCGCCCTTGGCATATTTATATTTAGCCACAATGAGATGGAGATTGAGGCACTGTTCGATTGTGCCAAGCCCCTTTCTGAACCCATACTGGCTAGGAGCAAGTATGCGGTTGGCATTAATCCAGTCCAGTAAGCGGTCCAAAACGACTCTCCCAATAATTTTAACAGAGGAATCCAAAAGAGATATCGGGCAGTAGCATTTAACGTCGTGCAGATTTCCTTTTTCAAACACAGGCACAATTACAGATGAACATCACGACCTTGGCACTCCCTCACTGCAAACGGAATTAAAAACTGATGTGAGCACCGGGGTCCAGAACACTGGGTCTTCCTTGAATAAATCAAGTGGGATACCATCTGGCCCCGGAACCTTCTTGGCTCTGCTATTAGCAATTGCTTTAAAAACCTCCTCTTTGTTAAAAACAAGGTTTGGGCACGTTATAATCATCTGTGCTGGGGCATCATCAGCCCTGCAATCAGAGGAATACAATCCAGCATAATGCGCCACCCATGTCTCAGCCGGAATGTGGACAGTTACTTTGTCAGTTGGTGAGATGGGGGATAAAACAGACTGCACTGCTTTCCAGAAGGCTTGTGGGCCTTTAGAATGGCATGCACCCACTATAGACTCCCATTTCTCTTCCTTCATGGCCGACTTTCATCTTTTAATGGCATACTGGTATAACTTTCTACTTTCCTTAATCGCAAGCCACCAGGACAGTACTATTGCATATCACCTGGGACATAATGCTGTTCATGTTCGCGGTTCGCCATACCACCCTACGCCCTGCGTCCTTAGTATATAGGACCTGGGAAGGCAAAGGCTTTGGCTTTTGTTGCATATGTGGCAGCACTATCTTGGCAGAAATGGGATTGTGGTCGCTATAGGTCTGAATGAGGACCTCACAATTCTTAATAGATGGAGACATACTCCAGGTGGCTAAAATATAATCAATAGTGCTCCCTTCGCCCCGCCCTATGAAGGTTGGAATGTGTTGGTCAATAGAGTTAGGAACCTTATTGGCCATACCCCGTTCTGCCAGATGGGAGAATCAGGCCCGCCCCCTAGCATCCATCACATTACAGTCCAACTCACGAGAAAATAGATGAAAAGGTAGTTGGAGAAAGAGGCGGAGGGTGCCCCAATTTAGCATTAAAGTCCCCCACCACCAGCAACTTAAGGGGGCATTCCACCTGAGCCTCTCTCTCCACGAGCATGTCAATTACTACAAAAAGTCCTTGATAGTCACCCTTGGACGAGAAGTTGTTATTGTAAAAGTTTATCAAATAAATCTTATGGGTATCTTTCCAAGTGAGGCAGAAGGCCTGCGCCTCCCCCTGCTCCTGGAATAGCGGTGCAATGAGCAGCCAATATCCACTTTAAACCAGGCCGACAAACCCCCTTTAGCTCTGCCAGATGGAGATGGAGTCGCGGGCAAGCTAACGCACATAAAGCCATCAAATGCAATATCATTTGTCTCCCAGGTTTCTTGCATTAATACTATATCGTAATTCACGATAAAAGATTGCCATCCGTCAGTCAGAATTTTGGAGGCTAGACCCACTATGTTCCAACTTAGGAAGTTCAAACAAGCATTATCTGTTGGGCCTTCATCCATACATGTGCTCACACTGGCCCCTAAGCAAGAAAAAGTCTGTGTAGGAATAGTGGACAGGTGGGCAGCAGGGATTAGACTGTCAGGTATCCCATCATTATTCAGGACACAGGGTCCTGCGCATAAGTGGTTCTGGGAGATGATAGCATACGTTTGGGAAACAGGAATGAAATTGTAGGGAGCCCCACCCTTCTCAAGTAAACCCAGGACCGTGAACAGAGGATTCTGTAGGGAGGTGGAGGGCTTTTGGAAAGATTCTGTGTAGGAATAGTGGACGGGTGGGCAGCAAAGATTAGGCTGTCAGGTGCCCTGTCATTATTCAGGACACAGGGTCCTGCGCATAAGTGGTTCTGGGAAAGGATAGTATGCGTTTGGGCAGCAGGAATGAAATTGTAAGGGGGGCCCACCCTTCTCTAATATACCCGGGACCATGGACAGAGGATTCTGTAGGGAAGTGGAGGGCATTTGGGCAACAGAAGTTGGGCTAACAAGTACCCTGCCCGCAACCAGAAAGGCGGAGCAAACAAGCTCCTCACTAAACCGTCAATCAATATCCTCCAGCCTGGCCAGAGTTCAAAATCTGATGGGCAACACACTTGTTTGAGGAATAAAACTGCCAGGGGTACAGGATCGATTAGCAAAATGCTGATAAAACAAGCATTGGCATAGCCAATAGGTCTCGCCTTTGGGACCTTATAAGTGTTTAGCCATGCCCCATTTCTTTTCTCCACTTCAAATGAAGATTTGTTCAGATTCACCAGTTTGGTTGAATTAAATGCGGTTTAAAAGTGACACACAAACACAATTACGTTTTTAAAATCAGAGCTATTGATCCCACAAGAGTATTGCATGCATGTGCTCCTACGGGTTTTCAAGGTATATGAGGTTGGGGAAAGTTTTTGCAGTCCTACAGATTGCCAGGAGGGTAGGAGCAGAGTGTAGGGACACATCAAATCTCACTTGCTCGACAATAGTCCCATGTTTTACCAATTTGTGACTTAAAACATCAATCTTTAAGGTACACCTGAGAGTCTCTAATTCAGTCACCTGTAAGGTACTGACAAGTGACTGTTACTCCCCTGACATCATCAGTCTCTCAGAGCCACCAGTTGCACAGCAGGAGCTCCATGGGTCCTATCAGGGCTTTAAGTGGAATGAAAAAACTAAAGGAGGCTCTAAAAGGGGCGTGGCCAATGTAATTAACGGTATGGCTTAAGGCTTAAAAACATGTAACCTAGAAATCTGTGCTTACCATAGGTTGCCGCCAAACTGGTATTTTTCTTCTTCTGTCATTGCATCCACATATATAATACAACAAGTAACATTTCCCCTAGAACAAGTCAGGGCTATTGGCTTTGCCAATGGTTGTTAGTTGTGGAAGATAAATAAGCAACAACTATGGCTTCATTATGTAGAATATTGAAAATGCTTCAGTTTTTAAATGATGAGACTGTGAAAGAACTATAACGAGTCTCTTTGAAGTTACATCAAAGGCAGTGAAGGGTGGCACGGCTGCAGAGTTAAGATTTTTTTCCACCGAGGGTGAGGGCAAAAATGGAGAGCCCGATAGGGACCCGTCTCAGCACCTGCTTTTACAGCACCGGCAGTACCCGGCCTAATTAAAGCCCTGGTCCTAATGCAAGCAAATATATTTGGGCCCCTTAACCCCACGGTTCTGTAGTAAAAGAACAAAACTAATTGGGGTAAAGTGGGCCTCTCACACCCTGGGTCTCGGTGGCATTGCACCCGCTATACACCTGAAAGGTACTCCCATGAAAACATTCATCCTATGTGCCAGTCTGACCCTGTTGGTAAAATTATTACAGAGATCTGCAGTGGTATAATGTCAGGTGTTCAGCCAGTCCTGGCTTTTTAGCTAACAGCACCTTGAATATTGAGATGTTTGAGACCATACTTAAAAGGTTAAAAACAAAACTGAAAGTCACAGCATGCAAAAAACGTGGTGCTGACTAAAAAATACACGATCGACTGAAGGTTTTGGTATTTAGAAGGGGCAACGACGGCAGCCGCACCATCTTACCTTGCAGATGTTCTGTCCTAGGTGTTGTCGTGTCCTGTCGTAGCACCACAGACACACAAGAGACAGGTCACTACAGGTGTGAACACAAAAAGCACGGGCCAGATTGCAGACATGTGACCTTAAGTATACAGCTGAATGCATAGGGTGACCAGGTGGGTCCATGTCACCGGGACAAGGCTTTTCCAAGACGGCAACTCCCAGAATGCACTGATTATTTTCAATCAAAACCCAGAACAAGAAAATGTATGTACCCGAGACAGGTTTCCTGGTGCTATGGTCCACCTATAAATACATATAGCACACTTTAAATTTAGACGAGTAATACAATATGAAGGCATGTTTGTATTTTCGAAAGTGGTTCTTATACCTCCAAATACGTTTTTTCCCTTTTTTATGTGTATTCTACCACATGTAGAGTAACATGTATGTCGACAGCTATCGTGTAGCAAGCACCATGTTATGCGTGACAACTGGCAGACCAGGCTTCGTCTCTAATGGCAACATTGAAAGCTGGGATTTCTAAACAAAACTACGAATCCCAGAATGCAAAGTGTTATTGTCTCATATACCTGACGTTGTTACACAACATAGGTCCATTGTGAAAATTAACTTTTTTCCTCCTAAAAGTTATAATTTGCAGCTGGAAGGGAACTCGTGTGTCCAGCGTGCTGCTGACACAGGGTTATGCTGACAACTCTGGGAACAGTTGTAGCTGGCCAGCAGTCAGCCAGCCGGTCTCCATGTGGCCTCAGCTGGCCCCGCCCACCATATGTGAGTATATTCTCTGACTCGCAGTCGCAGAATCGTGGGGACAAGAGACCGGGCCCTGGAAGTGAAGGTGCAGACGACACAGGCATGATACTGCACAGACAGGTAAAAGACTGGCCATGGCACCCGAGGGCAGCCTCGTCGCGCCAGGCAGCGTGCAGCCGAGGAGGAGGGGTGAGCCAGCCTGGCTTGTTTACCAACCGCGAGAGCGCGTCTGTGTTCTTCAGAAAACGAGAGTCCACTTTCAAAAGCTATTTTGGGGTATATTATGGCGTAAATTGTCGCAGTTATTGGGGCGAAGAGTGAAAAATAGCCATGAAAGTTAAGGGGAGCAACTGTTGTGTTTAGACGTTATTATAGCACCAGCATGGAACTTTAAGGACACGTCGTAGCACTTTGGTGTACTGCAGGAGTGCACGTCAACGGAATACAGAAAATACATAAACAAGCGCGCGCGCCTCGCACGGCAGCAGGGGGAGGGGGGAGAGGAGGGAGCCTGCACGATTCACTTGCGGGAGCGAGCGGCGCCAGGAGCGATAATTGCTACCATATGGCGCCGCTCGCTCCCGCAAGTGAATCGCCAAACGGGCACGCGTTGCCATTGAAGGCAATGGAACGCGTGCACGTTTTAGGCTGAAAAGCTGAATCGATGGCAAAAGGTCTTTTTGCCTAACCAGCGCATGCGCGCTGCGTAGGCGAGACCTAAAAAGCCAAGTGGCACTATATTAACAGGGTTAGTTTTTTTAACCATTCCTATACTTGCTTTGTGTAATATTTCCTGAACGACCATAGGATTACGAAGGTTGACCACAATGACATCCCCACATCTCCCTCCACCAATCCCCCCCTACCCGTCTTGCCAGCAAGATCTCTTTTGATATGTCCCAATTGCCAGCAACGTTGTTGTTCAACCAATGGATGGATTATTCATTAGGCCCCTGGTGGATTCCATAATATCTTCTGCAAGCCTGGGGACATTAGTCAGAGCAACGACGTAAGGGGCGGATGCAGGGGGGAGATCAATCACAGGTAAAGGGGCCTGGCTTGGAGCACGGGTTACCGGTTGTTTTACAGGTTGGATTGCAGGTAATTTAACATGTGGATGATGTGCGTCCAAGCTCTGGGCAGATGTAGTAGAGGGTAAATCAGAGGTCAGATACTGGGTACGAACGGAAGTCCTGGAGTCCGAGGGCTTCACCAATTTAGATTCAATTATTGCTAGTCGTTCAAGGATGGGGCGAAATTTGGAGTCCAAAAGATCACCTATGCACTTACTCAGTTTGCTCCTGGTATTTTCATTAACCACTGCTGAACCCCCAATTAAATCGTCACTGCCAGCCCTGTTACGCAAGATCATTTTGCTGTTTGTGGCAGGGTTTCTAGACTTCAATGATTTAACAGTTTTCCTCCTGCGCTTGGCTTTTGGGCCACTCTCCCCATCAGATTAAAAAAACTGATCACCGCCCTCCGGGCCGGTTGGGCCGGGCACGGTTCCCCCTCGTGGCGCCGGGAACCCAGCCCCCAAACAATCTGGACCGACACCCAAATTTTGACCTTGCTCCACAGAACAAACATGACCCGTTGGCGCCGTTTTTGCACTTGTTGCTATAGATATACTCTGCATCAGTAACGGCTCAGGGGAGCATTGATCGATGAGCAAGTGAACAATGTCTTCAGTTGTAAGAGAAAGGCGACGTTCCACCAGCCGGATTTCATTGGTGACCATGTCCACAGCCTGACAGGTCAATGAAATATACATTTATGACGTGGAATGTGCAGGGCTAGGCTCTGTCAGCATATGGTATAATGCCCTGGCTTATCTGGAAAAAAAAGAGGGGTGGCTGTTGCTCTCCTCCAGGAGACCTACCAGACACGACACGAGGCCCTTATGTTACAGAGGCGATAGAGGGAGTGGATATATGTAGCTAGCTACTCAGTATTCTCCAGAGAGACGCTGATTTGGATCAGGCCGGGAGTTCCCTTGGATGTCCTACGGACCCATATCGACGAGGATGGTTGGTATGTGATGGTGGCGGGGAGGCTAAACGGGCAGTCGATACTGATTTGTAGCATCTATGCACCCAATGTAGGATAGTCACAGTTCTTGGCCACATTAACACGAGTCCTCTCATGGGACCCTTACGTCCTGCTGCTGTTGAGGGGTGATTACAATTGTGTGGTGTGGCAGATGCAGGGCTGGATAGTTTGCCACCCCACCTCAGCGGATTCACTCAGGGGAAGATTGGCACCGATCTTCCGGGACTGTCAGAGTCATTGGGCCCTGATGGATGTATGGAGAGACCACAATCCAGGGCTGACAAGATACTCCTTTATTCCTGGGTGTATGACACTGTGTTGTGCACCGTGGGACTTGCAGTGCAGGTTAATAGCACCGAGTACCTTAGTCACACTCTGTCTGACCACAACCCCCTGCAGGGGGAATTGTAGTGGGATAATTGTTGCGCTTCCCCACTGGTAGGAGTCCCTTCAGTGCACTGCCGAGGATCACCCAAATGGGGAAGCATTCAGGCTCCTGTACCGTTTACTCGAAATCCTATTATTACTACACACCTGTTGTTGGTGATCATAACTTCACTCACTATTTGTCTCACTTTTCTTGTTTCTTAATAAAAGTTCTACATCTGATACCACTGAGAACATAAATTGCAACACCCCATAAAGATATTGCTCCGTTAGTACTTCGAACAAGTGCTAACGTTACGTTGAACATTTTATATAAGGCCATTTGAAATGTTGGGAAATGCACCACTGCATATGCGGGTACCCATTGCACAGCGGTATTTAGCTCTATTTGTTGGGTTTGAACATTATTGAGAATGGTATAATGCACAGGTACTCATAGTACGGCCCGCGGGCCGCCAGCGGCCCGGCAAGCCTTCCTTGGCGGCCCGCGGACCTTGCAAATATCCTACCTGTTTTTTTTGTTGTTTTTTTTTAATTGTCAGCAAACACCGCCGGTTGCAGCAGCGCTCTATGGGGGCCGGGCGATTCTTTAAAAGACCATTCACTTGTTAATGAGGCTTTGTTGTATTTCACCTCTTCTTAGCGCCCCTGCATCTCCACTCTGAGTGGAGATGCAGGGGCGCTAAGAAGAGGTGAAATACAACAAAGCCTCATTAACAAGTGAATGGTCTTTTAAAGATCTGTGAAGTACGCTGTGTGTGTGCCCGGGAAGCTGTCTCAGCCCGGGCTGACACACACACAGGGTGAGGTGACAGAGGGTGAGAGAGGGAGGGAGACAGAGAGGGAGAGACAGAGGGTGACAGAGAGAGGGAGACAGACAGAGGGAGGGAGACAGAGAGAGGGAGACAGAGAGAGAGGGAAACTGAGGGAGGGAGACAGAGGGAGGCAGAGGGAGACAGAGGGAGGGAGTCAGAGGGAGACAGAGGGAGGGAGTCAGAGGGAGGGAGAGGAAGACAGACAGAGGGAGACAGACGGAGGGAGACAGAGGGAGGGAGACAGAGAGAGGGAGGGAGACAGAGGGAGGGAGACAGAGAGAGAGGGAGAGAGAGAGAGGGAGACAGAGAGAGGGAGACAGAGAGAGGGAGACAGAGGGAGGGAGAGAGAGAGGGAGACAGAGGGAGGGAGACACAGAGGGAAACAGAGGGAGAGAGAGGGAGACAGAGGGCAACAGACAGGGAGACAGACAGAGGGAGGGAGACAGAGAGAGGGAGGCAGAGACAGACAGAGGGAGAGGGAGACAGAGGGAGGGAGACAGAGGGAGGGAGACAGAGGGAGGCAGAGGGAGACAGAGGGAGGGAGTCAGGGGGAGACAGCGGGAGGGAGACAGACAGAGGGAGACAGATGGAGGGAGACAGAGGGAGGGAGACAGAGAGAGGGAGACAGAGGGAGACAGAGGGAGGCAGAGGGAGACAGAGGGAGGGAGTCAGGGGGAGACAGCGGGAGGGAGACAGACAGAGGGAGACAGAGGGAGGGAGACAGAGCGAGGGAGACAGAGCGAGGGAGACAGAGAGAGGGAGACAGAGAGAGGGAGACAGAGGGAGAGGGAGACAGAGGGAGACAGAGAGAGAGGGAGACAGACAGAGGGAGAAAGACGGAGGGAGACAGAGGGAGGGAGACAGAGGGAGGGAGACAGACAGAGGGAGACAGAGAGAGGGAGACAGATAGAGGGAGACAGATAGAGGGAGACAGAGAGAGGGAGACAGAGAGAGGGAGGGAGACAGAGAGAGAAGGAGACAGAGAGAGAGGGAGACAGAGAGAGAGGGAGACAGAGGGAGAGGGAGACAGAGGGAGAGAGAGAGAGGGAGACAGAGGGAGGGAGACAGAGAGGGAAACAGAGGGAGAGAGAGGGAGACAGAGGGCAACAGACAGAGGGAGACAGACAGAGGGAGGGAGACAGAAAGAGGGAGACAGAGAGAGGGAGACAGAGGGAGGGAGACAGAGGGAGGGAGGCAGAGGGAGACAGAGGGAGAGGGAGACAGAGGGAGAGGGAGACAGAGGGAGGGAGACAGAGGGAGGGAGGCAGAGGGAGACAGAGGGAGGGAGTCAGGGGGAGACAGCGGGAGGGAGACAGACAGAGGGAGACGGAGAGGGAGACAGACAGAGGGAGACGGAGAGGGAGACAGAGCGAGGGAGACGGAGAGGGAGACAGAGCGAGGGAGACAGAGAGAGGGAGACAGAGAGAGGGAGACAGAGAGAGAGGGAGACAGAGAGAGAGGGAGACAGACAGAGGGAGGGAGGGAGACAGAGGGAGGGAGACAGAGGTAGGGAGACAGAGGGAGGGAGACAGACAGAGGGAGACAGAGGGAGAGAGAGAGAGAGAGGGAGGGAGACAGAGGGAGGGAGACAGAGGGAGGGAGACAGAGGGAGGGAGACAGACAGAGGGAGACTGAGGGAGAGAGAGAGAGGGAGACAGAGAGGGAAACAGAGGGAGAGAGAGGGAGACAGAGGGCAACAGACAGAGGGAGACAGGCAGACAGAGGGAGACAGACAAAGGGAGACAGAGAGGGAGACAGAGGGAGACAGACAGAGGGAGGGAGACAGAGGGAGACAGAGAGAGGGAGACAGAGGGAGACAGAGACAGAGGGAGACAGAGAGAGAGGGAGACAGAGAGAGAGGGAGACAGACAGAGGGAGGGAGATAGAGGGAGGGAGACAGAGGGAGGGAGACAGAGGGAGGGAGACAGAGGGAGGGAGACAGACAGAGGGAGACAGAGGGAGAGAGAGAGAGGGAGACAGAGAGGGAAACAGAGGGAGAGAGAGGGAGACAGAGGGCAACAGACAGAGGGAGACAGACAGACCGAGGGAGACAGACAAAGGGAGACAGAGAGGGAGACAGAGGGAGACAGTCAGAGGGAGGGAGACAGAGGGAGACAGAGAGAGAGGGAAACAGAGGGAGAGAGACAGAGGGAGAGGGAGGGAGTCAGAGGGAGGGAGAGGGAGACAGACAGAGGGAGACAGACAGAGGGAGATGGACAGACAGAGGGAGACGGACAGACAGAGGGAGACAGACAGAGGGAGACAGAGGGAGACAGACAGAGGGAGACAGACAGAGGGAGGGAGGGAGACAGAGGGAGGGAGACAGAGGGAGGGAGGGAGACAGAGAGAGAGGGAGACAGAGGGAAAGAGAGGGAGACAGAGGGAGGGAGACAGAGAGGGAAACAGAGGGAGAGAGAGGGAGACAGAGGCCAACAGACAGAGGGAGACAGACAGAGGGAGGGAGACAGAGAGAGGGAGACAGAGGGAGAGAGGGAGGGAGACAGTGGGAGGGAGACAGAGGGAGGGAGGCAGAGGGAGACAGAGGGAGAGGGAGACAGAGGGAGAGGGAGACAGAGGGAGGGAGACAGAGGGAGACAGAGGGAGGGAGTCAGGGGGAGACAGACAGAGGGAGACAGAGCGAGGGAGACAGAGAGAGGGAGAGGGAGACAGAGGGAGAGGAGAGAGAGGGGGAAACAGAGGGAGAGAGAGGGAGACAGAGGCCAACAGACAGAGGGAGACAGACAGAGGGAGGGAGACAGAGAGAGGGAGACAGAGGGAGAGAGGGAGGGAGACAGAGGGAGGGAGACAGAGGGAGGGAGACAGAGGGAGGGAGACAGAGGGAGGGAGGCAGAGGGAGACAGAGGGAGAGGGAGACAGAGGGAGAGGGAGACAGAGGGAGGGAGACAGAGGGAGACAGAGGGAGGGAGTCAGGGGGAGACAGACAGAGGGAGACAGAGCGAGGGAGACAGAGAGAGGGAGAGGGAGACAGAGGGAGAGGAGACAGAGGGAGGGAGGCAGAGGGAGACAGAGGGAGAGGGAGACAGAGGGAGAGGGAGACAGAGGGAGGGAGACAGAGGGAGACAGAGGGAGGGAGTCAGGGGGAGACAGACAGAGGGAGACAGAGCGAGGGAGACAGAGAGAGGGAGAGGGAGACAGAGGGAGAGGAGAGAGAGGGAGGGAGACGGAGGGAGACAGAGGGAGGGAGACAGACCGAGGGAGACAGACCGAGGGAGACAGACAGAGGGAGAGAGAGAGAGGGAGACAGAGGGAGGGAGACAGAGAGGGAAACAGAGGGAGAGAGAGGGAGACAGAGGGCAACAGACAGAGGGCAACAGACAGACAGAGGGAGATAGACAAAGGGAGACACAGAGGGAGGGCGACAGAGGGAGGCAGAGGGAGAGGGAGACAGAGGGAGGGAGACAGAGGGAGGCAAAGGGAGACAGAGGGAGGGAGTCGGGGGGAGACAGAGGGAGGGAGAGGGAGACAGAGGGAGGGAAACAGACAGAGGGAGACAGACAGAGACAGACAGAGGGAGAGAGAGGGAGGGAGAGAGAGGGAGGGAGTCTCCTCCGTTTTGCTGGTGTTAGATGCTCTGGGCGCTGTGCCACTGCCCTTCAGTGCCACAGCGTGAATGCTCCCTGTGTAAATATGACATGTGAATTGGTATATCCATGATTGGCTTATTTGGTTTACCTGTTAGTCCCTAGTAGTGTGGCCTGTGTGTGCCCAGGGCTGGTAAACCAAATGCTGCTGGTGGGCCTGCAGCGCCGGTTTGCGCCACCCACAGAAGCAGCTTGTAAATTGTGTCTCAGACCTGCCACTGCAGAGTCTGTGTGCAGTCCAGAACTGCCATCTTGGCTGTGAAGTGCACCCACTTCCCAGCCCCTGAACCTTCCCTTGGCATCATGTAAGTCACCCCTATGGTAGGGTGCATTGTATGTGTAAGGTAGGACATGCCTTGGTGTGTGTAGCATGTCCTGGTAGTGAATTACACCCAATTTCGTTTTTCACTACTGTAAGGCTACCTGTTCCCCATAGGCCAGAATGGGCAGTTTGACTATTACATTCTATAGTCCTAACTGACCCCAGGAACATGGTAGAAAAACGAATTTAGTATGCCTGAGCTCAGAATATTAAAATACATCTTTTAGGAAAGTTTGGGGCATATTAGCAAGACCCACGTTAAAATTATCGCCGTTTTAGCGGCAGGAAACTGCCGCTAAAACGGCGATAATGGGCTTGCTAATATGCGTTATGAAATTCAATAGAAGCCCAGGTTAGATGTCCTGCACATCTAACCTGGGCTTCTATTGAATTCCATAACGCATATTAGCAAGCCCATTATCGCCGTTTTAGCGGCAGTTTCCTGCCGCTAAAACGGCGATAATTTAACGTGGGTCTTGCTAATATGCCCTTTATTTTTATATTCTGTGTTTGAAAATACCACTTTTAGAAAGTAGGTATTTTCTTGCCTAAGCCTTCCAGTGTGCTCTGCTGTTATGTGTATTGGCTGTCTGGTTTTGGAGGGACAGAGCAGGCTGAGCCAGACCTGGGTTGAATAGCGAGATCTGTGTTTGGAGTATGGGGAGGGGTAGCTCCTTGACTTGAATAGGGCTGTGCCTGGCAAGGTGAATGATGGCTCCACCTCCTTCTGTGCGTCTGATAGCAGACCCCCTCTTCCTGAAAGGAAGGATGCAGCCTGGTAAACAAAGTGCTCCAGGACTGAACAGAACTGGTTCTGGCTAGGCTCAGTGACTTGTAGCTTGTGAGAACAAAGACTTTTGGGATATAAATATCTGTGCTGAAACCCCTACAAGGTGTGTTGCTCCTGGATATCAAGACGAACCTCTGTCCGTGTAACTGAAGGAATCTGCAGGAGGTGACTATCCTTGTGCTTGTGGGCTGTTTCTTGGATTGGCCTGCAGTGGTTACCATTGGACTTGGAAGAAGAGGGAAAAGGACTTTGAGAGAACTTTTATTAATCTTGCTAAAGCAATCACCCAAGGGCTAGGAGAGAGCTAGCCTCCTGTTGAAGTCTCAGGCACATCAGACTTCACCACCAGCCTCCTGATTCCTCCCAGCGAGGATTTCTATCTGCAGGTGAGGCTCCTGTGAGTTCCAGGGCCTCTAGTTCTACTACAGAGAAGAGAGTGCTGAAATCGTCGCTAACGCACGTTTGCGAGCCGCCGCAGCCGAAAGCGCCCGAAAAGTCATTGCGCTGCTGCCGCCGAGTGCTCGCAACCAAAGATCGAGTCATCGCACCGAGATCATCGCTTCACGACATCGCAGCACGGACGCCGAGCGTCCGCCATTTTCATCGCATCGCATCAGGATCGTCGCTCCCTCGCAAAGCGCCATTTCTTCGCATCGCAACCCGATCGCACACGCAACAGGATCGTCGCCTTGTCTCCTCCCTTGCGGCAAGGAGTCATCGCACCAACGGTCTAGCGTGCAGAAGTTTGTCGCATCGTCTCCACACGCATCAGAAGATCGGCGCATCATCCTCCCTCGCGGCAAGGATTTAACGCATCGCCGGCCTCGCGTGCAGAAATTCATCGCTACAGCTTCTTTGCGACAATTTGTTGATTTTGCTACGAAATCCAGGTACTTTGTAAGTAAAAGGGTCGCAGAGACCACTGCTTTGAACTGAACTCCTCTTTGCGCACTTGAACTATTTTTGCAGCATTTCAAGAGTGATCCTATTTGACAGTATTGTGGCTTTTTATCGTTATTGGTCTTGTGCTAAGTCTATATATAAAGATACTTATTTTTTTATAACTACTTGTGTGGGGTCCCTTTGTAGTGTTCCTCACTGTGTTACTGTGTATGGTCATAAATGCTTCTGAGATAAGCCTAGCTGCTCGTGCTACGTTACCACAGGGTTGAGCAGGGGTTATCAAAGGGTGTGGCTCTCTTACCCTGACTTAGGAAGAAGGGTCCCTACTTGGACAGTGGCCAGCCACTGCCAACGAGAGACCCCATTTCTAACAGCTTCTGAGACCGTCTCCCGGCAATCTGCTATTTAAATCTTCGGTGCAAGGAAGTAATCAGCTCCCGCTCTCCAGCCTTCGTCGAAGGAATGTTAAAGACAGGTTGCCACTGAATTCCTCTTCTAGAGCGGGAAACTAATGCCACATTATTGAACCTCCACTTCCACATCCAGAAGGGCTGCAATAAAGTATCTGCTTCCAAAGTATGCAGCCTCTACTCTCGCTACATACACTACCCCCAACTCCTTGTGGCATATAAAAACAGAACATGACTTTGGGACCACCAGCGACCACCTTAAAAAGTGATTTTCCATCCTCTGAATTACGCAAGAGTCATACAAAACCTCACCCCTGCTCCCTAGTACACCACTGAGAAACATTGGGACATATACAATTTCAGCATGTGGGGTAGAGTTTTTTGGCTCAACCTGGCTGCAAATCTAACAAGCATTGTAAATGCATTAGGTTTCGCCTATGGGATTAATAATAAGAGGTGTGGGAGCAGTGTATGAGCGCAGGAAGACTGGTGAGAGTGCTCTCTGTGCAGGGTGAGTGGTGCATGAATGGAGGGTGACAAGTGTCGAAGTGCTTGGTGAAAGTGCCTCAATGCATGGTGATTGATGTGTGTTCAGTGCAGAATGAGAATTGTGAGTGTACAGGGTTTTGAGATGTTACTCTGTACAAGGCAAGAGGTGTGCGAGTATAGGGTGAGGGGTTTGTCAACAGTATAAGTGCAGCAAGAGTGGTTTGAGTTGAGGGTGAGAGGTGTATGTGTGGAGGCTGAGAGAAATGTGAGTGCTGGGTGATAAGTATGTCAATGGTGTGTGAGTGCTGAGTCAGCACTGTGTGAGTGCTGGGTGAGCAGTATCTGACTGCCAGCGCAATTTTAGGGAGGGAGGGTAGAGTAAATGGTGGGTGAGTGTGCTGAAAATGCAGGGGGGGACAAAAGGGTGCTGAAAAGTTAAAGCATAGAAGAAAGAAAAAGTTTTGCCTTCATTTTTTTAAATAAAAAGTTTCACAAATTTTAAATTAGACGCTGCACCATGGGTTAACTACAGAGATCATGTATGTGTCTGCAAAGCTCAGTATGTTTTGTGAGTGTGTCTGGAGCCAACAGGATAGCCCAGAAGGTTAGGTGCTTGCTGTGACCTTGAGATTCAAATCACAGCAGATTCGAATGGTCGTTTCAGCTTTCTGTAGTCGAACAAAGGAGCACTAGTTTTAGTTGGATAACAACTCAGGGCCAAGTGTTGTGTAAAGGGTGTGTGCAGATCACTAATTGCAAATCTCACAGATGTCGAGTTTCCCCGTTCCATCTGCGAGTACGTCTCCAGACCAGGCTATTCAGAGATTTGAAGTCCGGTTTAAGTCATTATAAAATCAGGCTTATAGGTCTCAGAATGAACAGAAAATCTGTGGAATCTAACTCCTTCAGAGCACCGTTCACTCCTTTGTGCGTCTCTTCCTGACATTTTATGTCACAGACATCTCAATGGGAAACAAGATGTTTACTTTGTAAAAATGCTGAACTTAGAGCACAAAGAACCCTGAAAATCCTACATCACCTTAGAGGGAAATCTAAATATAAACCACAATGCTGGAGCTGCTCGGACTTGCCTTTGGAGACTATTGCTTCACGAGACAAAAATTCTAAGTTGCGGTAGAGCCATAGGGCCTTTTCTCTTCAACAAACGCCCCGTCTCGTGTGTCTGAAACAGATGCAGGAACACTCCCCAGCACAGGTCAGAGATCTGTGAAAACGATAAACAGTGCATAAACAGTAAGCACAATTTGTACATGTACTCGACAACATGATACTGACGGCGTCCGGAAGGAAGTAATACAGACATGCGCTCTAAAACACCAGAGTATTACAGGATTGCTGGATAAATAGGAACTGTACTTAGGACGCTGCAGAATACAGACACCCTCTGTCGGTTGGAATTATCACCACAGAAATAAAATTCATACTGAGAAGACTTAGCCTTGAAAAAGTCGCGGGACAAATTCCCATGTATGCGACGAAACATGTGTCGGCTGTTTCATTGTGTGAAGACCTACTGAATAAAGGAGGAAAGAAGACAGAGAATCTGAAATCTTTGCACAAATTGTGCTTACTGTTTATGTACTGTTTATCGTTTTCACAGATCTCTGACGTGTGCTGGGGAGTGTTAGTGCATTTGTGAGCTCAGGCTAAAAATTTGGGGAGGTTTGTGGTTCTCCTCACCCTGCAGCACCGACACTCTAATAGGTAACTTTAGGACAATTGCTATGTGGATTTCTCCTGAGAGGCGCCAGTAAACCTGGAAAACATACCACTTTTCTGTTTTTTCTGAAACAGATGCAGGACAAGCACCATCAAAGGCAAAACAACAGAATACCAGTTGAAGGGTGGGGAGAAGCTGCAGCTTGGCACACAGCGCAAAAAGCAAATAATAAAACAAGCATTTGCAATGCAATAGGTTTCGCATTTACGCAACTTTAAGCTATTGGCATTGTATATGACAATGCCTTTTATTTCTGTTTTAAAAACCAAAACATAAAAGGCATTGGGCCTGATTCACAGAACTAACTTACGTCAAAAACGTAAAGTTAGTACTTTTTGGTATTCACAGAATACACTTACTCATTTTGGTATTCACAGAATGAACTTACTCATTTCGGTATTCACAGAAGTTAGTAGTCCTAACTTTAGGACTCCTAAATGCCTTCTGTGAATACCGAAAGTCTTAAAGTTAGGATTTTTCTCAGTTTAGGAGTAGTAAAGTTAGGACTCCTAACTTTAGGACTCCTAAATGCCTTCTGTGAATACCGAAAGTCTTAAAGTTAGGATTTTCTCAGTTTAGGAGTAGTAAAGTAGTACCAAAATGAGTAAGTGTATTCTGTGAATACCAAAAAGTACTAACTTTACGTTTTTGACGTAAGTTAGTTCTGTGAATCAGGCCCATTGTCATTTACAATGTCAATAGCTGAAAGTTGCGTAAATGCGAGACCTATTGCATTGTACAACAAGCATTTCTACTTACCCATAGAAGTGAAATCTGACTCCGTGGCAACCAGCAGCTTGAGGAGATGCCTTCTTCCGGTTCAGACGGATATGGAGTGCTGCATGACGCCGCATAATTTGCCTTTTGTTGCCACATAATTTATCCAACCTTGCTGTATAATTTGGCTTTCTCCTCTTCTCCTGCCTCCTAATCCCAGTTGCTCTGGATATGGGAGACCTAGGGGCCCCTGTTTACATTCTGCGAGGAGGGCATCATTTTGGGTCAATCCGCAGATGGGCTGGGTACGTTACCGTACAGTTCTGGATTGTATTACCCAGTATTGTACAGTGTTGTGTGATTTTGTACGGAGTTCTGCAGTGCACATCTTGGTCAGACTGCACCCAGGTACGTGTGCAGGCCGCACACACAGATTTATTGTGAGGTACTGTTGGACTTGGCCCTTTTTGGCAGGTTCACCCCTAAACTTTTTGCCTTGTCTGTAACCTGGTGTTGGTGATTTTAGGCCTCTGAGCACTTTGGCACTGTGGTCCAGTGGAAAGTGCGTGCGCTCTCTGTGTACTTGTGGTGAGATTGGCCTGCTCTCCCATAGGAATGCATGGGGGATAAGTGTGTCCAAGGTAATTCCTGGTATGAGAGGAGCAGTGTGGTCAAGTCTGGTATGTATGAATTTGTGAGAATAAATGCTGCGCAATGGTGTGCGCAGATTTATTGTGACTGGTGTACAAATGCCACTTTTGGAAGTTGGCATTTATGTGTGCTCTGTGTCTGCCTGCCTGATGTGAATTGCATGTCTGGCTTGTGAGTGACAGGAGCTGGGAGGTGTGTGTGGCTCCAGGAGGGGCAGGGTGAGTCAGCGCAGGGCTGAATAGGGAGATCTGCATGTAGATGGGAGGGAGGAGTTGCACCTGGGACCTGAATAGGACTGTGCCTTCCCTCCACAATGCTGGCTCCACCCCCTGTGGTGTGTCTAATCACTGAGCCCCCACCTGACAAAGGAGAGAGGACCTGAGCAAAACAAAGTGTTCCAAAGCTCCCCCAAACCAGTTGCGTCTGGTTTATCCCCAAGCCCTGTGCTGTGACACAAAGGGATTTAGGGTATAAAAATAGGGGCTGTGACCCCAGAAAGATGTTCAGTTCAGTTCTTGTGCCTAACTTGCAGGGGGCTGGCTGCTGCTGGGGCCCAGGAGGTACCGCCATGGGGGCTTGCCTCCCTGCTGGAGGGCCCTGTGTGCTGGCCTCCCTGGGCCCAGCTATGCCCCCTAAACCTTGAGGCCTTGTTATTTCTGGCCCAGCCTTGTGCTCCTGATGACTTGGGGGACTGTGAGGGCTCCTAGCGACTTGGGGGCGCTTCACTGTTGATCGCCAGGAGAGAGGAGCGTGTGTGTTTCCCAGCGCGGGGCTGCCACGTTCCCTGAGGGAATCCCAACGTAGGGATTCCCCCATGTTGCCGAAGGAGCAGAGCCCACCACGCTTTTTCATCGCTGATTGTAGCAAGTGCCCACCCCGCAATTGCTCTGATTTATAGCGGGAGCCCACCCCGCGTTTCAGGAGAGGAGCGGGTGCCCACCCTGCTTTCCAGCACCTTTGAAGCGGCGGGTGCCCACCCCGCGTTTTCCTGTGTTGTCGCGGGTGCCCACCCCGCGTTGAGGGATTCGTTGGTCACCGCCGCGGCCGACGAGAGAAGCACTGAGCAAAGGAAAATCACCGCCGCCGGCCCGGGAGCCTCATAGCCGTGTCCCCCTTCACCCGCCTACGTCACGGACCAGCCGCGCTGGGATTGGTCCCAGCGTAGTGGGTTGCCCAGCAACAAGGAAGCGTCCTGACGGAGCGGCGCTGGATCGAAAGGAAGCGCGAGGCGTCGCCTGGTAACGAGGGCTTCCCCCCGCTCGGCACCGGAGATCCGAGCCGCACCCCGGCCAGGGGAAGGAGACCCGGAAGAGAGGAACTGCCTAGCGGGGCTCCCGTGAGCTGTGGGAGCCCCCGCGTGCCGTCTCGGATGTTGGGAGCCTCGCAAGCTCCATGCGGAAGTCCCGGTCCCAGGAGAGGGGCCGGGTGAGGAGAAGAGCAGGGTGCCGCCCGGAGGAGACAGAGTCCTGCCCCCAGAGCCGGTGAGTGAGGGCTCGAGAGGGGGGTGCCGTCGAGGCACAGCTCCAGTGCTGGTAGATTCTGAGCGGCCCCGTCTGGCAGCGGGCCGCTCCCACTAGGCATACCTATTGTTTGGGGGCCCAGAGGGGCCCATAATCTTCCCAGTGACTTGGGGGCATTTCGGGGCACATTGTCGGTGCCCGCCCTCGAACATTGGGGGCACATTTGTCTACAGAGCCTCAGAGTGGGCTCACCAGGCACAGAGGTGCTAGTCTCGCCTACATTTTTCCACAGCTGCCCAGCAAGTAGTGGGCAGCTGCAACGTTTAGGCTGTTAGTTCTTGGGGGCATTTTGTTAGGGAGACAGGAGTGAGATGCACTCCTTGGCCCCAGTACTCTTACAGCTGCCCAGCAAGTAGTGGGCAGCTGCAACATTTTAGGTTTGCGCAGAGTGCGCACCCTTGACTTTCCGCTGCCTTGGCAGCGCGCCCTGACATTGGGACATTGGGCATTTGAGCCCCTGTGGAAGGCCAGTTGGCCTGGGGGCAGGTTGGGGACATGGGTAGAGCGCCAGGCTCTACAGGATGGCGTAATGTATTTATGCCTACTCTGAATGTTGCCAAGAATGATTTAGGCCCATTGCGTAATGTGTTTATGCTAATGAGGTTTGGGCCTAATGTGGTTATGCCTAATGTCATGTTATGATGTCTTGAGGTAGTGCCTGTTTGCGTAATGTGTTTATGCTTTTGAGGTTATTGCATAATGTGTTTATGCTAATGAGGTTTGGGCCTAATGTGGGTTTATGTCTAATGCTAATAGTAGAATGCTGAGGTCATTATGGTACCAGTAGTTACTGGTTGTGTTTTATATTTGCATTTACTTACCTGATCTGATGGTTCTGACCGTGGCCCGATTGGCCTGGTCCTGTATATAATTCCCCTGTGAATATTGCCCGTGCCAGTTGGCACAGTGTAAATATGTGATTACGTCTCTAATGTGTTTTATGATAATACAAAGGCTATTTTTTATATAACCTTGTGTGGAGTTCCTTTTGTGGTGTGCCTAGTGTGTTGCTGCTGTATGTGTGTGTTGCGCAAACGCTTTACACATTGCCTCCGGGATAGGCCTGACTGCTCGTGCCAAGCTACCAAGGGGGTGAGCAGGGTTTATCTTGGGTGTGTAACTCCCTTGCCCTGACTAGAGTGGTGGTTTCTGCCTGGCTTTGGCGCAAGCCTTAGCCAACCAGAAATCCCATTTCTAACAGGTACCTATAATTTTGACTGCATTTGTCAAGATAACATTAAAGTTGGGAGACACATGGATGATGGAAGGGCGGGGGAGGAGAGTAGAGTCTCTTGGGACCGAGAGTGAACGAAGGAGGGGAATGAAGGTGGGGTAAGAATGGAATGACTGAGTGAAAGGAGAAGGGAAAAGGACGGAGGGACGGATGGTGAATGAAAGAGGGAAGACAGGGGTAGGCATAATGCATTAGGGAGAGGTAGAAAGTGAAGGAAGGCGCTATTATGGGTGCATCAGACAGTGAAGTGAAAAAGAGACACATGGAATAGCGGAGAAAGGGAGGAGAGAGGAAATGGTAAAGGAAGGAAGAAATGGGGACTGCGAAGAGGCGTGACAATGGAGTGGCAGAGGAAGGGGCGAGTCAAAAGTGGAAAGCATCGTGAGACAGATAAGGAGAAATTCCACACTTTGAAAAAATCATCGTCGTTTTGTGACAAACAACTGCGTTGGCACAGATGGCAGCTGTGTACAGTTGTGACACACAAGAGGTCTAAACACTCCCGTGCGTCTGGAGCGGGTGCAGTACCCGGAAATGTCTCGGGCTGTGCTGGCACTTAAATGCCCCTACGTCCTGCCAAAAACAGCATTATTGTAATCTGGTGCTCTTGTAAAGCGCTTTAGTGCCTATGGGCCAAGGTCGCACGTTATAAAAACTGCAAACATAAATAAATAAAATGACGACGAGGAGGACGCAGCCTTAAGATGAGGAGACTGGCCGAGGCTGGAGCCTGCGGGCTGCAGCACAGACCCCCGGTCTGCCTCTAATGCTCCTGGCGTCGTCCCCTGTCAGGACACATTTGGGGACACTGGCTCAGACAGAAGATAAGCGCCGAGCAGATCTCACCCTCACTCACTCTAACAGCTTCCACTTGTAACGGGAAGGGGGGGCGTCCGGGAAACACACGAGGCCATCCCCCTTACTTCCCACCATTAGCCCCTCGGACAGGGTCTCTTCAGCACTTGGATCGGGAACAAGTTTTATTTAGAATGAATATTTTGAGTTTCTCCTCCTAGCTGCAAAACAAAGTAGGTTAACACAATCTACGAGTGCTCGCGAAGTCCTTGATACCACTGAGCGCGAAGCCAAGAAGGCCCCAGACTAGCGCTTTAAAGGGGCAGGAAGTGTTTTCAATGGAAAAACAAGCATTTGCAATGCAATAGGTCTCCAATTTACGTGAGACCTATTGCATTGCAGCAGAGGTGGGAGGAGAGTTCCATAGGTAGCCTGTGTTTGGTGGTGGGAGGGAGGGCAACCTACGGGGAGATGGTGCTTTAAAGTTGAAAGCAAGGCGCTCGTGAAATGGGCGCTGCGCTGAATAGTGTGAAGTTAATTAAAAAAATGGAGGTGCAATATAAAATTAAAGAAATTGCAGCCGAAGGATTCTCCCTTTCTCTCCTGCGCCACGGGGAGCTTTTGCGCTGAAGCATGTAATGAGTTATAAATATTAAAGCGGGCGCCGTGCTGAAGCAAAGTGGGGCACCCGTGTACACATATGTGGGTGCCTGCGAGTGAAGCGGACGCCATGGTACATAATAAAAAGTAGTCCCCAAAGAAGTACATCTAGACCTATTGTGTAGGGAAACTGTAATTGGCCGGTGCTCCTGGCTTAAACATGGAAGTGATGTCTTGGGAGCACCGGCCAATAAGGAGCCAGGAAATAAAAGCGATTTAGAAGTTGACCAATGGCAAGCATCGAGTGAAATTGCACTCCGTAGAGTGATTACTCCAGGTCTTGCAGACAGCGCATGCGCGATGATGCTCGACCTAAAAAAGGCAAAGAGCTTTCGCAACGTGTTGACATCCGCGGCACACTGCTGCTGGGGGATCATTTGCATGCTGCAGTGGTTTGAGCTTTATACAACAACAAGCAGGGTTAATTACTTTTCAGGCTTTTGCGGAGGATGGGGCTCATGGCTGAAAGTGAGGCTTGGAGCTCGATGCGTTCCAAGCCTCGTGCAATAATACATTAAAGAAAAAAAAACATTGGTAAATGCATTGTAAAAAAAAAAAAGCATAAAGTAGTCCCGGGGCGTCGGAGCTAGGGAAAGTTTAGTGTGCAGCCAGAGAAAGTTAAGTAAATAATGATAATATAGGAGAAATGTAGGCAGGAATGCTGCCATGAAAAGAATTTTTCAGATGCATGGGCAAAGGTAGTTCCAGCCATCAAAGCCTATGAGAGGCGGATGAGAATGAGTAAGCAGGCCTCGAGAAACTGATAAGAGAAGAACATCAAAAAACAAGCATTGGTAAAGAAAATACAATGCTAAACCAATAGAAACAAAGAAAAATGAAAAGTGATAAGTCCCTTTTAAGATATATCAAATACAATAGATTTAACAAACTGTTTCAGTCGCTGTAATGAACTGTTGATTTCTAACCATAATTGTATTGATCAATGCAAAAAAGTTGTTAAAAGTAAACCTGAGATAATTAAAAGAGGTAACTCTACTCACTCTAGTGCCAGTAATGAAGTAACCCTCAATTTGGAGATTTTTGAGCCACATCTTATAACATACGATTTGGACAAGTTAGTTGATAGGCCTAAATTTTAAACTAAAAGAGTCCAATAATTTTTGCAGCCTGATTGTGGTCCTGGCCAGCAAATCTGCATATACCAGTACAGGGATTGGTCTTCTACCAACTCGGGGGAAGTCACCACCTTGCTGCAAACAGTTCTCTAATCTAGATGTGTATATTGTGGCATGCTCCTAACCTCTCTGAGTGACTGGCGGGTGTTTTCTTTCCCATTGGCCTGAATACTATCTTTAGATACAAAGGGAGAGCAGCCTGGTATCACAGCACTCCTACAGATGGCAAGGTACCCTTTCTTGTGATATTATGACACAAATGGCAGCAGTCTGAAAAAGTATATGGGCTTGTTGAATAGTAGGACTGCGATACAGGCTCATGCCAGCAACCGGAGCATCAAGATTTGAAATATTGATATATTCTATGCAATGTGCACCACTCTTCTTTAGAAAGGGAGTAGGGAAGGATGGAGGCGTTCAGAAGAAGATGAGCAAATGAGGGTTTGGCCTCTTCCTGGGCTGTACATCAATACCCCAAACTCCTTAGTGGTTAGTAGTGCTTCTCATCCGAGGATCAGAGCCCTACATCTAACTGTGTAAATAATTATGGGGTATATTCACAAGAACATGTGATAACTACCGCAGGAGTAGCGTAACGCAACTTTCAATAACGCAGCCTATCACGGGAAAATAACCCAGTGTCAACGTGGAATTCACAACAAGGCGGTAGCATGCGATAGCCTGCCGAAACCGCGGACAAAGTCCGTGATACAACCACCATGATGGAGATAAAAACACAAACCACAACACCAAAAAACACGCGATGGCCCAAAGCGCGATGAGGAAACCAGCGACAAGCAGCGCCAGGCCTGCAACACACACCTGGCAGGCGTCAGAAACCTCCATAAAAGCAGAAAAAAAAACCCACACACAAACTGACCAACACACAAGCACCATGGAGGCAGCCGGAGCAGGCGCAGAGGACCAGCGCAACCCCACAAGCACCCCGGACGACCAGCCTGGGACCTCGGGGACAGGGAAGGGCAAGGACAAGAAGACCAGGAAGACCAAGTTCAGTCCGCAGGCGAACAGGATCATAGTCACGGAGGTGATGGAACACCATCAACAACTCTTCGTCACCTCCAACGTGTCATTGGGCACCAAAAATGGAATATGGCGGGACATCGTCGACAAGGTGAATGCCGTCGGAGAGCACAAGCGGACAATGGACGAGGTCAAGAGGCGATGGAATGACATCAAGCGGAAGACCAAGGAGAAACTCCCCGCCAACCAGAAGGCAGCAACGCAGACCGGAGGTGGGGGCCCAGCGCCACAGCTGGAGCTGGATGACATGGAGGAGCTGGTGTCGACAGTCATCAGTGTGGAGACTGTGGCCGGAGTCGGGGGACCGGACACTACTCGACAGGACACAACACAACTGCAACAGGGTGAGTGACCAACAGGTACTGGGGGGACGGGGAGATGGCCACAATGGCACACATGCACAAGCAAGCAGGGCACAGTGCACACCCACAATCATCCTGGGTCCTCGCCCAGACCCACAGACTGTCACAATGTACAATGCCATCCTGTCTGAATGTCAACCTGTACCATGCGGCTACATACATGTGGACACATTGTAATACACCATCTCCCCTTCACATCACAGGGGCATCGTCAACACCTCCTGCAGAGCAGTCACAGCCACTCTTCACTGATGACAAGGACAACACCAGCATCGACATCCAAACCATCCAAGACCTCATTGACCACCTCCGCAACTCACCTCCAGGATCAGGGCAGCCCAGCTACACCCATGAGACCCCACCCATCAGCCAAACCACCCAGCAGGATGCACCCACAGGGCCGGCACCCTCCCAAGACCCCAGGAACAACAAATGGCCTTCCAACGCCGTGTGGTGGAGGGCCAGAGGGAGACGGCCAAGGAGGTGCGGGTGGGGTTCGAGATCATGGCTAACAAACTGGACGCCATCCTTGGGTGTCTATGTCCGCCCCATGGTCTCCAGCGAGCCCTGACTGACATTTCTGGAGTCATGACGCGGAGGGAAGAATACCTGTCCGCTCACAGTGGCCCCAGCGATGCCAGCCTTGAGCTGGCACACATGCGTAGGCTCATGGAGGACATGGTGCGGATGGAGGCGGAAAGGATGGCAGCCGCCGCTGCACATCAGCGAAATGTAGCTGGGATCTACTGTGCCCTGCATGTCCTCGTCATGGCATTGCTGCCACAAGGCGTGGCGATGATGAATGCTGCTGCCCCCACACCATCCACATCTCCGCCCCCTGGTGTGTCAGTGCCTCCCAGTGCGGCAGGCGTATCCACTCCGGCACCTGATGTGTCACTGCCACACATTGCGGCCGACAATCCTCCTCCGGCCCCTGATGTGTCAGTGGCACACAGTGCCGCAGCTGGTACTGCAACACCCACAGGTGGGGCAGAGCACACATCCGGGGACGAGGACGTGGATGGGATTGAGATCAGAAGGAGGCACTAGCATCCATTACCGCCACCTTGCCTGTTTCTGCTTGGTGTCGCACATGGCCTCAAGACCTACCACTACCCCCGATACACTCCTAGGCACTCACCTTGGACAGCGACATGGACTGCCACATCCTGTTTGACGACCAATGACGCGGCGGACAGACTGCGGACTGTACCCTTCCTCTTCCGCAGTACAGGTCATCCCGGGATGGACACTGGCTGGCCCTCCACGGGCCCATATTGTGTGGTGTGCTTGGCATTGCCCTGTACCGCTCCAGCTGCATGACTGCACTGGATGTGCAAATAAACATCCAGTGACGCACTGCTGTGTAATGTCTTACGTCATTCCTGTGTGGATGTGTGGATGAATGTGGGGACAGTGCCTTCCCTTGCGTCAATGATGTTCATCCTGTGGGATGCCAGTAAGGGGGTGCGACATTGCATCTTGTGTAGCGGGTTCCGTGAACACTGCAGCAGGGACAAACGCATCAGTCACTTCCTTGTCCGGACATGGACTGGACCACGCCCAGAGCCCACGAGTCATTGTTGCAA
>CAWUFW010012650.1:0-337500 GCA_963921515.1 Calotriton arnoldi | reverse complement strand
TAAATTATGAAAAACAATCCGGTCTGAAAGACGCAATGATTACTATCTAATAAATGTATTTTCATTGGAAGAAAATAAAGTAAGGACTTGATTTGATATAGGTGTTTATTATGCTTGACATATATTTGTCAATACCCACAATACATATAAAATGTCTTAATCATGTCCGTGCTTGACTGGAGTGCAGGATGATGTTTTGATAGAAAACAGTCTAGCGAAAACACTAGACAGCCTTTTGGACTCGGACAGCCTCTGTGCTGGTGGAAAAGAGGACGAACTTGCATCAGAATCTGTGGGTAGACATGAAAACAAGCATGATGCAATGTATGGTACATTCATGCATGTAAAAATATTTTAAAACAAAGTATGAAGCAACATGAATTATTAAATGAAAACAACACAATCCTTATACTATGTGAACCAAACAACATATTGAGGAAGATGAACACCAGACAAATTAATAGAGCAGTATACAGAAGCTCGGAAATAAAAGACGTTCCTAAGACACACGGATAGGAAAAAACTATATTGTTCTACTTTTTCATATCATCAATAATGCAGTTTTAGTTTAAGAATAATGATAGAAACACAACTTCTGTAAAACCGTAGAAGCAGATGACGTTGAAATACTAAAGAAAAATACACACTTATATACAGTGTTTTTAAGGTTTTATTCAGTTAGTCAACAATAACAGTGTTTTTCTGTCTACCATCATCATTATAAACCTTTATTTTCGATCACAAAGATCTTATAAAGTACATCTTGATTCCTGTCTGCCATAATCCACACACAAGCGTAATACTAAGCAGTAATCAAACAGATTACAATAAATTAGATTTAGGCTGTAAATCAGAATATACAACCGTCTAAAATCTTTCTCTATTCTAGTCACATTAGTAAAATGCATTTCAATGTAAATACATTTCTTTCACGTAGGAGCATGCTCACAAACGTGCCAAGAAAAAAGAGGTCCCTGATTCAGCAATTTCACACACTCTTTGTGGCTTGCAGGACCGTGAGATAAAATCACACAAAACTTCATCAATAAGCAGAATCACAAATTTATGAATCGGGGGGGGGGTTTGGGGGGTGAATAAATCAAAATGACACAAAATACTGACAAAATATTCTGATGGAAGCTCTTTTGTGTCTTCTAACATTTACATTCTAATGCATAATGGGAGCTCCAGGGGATGGTATCTGCAGGATTTCCACCCCGGGGTGCTTCGAGCGGATGGCACAGTCCAGGCCCTGGGGGTTGGTGACTGGGTCTTTTAGCCTCGTGTGGGACTTATCTGTCAGTTGGAGTTTCTGCTGTCAGTTGGGCACTGCAAAGTTCAATGTGGTCCTGGCAGGTCGGGCTGGGCTGTGTATGTGTCGAATTAACATTCTATTTAGCCTATATAGAGTTGGTTAGCTTTAAAGGTTAGCAATATCTGGCAAAACAAGAGCGGTGACAGAAGTGCTGAAGGTCTTATGTGAGGCAGGTCAGGAAGACCTTATAAAGCCTGGTGTCCTGTCACAGGCCAGGGTGGCCATGACGCGCCCCAAAAGGTATGCAGCAAGAGTTTTTGCGGTGGCCGTGCTCGCATGTTCACTGCTGCAGCCAAACATCAAAGAGAAGGGCAAAGCGCTACCCAAATTTGAGGCCGGAGGTCAGGCTGTTGAGTGCGGCTATGAGTAAGGGTATAGGGGCACATGCATCAAGGGATTTTGCGATCGCAAATCGTGCGATTCGCAAAATGGCCTTTTGCGATGCATGAAAGTCTTTGGGATGCGCAATTTCGGTAATCGCTATTTTTTGCGATTTCCCAAATTGCGGTTGCATTTAAGGAATCGCAATTTGCGATTCCTTAAATGCAATGCAAGAAGCACTTTGAAATAACAATTTCGCTAATTGGGGCCGCAAATTACAGAAAATTAAACTGGTCGGTAATTTGCAAAAACTTTGAAAAATGCACTAAAGTGCATTTTTCAAAGTTTCATGTTACACACACACACACACACATGCCCTTGGGGCATGTGTGTGCGCAACATGGGTGCACATCACAATTTCAGGGGTGCAACAGGGTGTCCTTTTGACACCCTTGCACCCTTGAAATTGCATGCGCAATTTGCGAGTACCTATTGGTACTCGCAAATTGCGCATGCAATTTCCCATTCATTCCTATGGGCCTAGCCCATAGGAATGAAGGGGAAGCCATTCCTTAATTGCAACTCGCAATTAAGGAATGTTTAGGAATCGCTATTTTTATAGCAATTCCTACATGCATAGGATTTTGCGAGTCCTTAATTGCGATTCCTTAATAATCGCAATTAAGGACTCGCAAAAGCATATCTTGATGCATGTGCCCCCAAAAGACTTACATGTGTCATGTGGTGAAAGATGTCAGTCTAATACAGGCAAAGCCCAAACTCGCTCCAGTGCAGCTTAAGGGAAGCAGCCGGCCAGTGAAGGGAGGGCCCAGGGAGAGAAAATACTTGAGTGCGTAAGGAAGCACTATGACTCCGCCCGCCCTCGAGTTATGCGGTGACAGGGGAAGGCAGGCAGGTGGAAGCAGAGTGCTCGCATACACCGCTAAGCGCAAGCACTCCTCAGAAAGGCAGAGAGCACCCAGTTTAAAAAGCATATTTCGGTCCCCGTAGGCAGCGCAGCTTAAGGTGGCCCTGGTTTTAAAGGCAATTCACCCTTTGTTTGCATATCAAGTGGGGATTAGACTGTCCCCTGCTCATCAGCCTGTGCTTTCCGGATTAGCTCTCTAGCTCCCAAGCAACATGAGCCCTCATCCTCTCACATCTGCAGAGGCCCTTAAGTTTTGTGGAGGGAACCCCAAGACAGCCACCTCTATCTTGAGCCCCAGCCTCTCTGTGCCCTAAGCAGCCCAGTGAGCAAACGACAGAGAAGGTGGTAAGAACACAGACTTGTGCTGTGTATTCTTGAAACTTTAAAACTGCTTTTTTTCTACTGTGACTGTTTAAATTGAATTCTTGGTTTCTGTTCAATTTGCACTTTTAAAACTGCTGTTTCTTTCCTACCTGTGACTGTTTTAATTTCTCTCCTAGATTTCCCTGTACTGTGCTGGGGCCTGTAGGGGCAATCCCCCTATCCCCCCCCTGTGTTTTTAAAAGGTAAAAAGGCAAACTACACCTCAGAGGCTAAGCAGAGTGTGTTTAAGAGACTGCTCAATCTGCTTTATGGTTTAAACTGTGACTGGAAAGTGTATGTAGCACTCTTTTCTGGCTAGAAAAAGTCATTTAAGTGCACGAAAAGCAGTATTTTAAGTGGCTTTAGGTTTGGGCCTTACATGCAGGAATAAAACAGCACCTACAAAGCGTGGATTGAGCCTGTCTGTATATCCAAGAAAGTTCTGACTTCAGGAGCAGATCCCTGCCTCCTGGCCATCAGCCTGTGCTTAAGGTCACATGCCCCTTATATAAGTTTCTTACTTGTTGTTGCCTCTGTGCTCCGATTGGTTCCTAGGGCTAAGGTTTCTATTGGATTTAGGGCTTAGGGCTGGAGTTCTGATTGACTGATAGATCTGGGGTTCTGATTGGTTCTTTGGGCTAGGGTTTCTATTGGACTTAGGATTTGGGTTTTGAATGGCTAATATGGTTAGGGCTGTGATTGGTTAATAGTACCAGGTCTCTCATTGGCTCTAGGACTTGGGGCTAGGATTATGACTGGTTAGGGTTAGGGCTAAGGTTGGCCAAAGGTCACCTGACTTTTGGCTTATAGGGCTATATAAGCTTAGGGCTCAGGGTGTCTCAGCCCGGGCGTCGAGGCCAAGGACGGAGAGGACAAGGGCAGTTGCCTGTTCAAGCCTAGGGCCTATTTGCAGTTTACTATCCACCACCTTAACTCATCCACATACATAAAAACACATTCTCAGCAAATGAACTCTACTCATCTATTACAAACAAACCCTACCCACATTTCAGTGTCTCATCAACCACTGCAAAACCCCACAAACCACACCTATACACACTTATACCCCAACTACCACACAATGGCACTATCACTCTCACACAAAACACCACTCTGTCCTATACCACTAAAAAATCCACACATCACCAACACAACACAAAACCACATTATACATAACTTTAGTCCATCCAGACACACACTCCCTGTTCATACAAAACGCCTGCTCTACCCTCTACTTGCTCCCAACAGACCCCTTTCTGTCACCACTAAACCTATACTCAGCTCTCCATCATATCATCTACCAACACCCGCCACCTCTTTATACCAAAAACACACAACCAATCTATCTTTACACTCCAATACACCCCACATATTACCTCTTCCAGATAACAACTCTAACACAAACACTCATAACTCTTGTCCATCCCCTCTCACCAACCACATACACCATTTTCCTAAACAAGTCACCACACCCTTTACCATTCAACTTCCACTCAACAACAGTACTTTACATACGAAAACTCACACACATACCCACACACTATTTCATAATACATTCCACACAAATTCGAAACATACACCCACTCCCAACCTCCTGACTACACAAATAATACACATCCTAAACCATCTTTACTCGTAAATGTGCTCTCTTCTCTCACACAAATACACCAACACAACTCTCATTCAACTGCCTCTCATTCATTGCACAATTTAGAGCCTTACAACATGACCCACATGCTCCACCACCACCCCTAACTCATATACCTTCCACCCTAAACAGACGCAAACAAAATAAACATGCCACTGTTCACAACTTTGCATCTCAATGTCTATTACACAACAAGGCTACTCTACAAAAACAACACAGCTCACCAACTCACTCTCAACCACCATTTCCACCGCCTACACACACAGACCCATCAAAATGCCTTAAGCCTGCTGGACGTGGAATACGATTTAGAAAAACAACACTATTGTCATCCTAATACAGCTAATACCAGCACTAATGACACACCTGCTACAAGTTCAAAAAATACTGCTCACTCTTCCACAAAACAAAGTCACAACACCACCAAAACACAATCTCTAAACTGACTACTAATAAATGCTTGATCACTCTCTAAAAACAAGCACCACATCTCCGACTTACTCACTGACACACAACCTGACTTAACTCTTCATAATTGAATCATGGTTGGGAAATGACATGGCTCCAGTGTTGCATGAAGCCGTTCCTCTGTGATACAAACTATCACACAAAATTGTATAGGCAAAAGAGGAGGCGGACTAGCTGTTATATTCAAGCAAACAATATATCTCACTAAAGCTGACCACGTTTCCATACAAGGTTGTGAGGCCCTCTTCACCAGATGCAACCCTAAACCAACTTCCTCCTGTAACTTCCTTTTCCCTTACAGTCCTACACGAGCAATGCAACATTCCCAGACGCATTTCTAGACACAGTTTCAAACCTGATAACACTACACTCCAACCTATGCATTCTTGGTGACTTAAACATTTGGTTTGACAAACCCAATATGCCCCATCCAAAAACTAGCCTAGACACAGAGAACCTACATCAGATCATCCACAAATCCACACACATCACTGGACACATCCTAGGCGTACTTTTTTCAAATCCAGAACTAGTTACCTTTCAGAAGATTACTCCAATCACATGGTCAAACCATCATTTGCTAGCTTTCCAACATAAAACACCACAAAGCAACACACCTAAAACCACCTTCCATGCATCCACCTATCGAACATGGAATAAACTCAATTTTGAATACTTAGAAACACAGCTAACATCCAACACCGATCTAGACACAATAAATTCCATTAAAAAACTATGAGTGGCTACAAGAAGCTTTTGATAACCCAATGCCACTCAGAACAACAAAACAGGACCAACGAAAACAGGCACCTTGAAGAAATACAGAACTAAAAGAGATAAAATAGCAAATTAGAAAGCTGCAACGCACCTGGCTCAAAACAAACCGCAATCAAGACAAACTTCCTCTACAGAAACATAACAGATTGTACAAGTCAACAATCAAAAAAGTTTTTAAAAGGTACTATTCAGATAGAACTCAAATGCTAAATGTGCAAATAAAGAATTCTATAAAATTTCACCAAATTTCGTAAACCTAAATGCAGAGAAAGAACTCATACCATTACTCAAGAATTCACGGACAAACTGGAAAATCATTACACACCAAAGCAGACACATTGGACTCCCATTTAAAACAAAGCAAAACCAACAGCACCAACCCATTTCCAAAAAACCCCTCCACGAGTAAGCTATCTCAACCTCTGCATTCCGTCAAACATATATCATAAAGTAAATTTATGGACCTGGTCAAATCAGGCAGGCCAGCCAGCTGCCCTTCCGACCCTTGTCCACCACAAATATTTAAATTCATTATTTTAACTACCTCGGCTGTCACGCCAGTAAGAAGAATCATCAATAATTCTTTAACTAGGGAAATCTTTGTTGAAAACCTAAAAAAGGCATACATACGCCCATTATTGAAGAAAACAAACCTTGACCCATATGACCCCGACAACTACAGACCGATTACAAATGGGCTTTCCCTGGGCAAACTGATAGAAAGAGCAGCATTCAACCAGATGTCTCAATTCATCGAAGATAACTCCATTGTTAGACCCAGTGGTTTCTGGCTGGCTGGGACGCATTGAAGCCAGACAGAATCCACCATCCTAGATAGGATGAGTACGATACCCTTGTCTGATAACCTGTGCTCACTCTTGGGTAGCTTGGCACAGAGCAGTCCGGCTCGTCCTCAGGGTCAGTGTAAAGTACTGGCACAACACCACTCTTACAAAACACTACGTATGCTACAAAAAGAGATTCCACACCGTATGTATAAAGCACTAGTCTTTGTATTACACACACATTAAAATCAACACGAAATATACATTAGATATATACTTTACAGTTATATACAATTGTAGAACTCTCCCATTAGCAGCAGAATGGCATCAACATATATGCACTATTCAGAGGTATTCGTAAAACCCGACATTCCCAATATTGCATTCCCTATAGAGTTGCAATGGTCAAGAAATCACAGGTTTCAACTACACCTCGAGTACCCAGCTCCTCAGTCACTCAAACGGCACCAGCCAACAATACATATTGCCCCTGCTGGCTGGACTTTGATTAGATTATCGGGACAACCTAAAGTGGAAGGAAACAGGTACTGGGTTTCGTCCCGCCAGATTAGGCCTTCAAGCACTCAGAGGCACCTTCACAAGTGCGAGATCACTATCCCCTTGTAGAGAAAAGATTGTGACATCAGAAGCTGGCATGCTTCGCAATTGGAGAAATGTTTCCCCTCCGGTGGAGGTGCAAGCTGCAGTTGCTCCAGGCAGCCAGCCATGAGTGCCCACAAGGCACAACAAGACCCCTCGGGTCCAGTCAGACATTCTCCACAACAGAGTACCTTGTGGTGTGGGTTTTGGGAGAGGGAGCCAGTGACCTCGAACTGAGGCCGCCAGGCACTGTCGTCCTTCCGATCTGAAAGTTGGAGATAGTCGAGGCCGGCAGCTCGGGTCCCGCTGATTTCCCCCAACACCCCCACGGACACCACACGCTATGCAGTGAATAGCTAGCACAGGTTTCAAGTTGCAAGCACAGGTCCCTTGGGCTTGGCAAACTTCCCCTGCACTCTTCAAAGTCCTCACGTTTCCGCACCGCAGGTGGGCTGCTGATCTTTAAAAGCATACTCCTCTGCATAGTGTGATTACGGCATACATCAGGACCATCCTTGTCCCAACCGACGATCACTTCCACACGTTTCCGCCACACCCTGCGCAGTCCGTACACTCTCATGGAAATGGGGAGATCCTTTCTGTAACTGGGATTTCGTGAATAGAAAGCAGCCAATTGGCCCTTGGAGAGTGTAGGAAAGTAGGATCTGCTTCTTATAGTTACCCCTACTTTTTGCTTGATGTGATGCTGTTTTTGACAAGTCTGGCTGGGATCCTGCTAATCAGGACCCCAGTCTATCTGTTTTCTCACTAAACTGTAATGTACTCGGGTACACTCCAGATTAGATACTGGGGTACCCTTATCAGTCCCTAGTATATGGTACCCAGGTACCCAGGGCATAGGTGCCCCAGAGGTCTCCCATGGGCTGCAGCATGTATTAGGCCACGCATGAGAGACCATGCAAAATGGAACCACAGGCCTGCCAATGCAGCCTGTGTAAGTTGGCACATGCACCACTTACTAAAGATATAGGTTTACTATATCTAAGGGTCACTGCACTTAAAACCTATAAGTCACACCATAGCAGGCCTTTACAATCTTGAGGGCAGAGTGCTTAGTTCTAAGTGAGACGGTGCCTCCGCATGAGTAGGGCACCCCTGCAGCCTACAGAGTTCATTCTCCCGGGTTGTCAGTGAAGCAGCCATATACTAATATAGTTGGGCATTACGTGACCGCGCAATGACCATCTCGAAAACGGCTGCAACGAACCCTATCGTGTTTGGTGTCAAACATGTTGGAATCATACCCACACACCGTTACCGGATACCCGATTTCACCCACCGGGAGAGCCCTCCGTGGGGCTCTCGGTGTTCCCGGTACCAACCTTCTAGTTCCGGACAGCACAAAATGGTTGCTGCCGACCAGAGACACATTTCTGCCTTCCTGCTGCTGAGCCAAGCTCAAGCAGGGGAAAGCAGGACAATAGGCATCCTGTCACAGGGAAGTGTGACCACCTCCCAGACAGGATTTAGTGTATTAGGGCTGGGTGGGTGCGCTTGCCAGCGCCTGAAAGTCTGCAAGAGGGGCAGATTTGGTTCCCCTGTGCAGAGTCCAGTTAAAACCAGTCCTGGGAGCTGTTGGCTCCCGCTCTGGCGCGAAACTGGACAAAGGACATGGAAGTAAACTCCCCCCTGTCCAGACCCTCCCCTGGGAGGGTCCCCTGAATCTTCCCAACCCTTTCCTTAGGGTACTTAAGAGCTTACCGGGGTGTAGGTCTCTAGATTCGTCGTGGGCAACATTCAGGACTGAAACCACTGCACTTCTACCGTCTGAGCACTCTGGACTTCGTTTGGGCCTGACTTTGTCTCCCTTTCAGTCTGTGCCTGTACACCATACAGGATCCGTGTAGGGCCTGTGGAGCATCCAAGACACCTGAAGATAATCTCCCTTGTAGTGAAGGAGTCACTCCTCTGCATTCGCAGGCACCGCAACACTACTGACCGGTCTGCTGATCCCGAGCTCCTACGGACTCCGAAGGGTGTAACAACACAGGACGTGGGTTTCTACGTCCCTCAAGGCCCGAGCTGTCCTCTCACTCAGTTTGAGGCCAGAATCCCTCGTGGGTGCTGCAATACCCGAACCCCTGTTCACCGCGTACTTTTGCAAGTGCTTGTTGGCAATTCTGCAGCAAGTGCATTGGGCTCCAATAGCCCCAACCTCATGCAACTTCTCCTGCAAAGATCTTCAACCACATCGCACCATGTGCTCCGTGGCCTGTTTTGTAAAGCTGCCCAAGGTCCTCCTGCGACTCCAGTGTCTTCGACCTGTGGGTCCTGTGGAAGGTCAACTATGACTTCTTTGGGCTCCCCTGATTGCTCTGGGCTTGCCCTGACTCCCCTGCATGTGGTGAGTCTCCTGGACCTTGCTGGTCCTCTTCCTGCAACTTCTTGACCTCCTGTGTGGGTTGCTTTTGCCAAGGCTTGTTGGCTCCTGCCGGACACTGACCCCTCAGCACTCGACATCCTTCGTGGGACAACTCGTATCCGGCTCCTGGTCATCTTCAGCATCGCCTGGTCCCCACAGCTGCAGAGTCAAGGTCATCGACATCTATCCTGAAGCAACCGACATCGGTGGGCATTCGTCTACCGAGCCCCTGGTCACTCTCAAGTGACCCAGACTCTGTTCCCTCTGATTTCAGGTACTCTTCATCAAGAATCCACGTTTGGATTCCTCCGGACACTTTCTCCTCTTCCAGCAGCGGCACTTTCCTGAAGTCCTCCATTGGATTCGACAGCGGTTTCCGACGCTACTTCCCACCTATGCACCCGGCTTCCCTGGGATAGGAAACTTGGGTACCACGGTATCCTCGGGGGGGGGGTGGCTCTCCTCTGTCTTCCACAGGGTTTCTTCAGGGTCCACTGGGAAGGGTCCTTAATCTTTAAAAATCCAACGGCCACTTGCACATAGACTTGTACGGAGCATGCGGTTGTGTTCACACACTGCACACGCTCACCGTGGGGTCCCTATCTACTCACCTTGGGTGGTTCCTTGGGATCCCAGCAATTCTACATCCTCTCAACATTGTCCACGACTCTAGTCGTGGTTCTTATACCACTTTCTTAGTATATGGTTTGGTCACCCCCCCCCCCCCCCGGGCCCACTGTGCACTAGTGCTATTTACCGTGATTTCTTTGCTAAAGTATTGTGTGATTTGTGTCTATCTCAGTGTGGGAGATACTGTAACGTACTAGATGGTGTTATATAATAAATACATATTTTGATAACTACTGTGTGGTTCTCTTTTCATTTAATCCATACTATAAGACTGCATTCTGGTAAAACAAGCTGCTTTACACTCCTTCAAGACTAAGCCTGAAGGCTGCTTTCCACAGCTACCACTTGGATAGCTTTCTAAGTTTGTCTGAGACCTCTTAAATCACCATAAGGGTTGTCTGGACTGGTGCAAGGTACCCACTTACATAAGTGGACATCATATACCAGGCCAGCTTCTCACATTGGTGTGCAGCAGTTGGGATTCAAGCCTGCATTGTTTTACCAGATAAATCTTTGTATCGATTAACTGAAAAACCACTAGACTAGGCACATATAAATACATGCTTAGAATAGTAAGTTCTACTGAACTTGGGGTTGGGTAAGTCAAGGGTCTTGCACACCCTTTCTCCAACCTCAGAGATAGGGTAGGAGAGGGACACCTCTCTGACCTTGAGGCTGACCCTAACCAGGAGGAGCATGAGGACTCCCACCTGGACAACTCAGATCTTCCAGAAGATAATGCAGAGGGCCCCCTCTTAATTCCTCCTGGGAGAGTGCAGAGTTTACTAAGGAGATCTAGATCTCCCTCTGCAGAGTCTAATCACTCAGGACAGTCAGTAGGGACCTCTGTATCTAGCAAGAGAGACAACTCTTTTGATATGGAGTACCAACTTCTTGAGCTTTAGAAAGCTAGGCTTAGGCTCAGGCAAGAGCAGTTGGCCCTTGACAAAGAATCCCTAGTTTAGTTTAGTTTAGTTTGGATTTATACAGCGCGTAGCTGCCCCAGCAACGGGGCGTCCCAGCGCTACCCAAAGTACAGGTGACTTAAAAATAACGCCCAGCCCACATGAAAAAAGAAAAATTAAGCCGGGAAAAGCCAGGTCTTTACGGCTTTACGGAAAGCCAGATGATTCTGGAGCCCTCTGATGGAAACTGGGAGAGAGTTCCAGAGTTTAGCTGCCAAAACTTTGAAAGATCGACCACCCGCTCGCGCTCTTAAGATTCGGGGGTACAAATGAGTCCTTGATTAGCTGAGCGTAAAGAGCGACTCGGAACGTACGGCACAAGTAAAGCTGCCAAGACCGGAGGTGCTTGTTGAGTCATAATTTTATGGGCAACACACAGTGTCTTAAACTGGATTCGTTTTTCTACAGGTAACCAATGTAGTTTAGGTAGAAGTTTGGACACTGAGCATGATTTTGGAAGGGCCAACACTGCGCGGGCTGCCGCGTTCTGGATTCTTTGAAGGCGCTGAACACAGGATTTGTTGGCACCTAAATATAGGGAATTGCCATAGTCTAACCTAGACAAGATTGTGGCCTGGAGAATGGTTTGACGAATTTTAGGGTCAAAAAACCCCAATAGAGGTTTTAGCCCCCTCAGGAGTCCAAAACAGGACCCTGCAACAAGTTTAGATTGAGTGTCAAAGGACAGGCCATTATCGATCCAAAAGCCTAGGTTTTTGACCGCCTCTTTAGGCAGTGGTGCAGGTTTTAATTTGTCTGGCCACCATTGTTCTGACCACATGTCACTATCTTTCCCAAGCAGCAGTATCTCAGACTTGCCTGCATTAAGCTGCAGGCAATTTGTTGTCATCCAGTCCGATATCACCTGCATATCATCTTTAAATTTGACAAGATTATTAAGGCGCTCCTTAGAGAATGTAATGACCAATTGGGTGTCGTCGGCATAGGACACCAACGACAACCCTCTGCTTTTTGCTACCACAGCCAAGGGTTGTACGTAGATATTAAAGAGCATAGGGCTCAATATCGAGCCCTGAGGTACCCCAAATCCAATAGCATGCTCCCGGGAGTGGTAGGGTGGCACCATAACCTGGAAAGATCTACCTTCCAGGAAAGAGCGAAACCAGGCTAGAGCCAAACCTCCGACCCCAATCGCCTGTAACCGCCGTAACAGTAACTCATGGGAAACGGTATCAAAAGCGGCACTTAGATCTAAAAGAACCAAGGCCGTAGAGTTACCAGCATCCAAGCTACTGCGAATCTCTTCAATCACTGCCAGCAGAGCAGACTCAGTACTATGACGGGATCGAAAGCCATTTTGTGAAGAGTCCAAGATATCATTTTGCTCTACAAACTCGGTGAGAATGCAGTTAACATGGCATTCCGTGACTTTAGCCAAGAAAGGCAGCTGAGAGATAGGACGGTAATTACCTGGCTCCGAGGGTTCCAAAGATGGTTTCTTTAAAAGGGGTATGACCTTAGCATGCTTCCAAGAAGAAGGAACAGATGCAGATGACAAGGATAGATTGATCAGTTCACTCGCCACTGGAAGAACAGGATTTTGAAATAGGCGAATTTGAGCTGGTCTTAAAGGGTCAGCTGGAGAGCCTGATTTTATTTTCAAAAAAAGAGATTCGGCCTCATTAAGTGAAAGAAGAGGAAAGGAGCACAATATATTTTGTGCGATAGAGCCACTGTCCTCAGACCATTCCCCTATATTGGTACTGGTGGTGGCCGTAGAGAAGCTATTATAGATATTCTTTACCTTGTTCACAAAGTACTCAGCCAATTCATCACACTGCATATTTGAAGTAATAGGTGAGTCTTTTGAAATGGGGCATTTCATAGTCTTGAGAAGGGAGAAAATCATTTTGGACGGATTGTTACTGTTCGAGATTTTAGCAGCAATATAATCTGCTCTAGCTCGCCGGACCAACTTATGATATGATTTAATTGAATCTCGATATTTGGTTTTTGCTTCTGAATCATAAGCGCGCCTCCAGGCCCGTTCAAGTTGTTTGCAGTTTTTTTTTGCTTTGGTCAAAGATTCGTTAAACCAGGGATTAGACTGTCCTCTTTCTTTATTGGGACTAAATTTGGCCGGAATGCAACTGTCAAGAGCTTGAGTCAGCCAATCCTGAAAAAGCATAGTGGCGGATTCAATGTCAGGAGGCAACTGGGGTTTATGGCTGAGCAGTAGATCCGTAAGTTGATTGGCATCTAACTTATGCCACGGTCGTTTCAAAGACGATCGTGAGTGATGCTGAACTGGCTTACCTAACCAATAAAAAGAAAAAGGAACAAGAAAATGATCGGTCCAAGCCAGGGGATTGGGGGCACAACATTCAAGGAACCTAAGTTGGAAAATATAGGATCCAACAAGTGCCCTGCTGTATGGGTAGAGTCTGAGACATATTGAATCAGCTGGCAGGCTTCTAGGTCAGCTATGAAACTCGAAATGCCCATCTTACAATTGTCTTCAAGATGTAAATTGAGATCCCCTAAAATAGTAAAATTGGCTGCTTTACTGGCAAGAAGAATGGTCTTATTCACCAATTCTTCCCTGAAAACTTTAGATGGCCCTGGTGGACGATAAATGAGCAATCCAGAGATCGTCAAATTATTATTTAAGGTGATTTTAAAAAGCGCGCTTTCACACTCAGGGATATCCTCTTTCTTAAAACTACACAGATAGAGCTCCTTGTGGAGTATAGCAATACCACCACCTCTGAGACCATTTCTAGTGAGATGTTTCATAGTATATCCATTAGGGAGTGCTAGCCAGGATTCTGCAACAGAGTCCTGCGTCAGCCATGTCTCAGTCAAAAACAGTACGTCCGGAGACCTTTCTGTTAGTAAATCAAAAATGTCAGCATGGTGCCTAACTAAGGACCTGCAATTCAAGCTAAGAAACCTGTACTCAGAGGAATTATGAAGAGTTGTACCTGTCACATCTGATTTAGTTTGAAAGGGACAAAGATTGCACTTAAAAACCCAGCCATAGGAGACCAGGCGTGTTCTATACACATAGAATACTCAGCTTTCAAAGTTAAAAGCTCAGACCGGGAGTAGGAGTGTAGAGTATTTGGTGAACGGGCAAAGTGACTGGCTTCTGGCGGCGCCCAGGCGCGGACGGGCGCAGACGGGCTTGCCTTAGGCGCGCCTTCGGCGCGCCAGCGGCGCGCCCGCTGCGCACGTCCGCTGCGCGTCCGCATCGGGTGTGATTGAAATAGACGGTGGGCAACAACAGGCTCCACCCGTCGCGTCTGATTGGCCCGTTAGCAGCCAACCAGCGCAAGACACACTCCGTAATGCGGAAGCACCAAGAAAAACTGTTTAACACGAAATACAAAGTGCAAAGTGCATATAAAATACTAAAAACAGATTCTGACGGCTTTCCAAAGTTTTAGCAGCATAAAAGGTTACATCGATTAAAAATACATTGAGCGCTGAGCACAAGTACCTTAGGGAACGCGCGTCCGCATCGGGTGTGATTGAAATAGACGGTGGGCAACAACAGGCTCCACCCGTCGCGTCTGATTGGCCCGTTAGCAGCCAACCAGCGCAAGACACACTCCGTAATGCGGAAGCACCAAGAAAAACTGTTTAACACGAAATACAAAGTGCAAAGTGCATATAAAATACTAAAAACAGATTCTGACGGCTTTCCAAAGTTTTAGCAGCATAAAAGGTTACATCGATTAAAAATACATTGAGCGCTGAGCACAAGTACCTTAGGGAACGCGCGTCCGCATCGGGTGTGATTGAAATAGACGGTGGGCAACAACAGGCTCCACCCGTCGCGTCTGATTGGCCCGTTAGCAGCCAACCAGCGCAAGACACACTCCGTAATGCGGAAGCACCAAGAAAAACTGTTTAACACGAAATACAAAGTGCAAAGTGCATATAAAATACTAAAAACAGATTCTGACGGCTTTCCAAAGTTTTAGCAGCATAAAAGGTTACATCGATTAAAAATACATTGAGCGCTGAGCACAAGTACCTTAGAAGTCCAGAGGGCTAGAAAAAAGTTGGGACTAGAGTCCCATGGTGGCAGCAACAGTGTCCCTAGAATTAAGGAGCATTCCTTTGACCATAGGAACCTGAACAAGATTGTCCCTCCCTACCATGTTGGGGATGACATCTATAAATGGATAACTGCTTTGGAGAGGGCCTGTAAAGTTCAAAGGGTCCCTCAAGAGCAGTGGGCAGCTGTCTTGTGGCTCTCCTTTGCTGACAAAGGTAGAGATAAGCTCCTCACTGTTAGAGAAGAGGATGCTGACAACTACTCAGTCCTGAAAAGTGCTCTCAGTGATGGGGTTGGCTTAACCACTGAACACTACAGGATTAAGTTTAGAGACACCTAGAAAGCACAGACCCAGGACTGGGTAGACTTTGTGGATAGTGCCATTAAGGCTCTGGGAGGTTGGTTACTTGGCAGCAAGGTGCATGACTATCAAGGATTGTACAATTTGATTATGAGGGAGCAGATCGTTAATAATTGTCATAATCAGCTATTGCATCAATACCCGGTAGATTCAGATCTGACTTCTCCCCAAGAATTGGGAAAGAAGGCAGATAAGTGGGTCAGGACCAGGCTGATGCTGAAAAACCAGAACACTGGTGGTGACCAGAAGAAGCAGGATTCTTCAAAACCTCAGGATAAGGGTGGTGACAAGGGCAAATATAAGAGTCTTCATCAGGGCCCCAAAAACCTGCATCTGGAGAAGTCACAATCCAACAAAGGTAAAGGCAAAAGAAAACCTTGGTGTTATTTTTGTAAAGTAAAAACCCATTGGACAAAAGATGCTGATTGTCCAAAAGCCAAGGAGACTACTCATACTACCACTGCCCCTAAGGCAACTGGTCCCTTAGCACAACTGTTGTTCCTGGAAACAAGGGAATAGTGGGGTTAACCTTGGGATCTGAAGCGGGTTCTGGCTTAGTCAGAACTCCAGCTCAGGCTATACTAGTCTGTGATGGTGGCATGGATATTGCCACCTTACTTGTCAGTCCCAGTAACCTGGGCAAGTACAGTCAGCAGCCTTTGATCAAGGGAACAGAGGCAATGGCCTACAGGGACACAGGGGCCAGTGTCACAATGGTGACAGAGAACCGTGTGTCTCCTGGACAAATCATACTTGGTGAGATGTACCAAGTGACCAATGCAAACAATGTCAGGACTGACCATTCCTTGGCAGTTGTTAATTTCAGCTGGGGAGGGGTAACTGGCTCTAAAAAGGTTGTGGTAAGTTTAGACCTACCAGTAGATTGTTGGGCAATGATTTGGAGACTTCAGCTGGGGCTGATGTGGAATTTAGGATTCATGCAGCAATGTTGGGCATCTCTGCAGATGTGTTTGCTGTGACTAGGCATTGCTGCTTGGAGGAGCTCGGAGGAGCTCGCTGCTGGACGCCGAGGGGACTGCAAGTCCCAGGAAGCCTGCCTGCCTGCCACTAATTTGCCGCACCTGGGGAAAAGCCTACTTAGTCTCTCGCGGCACCCGCTTCGCGGGAGCCGCATTGCTGCTTGGAGGAGCTCGGAGGAGCTCGCTGCTGGACGCCGAGGGGACTGCAAGTCCCAGGAAGCCTGCCTGCATGCCACTAATTTGCCGCACCTGGGGGAAAGCCTACTTAGTCTCTGGCGGCACCCGCTCGCGGGAGCCGCATTGCTGCTTGGAGGAGCTCGGAGGAGCTCGCTGCTGGACGCCGAGGGGACTGCAAGTCCCAGGAAGCCTGCCTGCCTGCCACTAATTTGCCGCACCTGGGGGAAAGCCTACTTAGTCTCTGGCGGCACCCGCTTCGCGGGAGCCGCATTGCTGCTTGGAGGAGCTCGGAGGAGCTCGCTGCTGGACGCCGAGGGGACTGCAAGTCCCAGGAAGCCTGCCTGCCTGCCACTAATTTGCCGCACCTGGGGGAAAGCCTACTTAGTCTCTGGCGGCACTCCGCTTCGCGGGAGCCGCATTGCTGCTTGGAGGAGCTCGGAGGAGCTCGCTGCTGGACGCCGAGGGGACTGCAAGTCCCAGGAAGCCTGCCTGCCTGCCACTAATTTGCCGCACCTGGGGGAAAGCCTACTTAGTCTCTGGCGGCACCCGCTTCGCGGGAGCCGCATTGCTGCTTGGAGGAGCTCGAGGAGCTCGCTGCTGGACGCCGAGGGGACTGCAAGTCCCAGGAAGCCTGCCTGCCTGCCACTAATTTGCCGCACTTGGGGGAAAGCCTACTTAGTCTCTCGCGGCACCCGCTTCGCGGGAGCCGCATTGCTGCTTGGAGGAGCTCGGAGGAGCTCGCTGCTGGACGCCGAGGGGACTGCAAGTCCCAGGAAGCCTGCCTGCCTGCCACTAATTTGCCGCACCTGGGGAAAAGCCTATTTAGTCTCTCGCGGCACCCGCTTCGCGGGACGCGCGCGGGCGTGCGCCGGGCGAAGCCCGGGCCAAGGGCGGGCCCGTCTGAGCCCGTCAGAGACAGGAAGAGGATGGGCTGGGCCACCCCTCCGTGACCACAAGCATTAAGGTGGAGTTCAGTCAATGAAGTAAGGTACAGTATAGTTGTGGACTTGTGTATCTCGAAGGATTGTGTGTAATCAAGCAATAGCTTGTCGACAGAATGAGCAAACGCAAAGTCACGGGTCCATTGGTAGGAGGGGGGGTTGTGGGAACCCTGGACGCTTTCCTGACTAGAGCTGAGTCAGTCTTGACCCATCAGATTCAGCTCACAGAAAAAAGACTCTCACTAGATACTTTTGTGGGACAAAAACGGTCATCAATGGGAGGCCTAGCTATGGCCAAATCCCCCAGGGGTGGGCAGCAATCTGTGGACTATTTATGTTCTGTGACCCCTGGCATGAGTAACACTGGGGAACCAGTTAATCTCCCAATCCTGTCATCAGCAATTACAGTTGAGCAGATGATTTCCACTAATTCTGCCCAGAATATTGAAGGGGACGATGAGTCTGTCTTTTCGCCCATACTGGTCGAAGAGCCATCAATTTCTTCCATGGAACAAAATGTAACCTTATCTGGCTCGTGTCGTGGTGAGGTTATTACTCGATCTAAAGGGGCCACCAGGCAAAGTCAGACAAGTATACCGAAGTTGTCGACGGTACGCAGCGGAGAGTCACCTGCGAAACGAATGAGGGGAGGAGTCACACAAAAACAAAAGCAAAAACAAAAACCCAGATCCAAGCACCAAGTATTGAGGTTTCCTGATAAGCCCGCCTCAGAATCTAATAAAGGATTGGTTATGGATCAATTTTTAAAAAGTGGCAATGACATTAGTGTGGGGCTTGGGGACGACCCCGATCAATGGAGAAGATTGGAGACTCTGATGACTGTTCTCTTGGGGCCCATTTTATGTAAACTAGGGACAATTGATGAAAAACTATTGTTACTTCTGAAATCTAGCAGCCCATTAGCTAACCAAGGGGCATGTAGCTGTGCACGTGTTGCCCAGGAAGAACCTGAAGCCCCTAAAGTCCAAGCCCCATTGCCTGTAAATGTAATTGAGGGGAGGAAAAATGGGGATAGTGAATATATAACAGGGGCAGTTGTTGCAGCTAATAGCGTCACACACGTATATCCGGAAGTAACTAGACCTAATGCAAGCACTGGTGCTAGGGGGCCCAGGGAAGTGATGATAGGGAGCCCATGTAATCCCATATTACAGCAAGCAGACCCTGCAAGGATAGAAAGGGGAGATAATGGAAATCAATATCTAAAAGAACTGCCTTCTTCAAGTGCACAGAGCACTATAGGCCTACCAGTTTTAGACTTACCCCCAGCCTCATGCCCGTATACAGTCGTTTTAACTGGTGTCCCAGCACACACAAGCCAAAAAGAGGAACCGGCGACCCAATTGATTAACAAGGTGGCGCATTGGATGGGTAGAAATGCAGGGTTTAATATCAGAGATCACAGACATATCCTGATGGCAAGAAGGGTGTCTTGGATCGGTAGAACCAGGAAAGCCTTTTCAGGGGACTGTGTAATCGTGACGCTTAGACACCCCGGCCTTGTGCGCAAGATTCTCTCGCAGAGTAATGGGCTTTTCCAAGCTGAGGTGGACTCAAGCATTAAATTGCTTCCGTTAGGTTTTTTTTATAGACCCCTACTGAATTTAAACCAAAGTTGCGGACATGTGGGTTATCAGGAGAGGGCAATCGGGTGGGCCTCTACAGCACTGACAAATAACATCTTTGCCCCATTAAGAGATTTAAATGACATCGACTGACTAGGTATGTTGGGGAACGCTAACAGAGCCCGTGACACCCCTGTGATTATTAAAGATCCTGGGGGAGAAGAGATCAATCCGGGGATAGTTAAAGGCCAAATTACCATTGATTATCAGGTTGTAAACGCCGACGTGGACAATAGCTTAAATAAGAAAGTCTATAGGACCCACAGACCCCAGGCACTTGTTAGTGTAGAAAGGCCAAATGGTAGAGAAATAAAAATGGTCTCTTGGAATATAGCAGGCCTATCGACGAAATTTAAGAATGAACAATGGCTATTTTACATCCGGGAGTTTCAGATAATTTGTTTACAAGAAACATGGGAACCAGTAAACAATAATTTTTTTCTAGAAGGTTATAAAACCTTCTTTTGTCCAGCGCGCAAGGCTATGTCAGGGAGAGCCAGGGGAGGGTTGGTCATATTTGTAGAACTTGCACTACAAGGAAGATGGACAGATTTGGCTTGGGGCTCAGAAGTAGCGCAGGGGCTCACATTTTTTAATAAGGATTACAGGTTACTTTTTGTAAATTTTTATAATGCAACACCACATGGACAGGGTTCTGCTAGTTTGCAGGAATTGGACACTAGACTTACCCAGATATATGAGCGAGGGCTGGTGGCGCTTCAGCTGGTTATAGCAGGTGATTTTAACTGTCATCTGTGCCCAAACTTGAGAGTAGCTTGTGGGGATTGGGCGTCCTGTACGATTGAGGATGGCCCTCATATGGAACACACAAAGGAGGGAAGGGAACTCTGTGGCCTACTAAACACGTATGCGTTAATACATACCATTGACCTGATTGATGTTAGACAGGATAAAATGGTTCATCCTACATTTAAAGGTAGAGGATGTGCCTCATTTATTGATTTTATTTTTGTTTCTGTAGCACTTAGAAACTGTGTGTCTGGGTTTAGTATTGGTCATAGTGCCTTTAGCGATCACAATCCTCTTGTATTATCTCTTGTTGACGCACACTCCCGCCAGGAACCCCTTGGAGTGGGAGGGGGTGGTAAGGGCTATGGATCAAGGTAGGAGGCTGAGATGGACACAGGTCAATGGTGAGGCCTTTTATAGATCTCTTTTAAAAGAAGGCGAACAGGTCATCCTAAGGTGTTTAGACCTAGAAGTGGAAGGAGCAGAATTAGTTGAGGCTTTTAAGGGCGTTGCCCAAATAGTTGATAGTTTGCTCAGAGCCCCAGCTTATAGGGTCAAAACGGACAACCCGAGATGGTTTGACCCACAGTGCTCCCGTGCCCTTAGAGAGTTGAAAGATGCTCTAAAGATCTCCCCTAGAGACCGGGACCAGGTGACTCTTTGTCGGAAAAAATATAAGGCTGCTATTAAGGGACGTAAAGGTCGATTACAACAGCAAGCCTGGGAAGATTTGACAGAGGCGATGGCACTAAAGGATTCCACCGCCTTCTGGAGAGTCATAAACAGTCCCTGTTTTAAAGATGCTAACAAACCAGGGCTAGGCAATAATATTCTGCCGGAGCAATGGTATGAGCATTTTCAAGGGCTTTATAATCACCATCCCAGTACGGCTCAGTCGCAGGTCCATAGTGGGGAACAGAGGACAATTCCACTAAGATTCTCGTTGGATGAGGTTAAAACAGGAATTAAAGGACTAACAAGGAACAAGGCCCCGGGCCCAGATGGGATCCCACCTGACCTTTTTATAAGTAACGTGGATCTCTGGGCGCCTATTCTGACTAGGGTCATAAACGCAGCAGTGGATACAGTAATGCCAGCCTCCTGGTCCACAGCCACGATTGTTCCTATTTTTAAAAAAGGTAACAAGGACAGCCCACAATGTTATCGCCCTATTTCCCTCATTGACGTGTCAGCGAAGGTACTGGGGCGAGTGGTTTTAAGCCGGCTAACCGACTGGGCTGAGGACCATCAAGTTATAACTGACGTCCAATTTGGTTTTAGGTCTGGGAAATCCACCACTGACCAATGCCTTAATTTATATCTTCTTTCTGCCAAATATACAGCAGTCAGTCCAGGAACGATGTATTTGGCATTTATGGACTTGACTGCGGCGTTTGACAGCGTCAATCGAGGGAAATTATGGGCGATTATGGGTGGGCTTGGTGTGGATCCGGGGCTTATTAACATCTTAAAATCTTTACATCTGAATACCACTGCTGCGGTCAGATATAGCCAGGAGGGCAAATTAACAAAATCCTTCAGGTGTTCTAGTGGGGTCAGACAGGGCTGTATATTAGCTCCTTTTTTGTTTACGTTATATATAAATGGCCTTGACCGAGCACTAAGCACCTTACAGGTAGACACTCCTAGGATAGGTACTCGAGGGATTCCTGTTCTGCTTTACGCAGACGATGCAGTACTCCTGGCCCGTACCCCTAAAAGCCTGCAGCTCCTAATAGATGGCTTTGTGTCGTTTATGGGGAATTTGGACTTGTCCCCTAACTTGGCAAAATCCTATGTTATGGAAGTGGGCAAAAAACCAAGCAAATCCTACAATTATAAAATTGGACCTCACTGTTTGGGAAAGGTACAGTCTTTCTCGTATCTGGGGATTTTATTTGATGGCCGATTAAATTTCAAATATTTACTAGAAGAGAAATGCCGTTCGATGACCAGATGCACTGGGTCAATAATGAATTTTGCACAAAGGTTAGGACGGTGGTCCCCAGATCAGGTTTTAAGACTATATAGTTCTATGTGCTGTGCTAAAGTGCTGTATGGAAGTGAGGTGTGGGGTTTTATAGAGGCTAACCAATTACAGATTGAAGAGAATAAATATTTTCGGCGACTCTTAAAAGTCCCACAGAGTACGCCATCCCTCATTGTTCATGAAGAATTGGGTGTCCGCTATATTACGGATAGGATGGCAGTTAAACCCCTAGTTTGTTGGGTAAAGATCTGGGCAAATGAGGAGGCGGCCTTATGCCGGCAGGTTATAGAAGACTGTCTCTCCTTGGACCATGGACTTAAAATCCCTTGGCTAAAGTATGTGAAGGAGTCTTTTGAGAAAATAGGATGTGCAGAGCTTTTTACTAATCCCTCTAGAATGACTATGCAGGATAAGGCCCTGGTCAAGGATCGGTTTTTAAGTGCGCTTCGACGCTCCGGGGAGACAGAGAATTAGCTAAGCTGTCGGTGAGAGAATATATAGCAACTAAGTCTACCGAGGGCATTGAACCGTACTTGTCTTGTCTAAATAGTGCCCATGACAGATTTTTAATGACCCGATTTAGGCTAAATCTTTTGCATCACGTTTTAGCAGAACCGGCAGGGTTCACACTGTCTACAGAGATGAAGGGGCCCTGTGGCTGCGACCATAGGTCTCCACAGGACACCCTTCACTTTGTTTTACTATGCCCTTTTTATTCACATCCTAGAAGTCGTTTTTTGAAGGGCATTTTAAAGAGAGCTAGGTTTAAACAAGCACGGGTGGCCCTGTTATTTTTAAAATTGTCCCCTGACTCTTTTACACTTTTTTGTACCATCAATTTTTTAAGGGCTGCGGTTAGATTAAGGACCACAAAGGGTAGTTGAAGTCTATAGATTTCTTGCGTCCTTTTTTATGTTTTTTTATTTCTTAAAGATGGTTTGTTGAGATATGTATAGCTTCATCTAAGTACTGAAATTGTATGGCGTAGGACCTATATTGATGAATTGTTCTGTTCTAACTCTGCTGTAAAATTGTTACTTTTATGGTATCTTTTTGTATGCCGAATAAAGGTTTTATATATATAGACTAGGTCACAAGCCAAACTAACATCCACAGAACAGGCCCTGGATCCTGGAACAATGGACCAGGTGCCTTCCAAGAGAAGGAGCAGGAGGGGTAAGGCTGTGTCTTCCCCCCAGACTCAGAGTGAGGATCAGTCTCTTGAGAGAGATGATCTCAGTCCCTGTGAAGGAACTGTCTCAGATGAACTTGAACTTGATCAAGTTGAGTTCTTGGGGGACAGGGGGCCCTTCCAGGGCAGACTGGAGTTTGGAGCAGCAAACCTGCCCCTCTTGAACCCCTCAGACAGCAAGCTGCTGCAGAGGCTGCTCGGAATGTCAGTGGGTCCCACATGATCTACTGGGATGAGGGACTCCTTTATTCAGAGGGTAGAGACCCCAAGCCTGGTGAACCAGGAGGTTGGCTATACCTCTAAAGTTTAGGGGCTTCCTACTCACCCTTGTACATGACATTCCCCTGGCAGGACACCTAGGCCAAAGTAAGACTTGAGACAGGCTTGTCTCTCACTTTCACTGGCCTCACAGAGTTTTGTCGCTCCTGTTCAACTTGCCAAGCCAGTCGTAAGGCAGGTGGCACTACAAAGGCCCCCCTGATACCACTTGCAGTGGTGGGGGTCCCCTTTGAGAGGGTTGGGATTGACATAATTGGTCCCATGAACCCTCCTACAGCATCTGGAGACAGTTATATTCTAGTGGTGGTGAACCATGCCACTAGGTACCCAGAAGCAATTCCCCTTAGGACCACTACAGTGTCTGTGGTGGCAAGGTCCCTCCTGGGAATTATTTTCAGGGTGTGTAGGAAAGTAGGATCTGCCTCTTATAGGTACCCCCACTTTTTGCTAATGTTTCACTGTTTTCGACTTCGTCTGACTGGGATCTTGCTATTCAGGACCCCAGTTTATCTGCTTTCTCCTCTAAATTGATTGCATGTACTTTAGGTACACTCCAGATTGGATTCTGGGGTACCCTTATAAGTCCCTAGTATATGGTATACAATGTACCCAGGGCATAGGTACCCCAGAGGCCGCCCACGGGCTGCAGCATGTATTATGCCACCCCTGAGAGACCATTTAAAATGACACCACAGGTCTGCTACAGCAGCCTGTGTAAGGTGGTGCATGCACCCCTTACTTGGATATAGGTTCACTATATCTATCCTAATCACTGCACATATAAACCTATCAGTCACCCCTATGGCAGGCCTTATCAATCCTGAAGGCAGGGTGCTGGGTTTTATGTGAGAGGGTGCCCATGCATGAGCAGAGCCCCTCTGCAGCCTTCGGAACCTATTCTCTGAGGGTTGTTTGTGATGCAACCAACCATATATACTTAAGTGCATTATAACCTCGCGGTAAATGCTAACTTTAAAACGGCTGCATGGAAACATGTCGTGTTTGGTGTCAAATACCTTGGAATCATACCTCCACACCAGTAACTGGTGTGGGAGGTATGATTCCACCCTCTTAGAGGGAGAAATATGACAACACCGGTACACCCGGTACTAGCTTCACAGAACCCTGGCATCACAAAATGGATGCTGCCAGCCACAGACACGAGTCTGCCCTCTTGCTGCTGGACGAAACTCCGGCAGGGGAAGGCTTGACAATAGGTTTCCTGTCACAGGGAGGTGTGACCACCTCCCAGACAGGCTTTAGTGTATTGGGGCTGGGTGGGTGCACTCTGTGTGCTTTGATGTCTGCACTGGGGCACATTTGGTGTCCCTGTGCATAGTCCAGCTCAAACCGGTTGCAGGAGCCATTTGCTCCTGCTCTGGCGCGAAACTGGACAAAGGACATGGGTGTAGCCACCCCTCTGTCCTGACCCTCCCATAGGTGGGTCCCCAGAGTTTGTCCCACCCCTTCCTTGGGTATAAAGTAGGAACCCCTGACTACAGGACTTTAGATATTACCTGGACTAAACTCTGCTACAGAAACCAAGTATCCTTCAACGATCTACGCTTTGCTGGACGACTGAAGAATCTCCCTTGGAGTAAAGGAGTTACTCCCCTGCTGAGCAGGCACCTAAACGCATCTGACCGGTTTGCATCTACGAAGCTCCTGAAGGACTCCGAAAAATTCTGCAATACAGGAGGTGGGTTCCCAAGGTCTCCGAGGTCGATCTGCGCTCTCAGCAATTCTGAGGCCCGTATCCCTCGTGGGGACCGTGAAACCCGTACCCCTGGGCACCGTTTACATTTGCAGCAGCATATGCTTTTCGGCGATCCCTGAAGCTGTGCTTTGGGCTACTTGTATTGTTTAGAAAAACAATGGTTCTTATGTGGCCCAAAAAGGTCCAGACTGAAGTGTTCTCTTTACTAGTTGGGCTACTTGTAGTCCTGACCCCGAGCTGCAATTTCACCGAAGATTTCCGGCCTACACTCCACGAGTGTTCCGTGGGCTGGTATTTAGTGATTCAGCTCGAGGTCCCTTCGCGATCCCTGGTCCGTTGGCCTGTGGGTCCCTGAGAAGGCAACTTTAACTTTCAGTGGGCTTCCCTGGTTGCTCCAGATGTGCCCTGACTCTCCATAGCTTGGGGAGTCCCCAGGACTTGCTGGTCCTCACAGAAGCATCTTTCCTCTGACCGCGTGGGTTGCAGTTGCCAAGGCTTGTTGGTGTTCAATCCGGACACTGACCCCCCAGCACTCGACATCCTTTGTGGGACAGCTCGAATCCGGACTGTGGTTGTCGTAGACGTCTCCTGGTCCCCGTGGCTGCAGAGTCAAGCTTCACCTCTTCTCACCTGCAGCACCCAACATCGGTGGGCATTCGATTGCTCCGCTCCTGGTCACGTGAAGTGACCCAGACTTTGTCCCCTCTGCTTTCAGGTTCTTCACATCTCCGATCCAGGCTTGGATCACCCCGGACACTTTTCTTCTCCACGGCAGCAGTACTTTTTCGCATCACGCCATTGAAAACGACGAGGGTTTCCGACACCACTTGACCCCTATGCACCCGGTTCCTCTGGGATAGGTAACACGGGTACCTCTGTACTCTCAAGGGTGCTGGCCTTAGAACCTTCTATGTTTAGCTGGGTTTGCTTAAAGTCCTCTCCTAAGTGTCCTTAATCTTTAAATTTCCAACCGCGACTTTCCCATGGAGTTGTACGGAGCTCGCGTCTGTGTTCCCACACTGCACCCGTCCTCCGTGGGTCCCCTGTGTCACTACCTTGGGTGGTTCCTTGGGGTCCCATCGATTCTACGTGCTCTAGGCACTGTGTCTAGTCAAGTCGTGGTTCTTATACCACTTTCTTAGTATATGGTTTGGTCTCCCCCTGGGGCCCGCCGTGTATTGTGCTATTTACTGTCGTTCTAGTGATTTAATATTGTGTGTCTTGTGCTCTAATCTCATAAAGAGGTTAGTAGAGAGTGTTTAGTAATAAATACATATATTTTATATACACCTGGTGTGGTTCTCCTTTCATTTGGTCATTCAGGAGGTTATATACTGGTAAAACAAGCTGCTTTACATTCCTTCGAGACTTAGCCTGAAGGCTGCTCTCCATAGCTACCACTAGGATAGCTTTCAATAAAGGTTGTCTTTAACCTAATCATCAATAAGGGTCGTTTGGACTGGTGCAAGGTGCCCACTTTAATTAGTGGACAGCATATACCAGGCCAACTTCTCACATTGGTGTGCAGCGGTTGGGATTCAAGCTTGCTATTGTTTTACCAGATAATCTCATTGAGTGACTAACTGAAAACCACTAAAGGTACTTGGGTACAGATAAATCAAGACTAGAATAAAGTAAGTTCTTCTGAACTTAGAGTTGGGTAAGTCAAGGGCTTAGCACACCCTTTCTCAAACTCAAGAGGTCAGTTACCACTAGAGTAGGTAGGTGCATACACCACACCACACTAGCATGTCTTCTAGGCCTGAAGCCGGTGGCTCCTTGCCAACTAAGTATGACCATCTCTCATTCCAAGAATTGAGAGCCATGTGTACATCTAGGAAACTGAAGACAGGGAAAAACCCAAACACTCAACGTCTCATAGAGACTTTGCTTTTAGATGAGCTCAGAAAGACCCCAGGGTCTGATGAGGCAGGCAAAGGGGGTGGGGCAGCAGAAGAGGAAAGGGCCAGGAAGTGAAAACTTCAATGACCTGGACTCTGATGCTGGCCAGGAGGACCAAAATGATTCTACCCTGGACAATCCAATTCTTCCTGAAGGTGAGGAAGGAGGCCTCAATGGGCCTCTCTTTACCCCACCTGAAAGGGTTAACAGTTTACCAAAAGATCAAGATCTCCTTCTGAGGAATCTAATCATTCTGGTACATCTGTAGGGAGCTCTGTTTCTCATAGGACCTCTGCTTCTCATAAAAGGAGTCCTCTTATGAGAAGAAGTGCCAACTGCTTGAGTTTGAGAGAGCTAAGCTCAGAATCAGAGAGAGCAATTGGCCTTAGATAGGGAATCCCTGGAGCTTCAGAGAGCTTCTCAGAAGTTGGGGCTAGAGCCCCATGGTGGCAGCAACAGTGTCCCTAGAGGTAGAGACTATACTCATGACCATAGGAACCTGAACAAGATTGTCCCTCACTACCAGAGTGGGGATGACATCCACAAATGGATAACTGCACTGGAGAGGGCCTGTAAGGTACAGAAGGTCCCTCAGGAGCAGTGGGCAGCAATCTTGTGGCTCTCCTTTGCAGACAAAGGTAGAGACAAGCTCCTCACTGTAAGAGAAGAGGATGCTGATAATTACAAAGCCCTGAAGAGTGCTCTGATTGATGGGTTTGGCCTAACCACTGAACAATACAGGATAAAGTTCAGAGACACCCAAAAGGCACAGACTCCGGACTGGGTTGACTTTGTAGATTGTGCTACTAAGGCTCTGGAAGGCTGGTTACTTGGCAGTAAGGTGTGTGACTTCAAAGGATTGTATAATTTAATTATGAGACAGCAGATCCTTAATAACTGTCAAAATCAGCTGTTGCATCAGTACCTGGTGAACTCTGAGCTGACCTCTCCCCAAGAATTGGGCCAGAAGGCAGACAAATGGGTCAGAACCAGGGTGAGGCAGATGGTTCAGAACCAAGGTGGTGACTCCAAGAAGCAAGATTCTAAAAACTCTGATAAGGGTGGGGAGAAGGGTAAAGACCAGAAGTCTTCTCAAGGGCCCCAAAAATCTGCATCTAGTGGGGATTCCCAATCAAACAAGGGTAAAGGCAAGAAGAAGCCATGGTGTCAAATCTGTAAACAGAAGACCCATTGGACAAGTGATGGTACCAAGTCCAAGGACTCAACTCCAACCACCACTGCCCCTAAGGCAACTGTTCCCCCTAGTTCAGCTCCAAGTGGTGGTGCTCCAAATAAGGGTGTAGTAGGGTTAACCCTGGGATCTGAGATGGACTCTGGCCTAGTCAGAGTTCCAACTCAGGCTATGTTGATCTGTGATGGAGGCATGGATATGGCCTCCTTATTTGTAAGCCCCAGTAATCTGGGCAAATACAGACAACAGCCTATAATCAATGGAAAGGAGGCCTTGGCATTCAGTGACACAGGAGCAAGTGTCACCATGGTGACAAAAGATCTTGTGGCTCCTGAGCAAATCAGACTTGGTGAGATGTACCAAGTGCCCAATGCTAGCAATGTCAGGACAGACCATTCCTTGGCAGTTGTTAATTTCACCTGGAGAGGGGTAACTGGCCCTAAGAAGGTTGTGGTAAGTGCAGACCTCCCTGTTGAATGCTTGTTGGGCAATGATTTAGAAACTTCAGCTTGGGCTGAAGTGGAACTCAGGACTCATGCAGAAATGTTGGGTATCACTGCAGATGTGTTTGCTATGACCAGGTCACAGGCAAAAATGTCTAACACTGAACAGGCCCTGGATCCTGGAAAAATGGACCAGGCGCCTTCCAAGAGAAGGAGCAGTAGGGTTAAGGCAGTGTCTTCCCCCCTGCCTCAGAATCCAGACCAGTCTCTTGAAGGAGCTGATCTTGGTCCTGAAGAAGGAACTGTCCCAGATGATCTTGAACCTGATCAGGTTGAGTTCTTGGGGACAGGGGGCCCTTCCAGGGCAGATCTGAGCCAGGAGCAACTGAACTGCCCCTCTCTTGAAACCCTCAGACAGCAAGCTGCTGCTGAGGCTGCTGGGAGTGCTAGTGGGTCCCGTAGGATCTACTGGGATGATGGACTCTTTTACTCAGAGTAGAAACCCCAAGCCTGGTGCTACCAGGAGGTTGGTTATACCTCTGAAGTTTAGGGGCTTCCTTTTGGCACTAGCACAGGATATTCCATTAGCAGGTCACCTAGGCCAAAACAAGACTTGGGACAGAATTGTCCCTCACTTTCATTGGCCTCATATGTCTGAAGACACCAAGGAGTTTTTTCGCTCCTGTGTCACCTGCCAAGCCAGTGGTAAGGCAGGTGGTACTACAAAGGCCCCCCTGATACCACTACCTGTGGTCGGGGTTCCCTTTGAGAGGGTTGGGATTGACATTGTTGGTCCCATGGATCCTCAAACTGCATCTGGGCACAGATTTATACTGGTGGTGGTGGACCATGCCACTAGGTATCCAGAGGCAATTCCCCTTAGAACTACCACAGCTCCTGTGGTGGCAAGGGCCCTCCTGGGAATCTTTTCCAGGGTGGGTTTTCCTAAGGAGGTAGTATCAGACAGAGGTACAAACTTCATATCTAGTTACTTGACTGCTATGTGGAAGGAGTGTGGAGTAAATTACAAATTTACCACCCCTTATCACCCACAATGCAATGGGTTAGTTGAAAGGTTCAACAAAACCCTAAAGGGCATGATTAAAGGTCTCCCAGAAAAGCTTAGGCGCAGATGGGACATACTTTTGCCCTGCCTTCTCTTTGCCTACAGAGAGGTTCCTCAGAAGGGGGTTGGTTACAGCCCATTTGAGCTTCTGTTTGGACATCCAGTTAGGGGTCCATTGTGTCTAGTGAAGGAGGGATGGGAGTTACCTCTCAAACCCCTAAACAGGATATTGTGGACTATGTACTTGGTCTCCGCTCCAGGATGGCTGAGTACATGAAGAAGGCAACTAAAAACCTTGAGGCTAGCCAGGAATTGCAAAAGGCCTGGCATGACCAAAAGGCTGTGTTGACTGTTTATCAGCCAGGACAGAAAGTATGGGTGTTGGAGCCAGTGGCCCCAGCAGCCCTCCAAGACAAGTGGAGTGGCCCCCATACCATAATTGAGCAAAAGGGAGAGGTTACCTACCTGGTGGACCTTGGAACTCCCAGGAGCCCCCATAGGGGGAGCGACCCTTGACCTTGCCAGGTAGGTCGCTTCCCCGCCACACAGCTCCGCCTGTGTTGTCCTGCTCGCTGCTGCTGCTGGTAAGCTCGCCCCTCCGCTGCTGCCTGTGCCCGTTTCGCCTCTGTTCCCCTCGTGCCCCCATTGATTGTGTCCTTTTGCCTTCTGTTTCCCCTCGTGCCCCCATTGATTGTGTCCTCTTTGCCTTCTGTTTCCCCTCGTGCCCCCATTGATTGTGTCCTTTTGCCTTCTGTTTCCCCTCGTGCCCCCATTGATTGTGTCCTTTTTGCCTTCTGTTTCCCCTCGTGCCCCCATTGATTGTGTCCTTTTGCCTTCTGTTTCCCCTCGTGCCCCCATTGATTGTGTCCTCTTTGCCTTCTGTTTCCCCTCGTGCCCCCATTGATTGTGTCCTTTTTGCCTTCTGTTTCCCCTCGTGCCCCCATTGATTGTGTCCTTTTGCCTTCTGTTTCCCCTCGTGCCCCCATTGATTGTGTCCTCTTTGCCTTCTGTTTCCCCTCGTGCCCCCATTGATTGTGTCCTTTTTGCCTTCTGTTTCCCCTCGTGCCCCCATTTTTGCTGTGCCCAACTTTGCCTTCTGTACCCCCGCCGCTGCGTCCCCTGCGGCCCCGCCCCCTGACTGCCCATTCGCTGCCCCTGCCTCCCGCCTCCCAGCTGCTCCTCCCTCCCAGCTCCCCATATATGGCGGCCGCCGTGCGGCCACGCCGCCGGCGCGCCAAAGGCGCGCCTAAGGCAAGCCCGTCTGCGCCCGCCTGCGCCTGGACCGCGCCCAGCGCCAGAACCCCTGGGCTGCGCGCCCCCCGCTCCAGCCTCAAGGACCGACGCCGTTACGATGCCACCACACTCCATGCTCTCAACCCCGGACGGAGACACAACTGCTTCAAGGCTGCCCCGAAACGCACACATGGCCCCTTCACCTGCCGGAACTGCAGCTACACCAGCCTCAGAGCCACCGAAGCGCCTGCCAAGAAGGACCTCAACCACCTCCGATGCATCCTACTGAACACCCGCTCCGCACGCAAACACGCCGTCGAGCTCTGGGACCTGCTCGACTCATCATCACCAGACGTCGCCTTCCTGACAGAGACCTGGATGAACGACTCCTCCGCACCCGACATCGCCATAGCCATCCCAGACGGCTATAAGATCACCCGCAGAGACCGCGTCAACGGAGTAGGAGGAGGAATCGCCATCGTCCACAAGAACTCCATCAGCGTCTCGACCAGCACCGACGACATTCTCTGCACCGCCGAACACATGCACTTCCAGATCCACACGGACCCCAACACCACCCTCAGAGGCACCCTTGTCTACAGACCCCCTGGGCCCCGACCCCAGTTCAGCGACTCCATCGCCGACTTCATCAGCACGCACGCCCTGACTTCTACCGACTACATCCTCCTCGGAGACCTGAACTTTCACCTGGAGAACAACAACGACAGCAACTCCACCACCCTGATCGACAACCTCGCCAACCTCGGACTGAGACAGCTCGTCACAACACCGACACATTCCGCCGGCCACACGCTCGACCCCGTCTTCTCCTCAAGCTCCCACGTCTCCTTCAGCCACACCACGGAACTCCTCTGGACCGACCACCGCTGCATCCACTTCACCTTCCAGAAACCCACCACACACCACCGCACCCAACAGATCCCACGCCGCTGCTGGAGCAAAGTCACCGAAGACCAACTACGGGCAAACCTCGCTCTCAGCCCTCCCTCCGACCCATCCAACACCGACGACGCTGCCTGCAACCTCAGACGATGGATAGACGACTGTGCCAACACCCTCGCCCCGCTGAAAAACTCACCTACAGCGACACCACCAAAAGAGCCAGCTGGTTCACCCCGGAACTCCTAGCTTCCAAGCGTACCTGCCGGAAACTTGAGAAGAAATGGCACAGTGATAAGACACCAGACAGCCACGCAGCCCATAAAGACGCCATCCGTAACCACCACCACCTCATCAGGTCCGCCAAGAGAATCTCCTTCAAAGACCGCCTCGACAACAACGCACACAACAGCAAGGAGCTCTTCAACATCGTGAAGGAACTCTCCAACCCCAGCTCCATCACCAACGACATCCCGCCGTCGCAAGCCCTGTGCGATTCCCTCGCCACCTTCTTCCACCGCAAGATCGCCGACATCCACGACAGCTTCAACACCCAGACAGCCCCCACCAAGATAGATACACCAGACCCGCCGCACACCATCGACCATGACCCCTTGCCAGCCTGGGCCAGCGTGAACATCGATGACACCATCAAGACCATGGGCACAATACACTCCGGCTCCCCGTCAGACCCTTTCCCGCACCACATCTTCAACAAAGCCAGCAGCTCCATCGCACCCCACCTGTGCAACGTTATCAATCTCTCCTTCGAGACCGCGACCTTCCCAGAGAGCTGGAAACACGCAGAGATCAACTCCCTACTCAAAAAACCCAAGGCGGACCCAAGAGACCTCAAGAACTTCCGGCCCATCTCCCTGCTTCCGTTCCCAGCCAAGGTCATCGAGAAGATCGTCAACAAACAGCTAACCCGATACCTCGAAGAAAACAGCATCCTGGACCCATCCCAATTGGGGTTCCGCAGCAACCACAGCACTGAGACTGCCCTCATCGCCGCCACCAACGACATCAGGACCCTGCTGGACAACGGTGAGACCGCAGCCCTCATCCTGCTGGACCTCTCCGCCGCCTTCGACACTGTCTGCCACCGCACTCTACGCGCACGCCTCCACGACGCAGGGATCCGAGACAAGGCCCTGGAATGGACCACCTCCTTCCTCGACGGCAGAACCCAGAGAGTCCGCCTCCCACCTTTCCGATCCGAAGCCTCCGAGATCATCTGCGGCGTACCCCAGGGATCTTCCCTCAGCCCAACACTGTTCAACATCTACATGGCCCCGCTCGCACGCATCGCCAGACAGCACGACCTCAACATTATCTCCTACGCCGACGACACTCAACTGATCCTCTCCCTCACCAAGGACCCCCTCGCCGCCAAAGCCAATCTCCATGAAGGAATGAAGGCCGTCGCCGATTGGATGAAGATCAGCCGACTAAAGCTGAACACGGACAAGACGGAGGTCCTTATCCTCGGCTCCAACCCCTCAGCCTGGGACGACTCCTGGTGGCCAACGACGCTGGGAGCAGCCCCGACACCCACCGACCACGCACGCAACCTGGGAGTCATCCTCGACTCAACGCTCTCCATGGCCAAGCAAGTCAACGCAGTCTCCTCCTCCTGCTTCAACACCCTCCGCATGCTTCACAAGATCTACAGGTGGATCCCGACAGACACAAGAAGAACAGTCACCCAGGCCCTCGTCAGTAGCAGACTTGACTATGGGAACGCCCTCTACGCGGGAGCCCCGGCCAAGCTCATCAAGCGACTGCAATGCATACAAAACGCCTCCGCACGCCTGATCCTCGACGTACCACGCCACAGCCACATCACCCCCCACCTGAGGAACCTGCACTGGCTCCCCGTCGACAGGAGGATCACCTTCAAACTCCTCATCCACGCACACAAGGCACTCCACAAGACTGGCCCAGCCTACCTTAACAGACGACTCTTCTTCTACGTCCCCAACCGCCAGCTCCACTCCGCCGACCTCTCCCTCGCCACCGTCCCTCGCATTTGAAGAACAACCACCGGCGGCAGATCCTTCTCACACCTCGCCGTCAAGACCTGGAACACCCTTCCACTAAGCCTACGACAGACCCAAGACCTGCTGACCTTCAGGAGGCTACTCAAGACCTGGCTGTTCGACCAGTAGCAGCACCCCCCCCCCCTTTCTCTCTCCCCAGCGCCTTGAGACCCTCGCGGGTAAGTAGTGCGCTCTACAAATTCTGTGATTGATTGATTGATAGGGTGCTCCATGTCAACAGGTTCAAACCATATGTTGACAGGGCAGACATGGGCTTGCTCATGGCTACTGATGAGGGACAGGAGGAAGAGAGTGATCCACTCCCTGACCTGCTCTCACAGAACCCTGATGATGGTTCAGTAGATGGTGTAGCCTTGGCAGGCAGCCTCACTGACTAGCAGCAAACTGATTGCAGAAAAGTTCTCAACCAGTTTAGACATATGTTTTCACTGACTCCAAGTCAGACTACCTGGTGCACTCATGAAGTGGACACTGGGGACAGTCTGCCTGTTAAAAATAAGATTTACAGGCAACCTGACCATGTCAGGGACTGCATCAGGACTGAAGTCCAGAAGATGTTGGATTTGGGTGTGATTGAACCCTCAGATAGCCCTTGGGCTAGTCCAGTAGTCTTGGTGCCCAAACCTTACACCCAGGGTGGTAAGAGAGATGAGGTTTTGTTGACTACAGAGGTCTCAATGCAGTCACTAGGACTAATGCCCATCCAATCCCTAGGGCAGATGAGCTTATAGATACTTTGGCCTCAGCCAAGTTTCTGAGCACATTTGACCTAACAGCTGGCTACTGGCAAATCAGATTAGCTGAAGATGCAAAAGCCAAAACAGCATTCTCAAACCTTAGTGGGCACTACCAATTTGTGGTGATGCCCTTTGGTTTGAAGAATGCACCTGCCACTTTTCAAAGGTTGGTGAATAAAGTCCTTACAGGCCTGGAAGCCTATAGTGCAGCTTATCTAGATGATATTGCTGTTTTTAGCTCCACCTGGGAGGATCACCTGGTCCACCTCAGAAATGTTTTAGAGGCCCTGCAAAAAGCAGGCCTCACTATCAAGGCCACCAAGTGCCAGATAGGGCAGAGTCAAGTTGTATACCTGGGCCACCTTGTGGGTGGAGGCCAGGTTCCACCATTGCAGAGCAAAATAAAGACCATCATGGACTGGGTTGCTCCAACCACCCAGACTCAGGTCAGAGCTTTCTTGGGCCTGACTGGGTACTATAGGAGGTTTAAGGGATATGGATCCATAGTGACCCCTTTGAATGACTTAACCTCCAAGAGAATGCCAAAAAAAGATCAGTGGACAGTTAGCTGTCAAAAGGCATTTGATGACCTGAAGCAGGCCATGTGCACTGCTCCCATTTTGCAAAGTCCTGACTACTCCAAACAATTCATTGTCCAAACAGATGCATCTGAGTTGGGGGTAGGGGCTGTGTTATCACAATTGAATGATGGAGGTCAGGATCAGCCAGTAGCTTTTATTAGCAGAAGGCTGACCCCCAGAGAGAAACGTTGGTCAGCCATTGAGAGAGAAGCCTTTGCTGTGGTTTGGGCTCTGAAGAAGCTGAGGCCATACTTGTTTGGCACTCACTTTATTGTTCAGACAGACCATAAGCCCCTCTTATGGCTAAAACAGATGAAGGGTGAAAACCCCAAACTTTTGAGGTGGTCCATTTCCCTACAGGGGATGGACTATACAATGGAACATAGACCTGGGAGTAACCATGCCAATGCAAATGGACTCTCCAGATATTTCCACTTAGAACATGAAGACTCAACTGGTCAAGGTTAGTTTAATGTCCTGACGTTTGGGGGGGGGGTTGTGTAGGAGAGTAGGATTTGCTTCTTATAGTTACCCCCACTTTTTGCTGATGTTTCACTGTTTTCGACTTAGACTGGGGTCCTGAATAGCAGGATCCCAGTAAGACTATCTGCTTTCTCCTCTAAATTGATTGCATGTACTTTAGGTACACTCCAGATTGGATTCTGGGGTACCCTTATAAGTCCCTAGTATATGGTATACTATGTACCCAGGGCCTAGGTACCCCAGAGGCCTCCCAGGGGCTGCAGCATGCATTATGCCACCCGTGAGAGACCATTTAAAATGACACCACAGGTCTGCTACAGCAGCCTGTGTAAGGTGGTGCATGCACCCCTTACTTAGATATAGGTTCACTATATCTACCCTAATCACTGCACATATAAACCTATCAGTCACCCCTATGGCAGGCCTTATCAATCCTGAAGGCAGGGTGCTGGGTTTTATGTGAGAGGGAGCCCATGCATGAGCAGAGCCCCTCTGCAGCCTTCGGAACCTATTCTCCGGGGTTGTTTGTGATGCAGCCAACCATATGTACTTAAGTGCATTATAACCTCGCGGTAAATGCTAACTTTAAAATGGCTGCATGGAAACATGTCGTGTTTGGTGTCAAACACCTTGGAATTATACCTCCACACCAGTAACTGGTGTGGGAGGTATCATTCCACCCTCTTAGAGGGAGAAATATGACAACACCATTACACCCGGTACCAGCTTCACAGAACCCTGGCATCACAAAATGGATGCTGCCAGCCACAGACACGAGTCTGCCCTCCTGCTGCTGAACGAAACTCCGGCAGGGGAAGGCTTGACAATAGGTTTCCTGTCACAGGGAGGTGTGACCACCTCCCAGACAGGCTTTAGTGTATTGGGGTTGGGTGGGTGCACTCTGTGTGCTTTGATGTCTGCACTGGGGGCACATTTGGTGTCCCTGTGCATAGTCCAGCTCAAACCGGTTGCAGGAGCCATTTGCTCCTGCTCTGGTGCGAAACTGGACAAAGGACATGGGTGTAGCCACCCCTCTGTCCTGACCCTCCCATAGGTGGGTCCCCAGAGTTTGTCCCACCCCTTCCTTGGGTATAAAGTAGGAACCCCTGACTACAGGACTTTAGATATTACCTGGACTAAACTCTGCTACAGAAACCAAGTATCCTTCGACGATCTACGCTTTGCTGGACGACTGAAGAATCTCCCTTGGAGTAAAGGAGTTACTCCCCTGCTGAGCAGGCACCTAAAGCATCTGACCGGTTTGCATCTACGAAGCTCTTGAAGGACTCCGAAGAATTCTGCAATACAGGAGGTGGGTCTCCGAGGTTGATCTGCGCTCTCAGCAATTCTGAGGCCTGTATCCCTCGTGGGGACCGTGAAACCCATACCCCTAGGCACCGTGTACATTTGCAGCAGCATATGCTTTTCGGCAATCCCTGAAGCTGTGCTTTGGGCTACTTGTAGTCCTGACCCCGAGCAGCAATTCCACTGAAGATTTCCAGCCTACACTAGACGAGTGTTCCGTGGGCTGGTATTTAGTGATTCAGCTCGAGGTCCCTTCGCGATCCCTGGTCCGTTGGCCTGTGAGTCCCTGAGAAGGCAACTTTAACTTTCAGTGAGCTTCCCTGGTTGCTCCAGACGTGTCCTGACTCTCCATCGCTCGGGGAGTCCCCAGGACTTTGCTGGTCCTCACAGAAGCATCTTTCCTCTGACTGCGTGGGTTGCAGTTGCCAAGGCTTGTTGGTGTTCAATCCGGACACTGACCCCCCAGCACTCGACATCCTTTGTGGGACAGCTCGAATCCGGACTGTGGTCATCGTAGACGTCTCCTGGTCCCCGTGGCTGCAGAGTCAAGCTTCACCTCTTCTCACCTGAAACACCCGACATCGGTGGGCATTCGATTGCTCCGCTCCTGGTCACGTGAAGTGACCCAGACTTTGTCCCCTCTGCTTTCAGGTTCTTCACATCTCTGATCCAGGCTTGGATCACCCTGGACACTTTTCTTCTCCACGGCAGCAGTACTTTTTTGCATCACGCCATTGAAAACGACGAGGGTTTCCGACACCACTTGACCCCTATGCACCCGGCTCCTCTGGGATAGGTAACACGGGTACGTCAGTACTCTCAAGGGTGCTGGCCTTAGAACCTTCTATGTTTAGCTGGGTTTGCTTAAAGTCCTCTCATAAGTGTCCTTAATCTTTAAATTTCCAACTGCGACTTTCCCATAGAGTTGTACGGAGCTCACGTCTGTGTTCCCACACTGCACCCGTCCTCCGTGGGTCCCCTGTGTCACTACCTTGGGTGGTTCCTTGGGGTACCAGCGATTCTACGTGCTCTAGGCACTGTGTCTAGTCAAGTCGTGGTTCTTATACCACTTTCTTAGTATATGGTTTGGTCTCCCCCTGGGGCCTGCTGTGTATTGTGCTATTTACTGTCGTTCTAGTGATTTAATATTGTGTGTCTTGTTCTCTAATCTCATAAAGAGGTTAGTAGAGAGTGTTTAGTAATAAATACATACATTTTATATACACCTGGTGTGGTTCTCCTTTCATTTGGTCATTCAGGAGATTATATACTGGTAAAACAAGCTGCTTTACATTCCTTCGAGACTTAGCCTGAAGGCTGCTCTCCATAGCTACCACTAGGATAGCTTTCAATAAATGTTGTCTTTAACCTAATCATTAATAAGGGTCGTTTGGACTGGTGCAAGGTGCCCACTTTAATTAGTGGACAGCATATACCAGGCCAACTTCTCACATGGGCTTCCCTAAGGAGGTTTTAACTGACAGAGGTACAAACTTCATGTCAAGTTATATCACTGCAATGTGGAAGGAGTGAGAAGTGAACTACAAATTCACTACACCCTATCACCCACAATGCAATGGGTTAGTTGAAAGGTTCAATAAAACCCTAAAGGGCATGATCATGGGCCTCCCAGAAAAGCTTAGGCAAAAATAGGATGTTCTTCTGCCCTGCCTTCTCTTTGCCTACAGAGAGGTCCCTCAGAAGGGGGTTGGCTACAGCCCTTTTGAACTTTTGTTTGGGCATCCAGTCAGGGGTCCATTGTGTTTGGTGAAGGAGGAATGGGAGTTACCTCTCAAACCTCCCAAACAGGACATAGTGGACTATGTACTTGGTCTCCGTTCCTGGATGGCTGAATACATGAAGAAGGCAAGCAAAAACCTGGAGGCTAGTCAAGAATTGCAAAAAGCTTGGCATGGCCAAAAGGCTGTCCTAACTGTTTACTAGCCAGGCCAGAATGTGTGGGTGTTGGAGCCTGTGGCCCCAGCAGCTCTCCAAGATAAATGGAGTGGACCCCACACTATCATTGAGCAAAAAGGTGAGGTCACCTATCTGGTGGACCTTGGCGCTCCCAGGTTACTCCATGTGAACAGGCTACCACAGGGTACTCCATGTGAAGAGGCTCAAACCTTTTGTGGTCAGAGCTTTCTTGGGCCTGACTGGGTTTACAGGAGATTTGTAAAAGGATATGGGTCCATAGTGACTCCCTTGAATGATCTCACCTCCAAGAAAATCCCGAAGAAAGTTCAGTGGACAGTTAGCTGTCAGAATGCATTTAATGATCTCAAGCAGGCCATGTGCACTGCTCCCATTCTGCAGAGTCCTGACTACTCCAAGCAATTTATTATCCAAACAGATGCATCTGAGTTGGGGGTAGGGGCTGTGTTGTCACAACTTAATGCAGAGGGTCAGGATCAACCAGCAGCTTTTATTAGCAGAAGGTTGACCCCCAGAGAGAAACGTTGGTCAGCTATAGAGAGCAAAGCCTTTGCTGTGGTCTGGGCCCTGAAGAAGCTGAGGCCATACTTGTTTGGCACTCACTTCATAGTTCAGACAGACCATAAGACCCTTTTATGGCTAAAAGAGATGAAGGGTGAAAACCCCAAACTTTTGAGGCTGTCCATTTCCCTACAGGTGATAGACTATACAGTGGAACATAGACCTGGGAGTAACCATGCCAATGCATATGGACTCTCCAGATATTTCCACTTAGAAAAAAAAGACGCAATTGGGAAAGGTTAGTCTCATCTCCTTACGTTTGGGGGGTTGTGTAGGAAAGTAGGATCTGTTTCTTATGGTTACCCCCCCCTTTTTGCTTGATGTGATGCTGTTTTTGACTAGTCTGACTGGGATCCTGCCAATCAGGACCCCAGTCTATCTGCTTTCTCCCTAAACTATTATGTTATGCACTTAGGTGCACTCCAGATTGGATACTGGGGTACCCTTATCAGTCCCTACTATATGGTACCCAGGGCATAGGGACCCGAGAGGACTTCCATGGGCTGCAGCATGCATTATGCCACCCATGAGAGACCATGCAAAATGGAACTACAGGCCTGCCAATGCAGCCTGTGTTAAGTTGGTGCATGCACCACTTACTTAAGATATAGGTTTACTAAATCTAAGGGTCACTGCACTTAAAGCCTATAAGTCACCCCTATAGCAGGCCTTTACAATACTGAAGGCAGGGTACTTGGTTCTAAGTGAGCCGGTGCCCCTGCATGAGCAGGGCACCCCTGCAGCCTACGGAGTCCATTCTCCCGGGTGGTCAGTGAAGCAGCCATATACTAATATAGTTGGGCAGGACATGACCGCGCGATGACCATCTCGAAAACGGCTGCAACAAACCCTATTGTGTTTGGTGTCAAACATGTTGGAATCATACCCCCACACTGTTACAGGTATGGGAGGTATGATTCCACCCACCGGGAGAGCCCTCCGTGGGGCTCTCAGTGTTTCCGGTACCAACCTTCTAGTTCCGGACAGCACAAAATGGTTGCTGCTGACCAGAGACACATTTCTGCCCTCCTGCTGCTGAGCCAAGCTTAAGCAGGGGAAGGCAGGACAATAGGCATCCTGTCACAGGGAAGTGTGACCACCTTCCAGACAGGATTTAGTGTATTAGGGCTGGGTGGGTGGGTGCGCTTGCCAGTGCCTGAAAGTCTGCAAGTGGGGCAGATTTGGTGTCCCTGTGCAGAGTCCAGTTCAAACCACGCTCTGGAGCGAAACTGGACAAAGGACATGGGAGTAACCTCCCCCCTGTCCAGACCCTCCCCTGGGAGGGTCCCCTGAATCTTCCCAACCCTTTCCTTGGGGTACTTAAGGGCTTACCTGGGTGTAGGTCCCTAGATTCGTCATGGACAAGATTCAGAACTAAAACCACTGCACTTCTACCGTCTGGGCACTCTGGACTTCGGTGGACTTCGTTTGGGTCTGACTTCGTCTCCCTTTCAGTCTGCTGCCTCGTCTGTGCCTGTGCACCATACAGGATCCGTGTAGGGCCTGTGGAGCATCCAAGACACCTGAAGATAATCTCCTTTGGAGTAAAGGAGTCACTCCCCTGCATTCGTAGGCACCGCAACCCTGCTGACCGGTCTGCTGATCCCGAGCTCCTACGGACTCCGAAGGGTTCAACAACACAGGAGGTGGGTTTCTACGTCCCTTGAGGCCCGAGCTGCCCTCTTACTCAGTTTGAGGCAGAATCCCTCGTGGGGGCTGCAATACCCGAACCCCTAGGCACCACGTACTTTTGCAAGTGCAAATGCTTGTTGGCAATTCTGCAGCAAGTGCATTGAGCTCCAAGTAGCCCCAACCTCAGGCAACTTCACCTGCAAAGATCTTCAACCACATCACACAGTGTGCTCCATGGCCTGTTGTTTTGTAATGCTGCCCGAGGTCCTCCTGCGACTCCAGTGTCTTCGACCTCTGGGTCCTGTGGAGGGTCAACTATGACTTTTGTGGGCTCCCCTGATTGCTCTGGGCTTGCCCTGACTCCCCTGAATGTGGTGAGTCTCCTGGACCTTGCTGGTCCTCTTCTTGCAACTTCTTGACCTCCTGCGTGGGGTGCTTTTGCCAAGGCTTGTTTGTGCTCCCGCCAGACACCGACCCCTCAGCACTCGACATCCTTCGTGGGACAGCTCGTATCCGGCTTCTGGTCATCCTCAGCGTCGCCTGGTCCCCACAGATGCAGAGTTAAGGTCATCGACGTCAACCCTGAAGCACCCGACATCGGTGGGCATTCGTCTACCGAGCCCCTGGTCACTCTCAAGTGACCCAGACACTGTCCCCTCTGCTTTCAGGTTCTCTTCATCAAGAATGCATGTTTGGATTCCTCCGGACACTTTCTCCTCTTCCAGCAGCGGCACTTTCCTGAAGTCCTCCATTGGGTTCGGCGGTTTCCGACGCCACTTCACACCTATGCACCCGGCTTCCCTGGGATAGGTAACTTGGGTACCATGGTATCCACGGGTGGGGTGGCTCTCCAACCTTCTGTCTTCCACAGGGTTTCTTCAGGGTCCACTGGGAAGGGTCCTTAATCTTTAAAAATCCAACCGCGACTTGCACATAGACTTGTACGGAGCACGCGGTTGTGTTCACGCACTGCACACGCTCTCCGTGGGGTCCCTATCTACTCACCTTGGGTGGTTCCTTGGGGTCCCAGCAATTCTACGACCTCTCGACACTGTCCTGACTCGAGTTGTGGTTCTTATACCACTTAGTATATAGTTTGGTCCCCCGCTGGGGCCCACTGTGTATTAGTGCTTTTTACTGTGATTTCTTTGCTAAAGTATTGTGTTCTTTGTGTCTATCTCCGTGTGGGAGATACTGTAACGTACTAGATAGTGTTATATAATAAACCCATATTTTTATAACTACTTGGGTAGCTTTCTAAGGTTGTCTGAGACCTCTTAAATCACCATAAGGGTTGTCTGGACTGGTGCAAGGTGCCCACTTACATAAGTGGACATCATATACCAAGCCAGCTTCTCACAGAGAGTGCTTAGGGACCCGGGCCACGACTGTTGGCCATTAGCTGCAGGCCAGCAACATCCAGGCAAAATCCACCAAGTGATAGTCCCCTTCCTAGAGCACGACAAGCCCCAGGCCACCACAAATCCAGTTGCTGACCCTCCTGCCCGAATAATTCCTCTTGTCGATGTCCCAGTGTCAAACCAGCGTAGTATGGTTCCAATCCCCAAAGAGTCTCTAACTCCTGAGGGCAGAGCCCCAGTAGTTATAACCACAATGGCCTTTGAAGATGAGAACAGTTCAAAAGGCCACCTTGGAAATGCACGGTCCCTCTCTAAATTCTGTCCTGTCTGCCAACCTACCCCGGGAGGCTTGATCCATATCTTTAGTGGGGCTAAGACCCTGCTCCTCGGAATGCAGGTGCCAATTCTCGGTCTACCCAAGCCCTACATCCTGGGTAATTTCCCGGGGTGGGGGGGGGGGGGACTATGGATACACACCTCTTGTCGTCCTCAGCTGCTTGAGGTTTGTTATGGAGGGAGAGTTTTTCCATAACCTCTCCGCCAGCCTTAGATTGAGTCTTTCCTCGTTAAGGAAGCAATTGAAGCAGGGTTTGGAGGGTTTGCAGGATATCCCTTTGAGTTGCTTTGGAGCAATTGTGTTGAACGTCATGGATTGGATGTAATTTTTGGTAAGGTCATCCAGATTTGTCAAGTTGGAGGGCGGTAGAAGCAGGTTATTACTAATGTTGGTCAGATCATTTAAATTGATGTTCCTCAAGTCTTGAGACCATTGTTTGGCCTTATAAAAGTTGTACTTGTCTAATCAGCACCCTTTCCAAGATGAGAAATGAGATTATGTAGTGATCCGACCAGACACAGGGTGATATGGCATCCAGTTGTATAACGTTGTCTTTAACAATGATTAAGTCGAGTGTGGAGCCCTTGATGTGGGTAGGTTCGTTGCAGGACTGGGTGAAGTTTAGATCAGAGAGGAAAGCCTTGAAGGTGCACAGTAAGGGATCCTTTGCGTCGTTCCAGTGTAAGTTGAAATCCCAAAGGAAGATATGGTTAGGGTGTTGGTCAGAGTTGGAGGATATGGTCTCCATTATTTGTTCTATGAAGAGAAGATTATCACCTGGGGGGTGATAGATCATGTGGAGTATACAAACTAGCTTGTCATTGTTCCAGATTTTGATGCCCAGGTGTTCACAGGTGGACATCGGAACAGTTTGTGTATGTCTCAGGGTGAGAATTGAGCGAAAGATTCATGCTATGCCGCCCCCAACTTTAAGAGGTCTATGCAATCTGATGCCATATTTGGGGGGACCTAGAATGTACAAAATTGGTGAGGAGGAGTCATTGAGCCAAGTTTCAGTTAAGATCAAGAGGTCCTGTTCTTGCAAGAGTATGAGGTCGGCAATATCCGCCGCATACCTTTCTGCTGACCTGCAATTAAGAAGCATCGATTTCATGTGGGTTTTAGTTACTAATGCTTCTAGGTGAGATGTTGTAACAGGTAATAAATTATCCATGTTCTTAGCTCTGAGATTGACACTGGATTCTCTAAATATATTCTGGTGGTAGTGGATCATGCCACCAGGTACCCTGAAACTATTTACCCAAGGGCCACCACTTCTCCAGTTGTGGCAAAAGCCCTCCTTGGTGTATTCACCAGGGTTAGTTTCCCAAAGGAGGTAGTGTCAGACAGAGGTACAAACATCATGTATGCATACCTAAAACAAATGTGGGATGCGTGTGGAGTAAACTACAGATTCACCTCACACTATCATCCACAAACCAATGGCCTGGTGGAGAGATTCAACCAGACATTGAAAGGCATGATTGGTGGGCTCCCTGAAAAATTCAGAAAGAGATGGGATGGAGAGGTGTGGTGCAGCGGCCAGGGCAGCTGACTTCGGAGCACAGGGTTCACGGTTCAATCCCCGGCTCCGGCGGCAGCTCAGCTCAGCACCATGTGACTCTGGGCAATAGCTCACTTAATTTCCACAACGGCCCCCAGCGCCTTGAGACCCGTAAGGGTGAGTAGCTGCGCTATATAAAAACAGACTTACATTTGCATATATGTCCTACTTACATGTCTGCTTTTTGCCTACAGGGAAGTGCCACAGAAGGGAGTGGGTTTTTCACCCATTTAACTTTTATTTGGGCACCCTGTTAGAGGTCCTCTGAGTCTGGTAAGAGACGGTTGGAAAAAACATCTCAAAGAACCAAAACAAGACATAGTGGACTATGTGCTTGGCCTTCGTTCAAGGATGGCTGAGTACAGGGAGAAAGCAAGCCAAAACCTTCAGCCCAGCCAAGAACTGCAAAAGCAGTGGTATGACCAAAAGGCTGCTCTGGTAGAATTGAAGCCAGGGCAGAAGGTATGGATTTTGGAGCCTGGGGCCCCTTGGGCCCTCCAAGACAAGTGGAGTGGGCCCTACCCTGTCCTTGAAAGGAAAGGGGAGGTCACCTATCTGGTATACCTTGGCAGTTGAAAACATCCCAAAAGGGTGATACATATCAACTGACTGAAGCCCTATTATGACAGAGCTGACATGACCATGCTCTTGGTCACCGATGAGGGACAGGAAAATGAGAGTGAACCTCTCCTTGATCTCCTCTCCAGCAATCCCCAAGATGGATCTGTGGATGGAGTGGTCTTTTCAGACACCCTAAATGACCAACAGCAAGCTGACTGCAGGCAAGTCCTAAGTCAGTATGCTGAGCTCTTCTCTCTGACCCCTGGTCATACTAGCTGGTGTACCCATGATGTGGACACTGGTGACAGCCTACCGGTCAAAAACAATATTTATAGGAAGTCGGATAATGTCAGAGAGAGCATACAAGCTGAAGTCATCAAGATGCTGGAATTGGGTGTCATTGAACCCTCAGAGAGCCCCTGGGCCAGCCCAGTTGTCTTAGTCCCCAAACCTCACTCCAAGGATGAAAAGAAATAGATGAGGTTTTGTGTGGACTATCAGGTCCTCAATGCTGTGAAAAAAACTGATGCACACCCAATCCCTAGAGCAGATGAACTAATTGACAGGTTAGGGGAAGCCAAATATCTCAGTATCTTTGATCTCACATCTGGGTACTGGCAGATAGGTCTGACCCCTGGAGCAAAAGGAAAATCAGCATTCTTCACCCCAAATGAGTACTTCCAGTTTACTGTGATGCATTTTGGATTAAAAAATGCCCCTGCCACCTTCCAACGGTTCGTAAACAAACTCCTTTCTGGGCTGGAATCCTTTAGTGCAGCTTATCTTTTTAAAAAAAAACTTATTTCTATTTATACTACTGCATTGTTAATCAAAGAAATTATAATATTTTACATTTACTTGTAATCTGCCCATGGGCGCTCAACATGGTTTACATTATAATATGTGTGGTACACCAGGGTTTGCTCACCCCCTCATCTTTTATGTCTACTGTCCACATGTAGCAATTACAATAATAAAAATGTAAGAATCATACAGTATAAGGGAAAAAACAAAACCCCCCCCACCCCCCCTCAACGTTGCGTAGCAGTGACGGGTGAAGTGCAGCTTATCTTGACGAAATTGTTGTCATTGAAGTTCTGAGAAGTGCAGACCTCACTATCCAGGCAAGCAAGTGCCAAATAGGGCAGGGAAAGTTTGTGTACTTGGGTCACCTGGTAGGTGAAGGCCAAGTTCAGTCACTCCAATCCAAGATCCAGACAATTCTGGACTGGGTAACTCCAACCACCCAAACCCAGGTCAGGGCATTCCTTGGCTTGACTGGGTACTATAGGAGGTTGGTGAAGGACAATGGGTCCATAGTGACTCCCCTCACAGAACTTACCTCCAAAAGGATGCCAAAGAAAGTAAACTGGACAGTATACTGTCAAAAGGCTTTTGACACTCTAAAAGATGCAATGTGCTCTGCCCCAGTCCTGAAAGCTCCAGACTATACCAAGCAGTTCATTATGCAGACAGATGCCTCTGAGCATGGGATAGGTACAGTCCTAGCCCAAACAAATGATGAGGGACATGACCAGCCTTTTGCTTTTATAAGCAGAAGACTACTCCCTAGAGAACAGCTTTGGAGTGCCATAGAGAGGGAAGCCTTCGCTGTGGTCTGGGCCCTGAAGAAGATGAGGCCATACCTGTTTGACACTCCCTTCCTAGTTCAGACAGACCACAGGCCTCTCAGGTGGTTACAACAGAAGAAAGTTGAGAACCCCAAACTGCTAATATGGTCCATATCCCTACAGGGAATGGATTTCATAGTGGAACACAGACCTGGGACTGCCAATGCAGATAACCTTTCCAGGTTTTTCCACATAGAAGATAAAGACTCTCCAGGGGAAGGTTAGTTTCTTCTCCTTTTGTTTGTGGGGGAGGGTCATGTGAGAAAACGCCTCTTTTACATGGTTACCCCCCCACACACATTTTGCCTGGTTTTGATGTGGTTTCAAATATAGTGTGCAGGGTCCCTGCCAACCAGGTCCCTTGTGCCAGTGCTCCTTCCCTAAAACAAACTACCAAAGGGTACTTCTGACCCTGTAAGTCCCTAATAAATGGTACCCTGGGTACCTAGGGCCTGAGAGCTGAAAAGGGTCCCTTGAGACCCCCCTCACTGGGACTATGCCACTGCCCTTGCAGCCTGCATGCCCCTGTGAGGGAGAAAACGACTAAGTCGACATGGCACGCTGCCTGGGTGCCATGCTAGCTAGCACTGCCTGGCAGCATAGGTAAGTCACCCAATAGCAGGCCTCACAGCCCTGACACAGGGTGCACTATACTACCGGTGAGGGCATATCCGCATGAGCAGATATGCCCCTACAATATTGGGCACCATTTCCTAATATTGTAAGTGCCAGTGAAGCCACAGAGAGTACATGGGCTGGAAACTCGGCAACTCGAGTTCCACAGCATCTGATGGCTTGACTGAATACAGGAGTGTTTGGTACCAAACTACTCCTTTCAATAAACACACACTGATGACAGTGTAGGATTTATTAAAGAGGTGCCCCTTGAATCCCTACTACCCTAGTGTGGTCTCTGACTGGCTGTAGACAGCCAGCCATCACCAGACATGTTTCTGGACCTCTGGGACCAGAAACAATTCACATCCTGGGTAGAGGTGTCATGCCTCCTCCCCCAGGATGGGCCAGTGCTCGAAGAAGGGAAGCTTCAAGGGCCTGCTGCCTTTGTAATGCAACCCCCAGCGTCTGCTGCTAGCAGTAGATGGCAGCCCCTGGTTTACACCCCCACTTTGGGTGGGAAAACTGGTGGGAAATTAAAAAAGATAGGTGTGCCCACCTCTGCCAACCCTACCTCTAAGGTGGGGGGAAGCGAGGTGAAGCACAACTTTCAGTCCCTGCCATCTTGAAGATGGCAGGACCCCTCCTATCAGGGCTAGACCTATGCCCCTCTCATAGAGGGTCTAGTCCCCCCAGGTAAGGTGCCCATTGGCCATACCTGCTTCTTCCCTAAAACGCCTCCTAAATTTAGTATTTTGGTGGCTCCCCCAGACCTAACCCCCAGATTCGATGGACCAAAGAAGAAGACGGAAGATGACTGCTGCCAGACCAGGAACTGAACCGCTGCAGACAAACCCCAGGAAGAACCCTGCCACCTGAAACCGGTTCGACCACTAGACCTGCTGTTCTACCAGAAACTCTGCAAGGCCTCCAAGAAACCCCAGAGACCTTTCAACCTTCACTAAAGTGCCAAGAACCTCCCTTTGGGCTCTCATCTGCCAGTACCATAACAGTAGTGGTGAGGACCAACCGTTGGGTCGACGCAACTCACTGCTACCAAAGAACTCCAGAATCACAGTGGTGAGGACCGACCCTTGGGTTGACGCGACTCGCTGCTACCAAAGCACTCCACAACCGCAGTTGTAGAGGACTGGCACTTGTGTAGACACGACTCTACCCGGTCAGAAGAACACCTCGCAGCAGGATGGCCTCCATGACCTCGAGGGATCCTCTCGGCCCCACGACCTGAGCTGTGCCCAACCCGGAGCCTGAGAGCCCGTACCCTCCTGCAAGTGGCCCTGCCAGCCTGCTCCTGACCCTCTTGCACTGCCTGCCCGACCGCGACCTCCATATGATGGTCCGACAATGGCGGAACTTCTCCATCCAATCGGCAGCCGCCAGCGACTGCGATGGTAACCGTGTTGGCGGTCCGCTGAAAACCAACCTGCTTCATTGGTTTCCGCGGACCACAAGGGTAAATCCCAGTTGCCAGTATCGACTGCCTTGGCGTAGATACTGAATCCCGCACCACTTGGCTGCCCCAGTCCCCCACAACCGATATTGCCCGCAGTGTTGGCCTGAGACACCCGAAGACTAGACTGGAACTGTAAGTGGTATCTGTACCTGTTACACCGCACCATTGTTTTCCTCCACAGGTTAATATTGAACTGCTCTGAAAATTGCACTGTCAAACTTCTGAACCCCGAAAAGTATTATTAATGGGAATCATACTTACCATAATCCGAAAACCCTGGTCTTAAAATAAAACATAAACAAAGTATAATTTTCTTACCTTGGTCTGGATCTCCTTCTTGAGTCATGTGTCCATTATTGATCACTGTTGTGCAATAAATATTTTACTCTCCTCTGTTTTAGGCCTAAGGCTGCTCGACCACACTACCACAGATGGAGCACTTTGGGTTTTACATTGAGTCCTGTACACTTTTGGGGAACCGCTGGACTCTGTGCACGGTATTGCCACCTGGTGGCAATATCATATACAGAGCCAGCTTCCTACAATATATAACGTGAATGGAGTAGGCACCAGGATGCACCCCTGTCTGACCCAGATTAATGTGAATTCTCCCCTCCCCTCACCTGGGCAAGAGTGTCAGCATGTAGCCTCACTAAAATTTCCAATAAGGGGGCAGGTACACCCATTTCCTCAGGCACCCTCCATAACTTAGCTCGGGAACCAAACCAAAAGCTGAGTGAAGATCAACACAGGCAACATAAAGTTTGCCTTTGCCAATAATCACCTCTTTCCAATAAATGCAAGCAAAATGAAAGATCTGATCTATGGTGCTCACATTCGATCTAAAACCCGCCTGCCAATCAGATAGCACACTCTTGTTCCTGATCCAGTCTTGAATGTGGGCCAAAACTTGTTTAGAAAAGATTTTTTGTAAAGAATCAATCAGGGTAATGGGCCTATATTTGCCCGGGCGTGCCAGGTCTCCCTCCTTGAAAATGGTAATAATTTCAGCTAATGTCTATGAAGGGGGCATCTCCATGCCAGCTAGAATAGTATTGGAAAGCAAGTTAATATTTGGCCCCCAAATTTCCGGGATCTTCCTATATAGTTCATTGGGCAATCTATCCAGACCTGTAGCGTGACCAGGGTTACATGAATTGATGGATTTTATAGTTTCACTTAATGAAAACAACAAGCTGTTGGAATTAGATAAAGAACTACTCTCAGAAGCCATATCATCATCCCTGGCAGTTTCACACTTGGTAGAATAAAGCTGGTCAAAGTGCGCCACCCATTCATGCAGTTGAATACAGAAATCAAGTGTAGGTTTACAACCATTTAAACATAACACAACTGTCTTCCAGAAAGCCCTATTATCCTTGATGGAAAGTGCTTAATGCAGATTTGACCACAGTGAAATCTCCCAAACCATTTTAGCTTTACTTAGTACTTGCCTATAGCAAGACCTCCATTTGGCTATATCTGTCTGAGACTTAGTCTTAATTGCCACAATATGCTCGCTCTTGGCTGATCTACATTCCTCATTGTACCAGGTATCAGGGTTTAGAACAGGTTTCACCTTTCGTCTATCCTTTGCCAGCCCCTCCCTAATATGGGCAAATAACTTGTTGTGGCTGGTAGCAACCTTCTCAATCCTAGACACAGGAGAAAGTTTTGATAGGTACTCATAGTCTGCGGGAACGCTGTCATTGACCACGTCAAGGGCTATAGGATTTCTCATCACCAAGTCCCACCTAATGGTTCTAAGGTTGTTGGCATAATAAGGAGCACCTATATCTCCTATGCCATGCACACATGAGTTGGAGCTACTTTGTCATAGAGTGACAAGCTAAGGGCATTATGGTCACTATCTATGCGATCTACTAATTCCATATCCAGAATAGCAGGCCAAAGCTTAATGCCTGCCAGAAAATAATCTATTCTACTACTATGGCCCGGCCTGTTGTATGTCATTTTACCCTGGTGGTCCGAAGGGCATTTAGCATTTGTGGCTCGGAGATCGCAATTTAATGTTAGAGCCAACAATTGGCCAGCTTTGGATGTCCATCTTGCTGTGGGGAGATCAATCTGTGGTATACCCCACTGGTAGTCCAACTCCTGGGTTACATCAAGAGGAGTAACAGCCATTGGTTCAAAAGTAGAGTTTATGTCTCCAGCTACCAAGAGCAGGTCCTGCCCAACATTCTTCATGAGTACTTGCTCTAAACTCTGTTGTATACATTATACATTTTTAGGGACAAACCAGATGGGAACACCAACCTGACTGCTAACATATCACGGGAGGCAATGGGCACTAAGGGCATTCTGCACAGAAGTGTTGTTTTGACCCATAAACCCAGCCCTCTTGAGGGCCTGACCCTTGCAGATTTGGTGGAATTTCCACAAAAAGATGTGTACCCACTCTTATGAAAAGAGGTGAGCACCACGTGTGCTGAAACAGACAGATGTCAAACAGTTCAATAAACTGACCCCACTCAACCTCGGACAGTAGCTTAGATATTACTGCTACATTCCATGACATAATTTTAATGGAGAACTCAGAGGGCAGCCGAACAACATCAGGAACAGGGAGGGCCGAATCAACAATGGTACTTCTCTCAATATTGACAACGGGGGACCCAGACGCCAGACACGATGTCTGGCCCAAGGGGCCTTACCCAATGGCCTCTGAGTTCTTCCACCTACTCAAAGGGGGTGAGCTAACTAAAACTTGAGATGGAATAGAATATGACAGCCAGCCCTCCCCAGAGGCTCTAACATCCTTAACACTGCAAAAGAAGATCTTAGACTCCAGTCGGGGAGAAACACCATTGCTCCCTTTGCTGGCTTCTTCCAACCCCTTTTGGCCCCCTTACACTGCAACCCCTGAAACAAAGCTGGGCCACGAATTTTGAGCTGCATGTCAGCATTTGCACTGGAGATGGTACAGGCCTCAAAAGCGATGAGGCCCTCCACAAGATCGCTATGGGCAAGGGAGACCTGCAATTTATCGTACAAGCAATCGGGGGTTTCAATCCTTACAGCCCCTATAATATCACTCCTAATAATCGAGCAGCACTGTCTTGTCTCACGGAATCAATAGATTACTTTATTGATTAGGGAGTCCTTGTCTTCCCTAGACCCAGCGGACAACTTGGGGACCCTAACAAGATAAACCATCGCTAGGAAATCCCCTGCCTTGCTTGGGGTATAAATACCATTCCGGACTTGCCCTCTTAACCAAAGACCCCCGTGACCAACAGGGCAGTTTGTGCCTACAGAAGAAAAACCCCACTCCCGCCCTGGGTCTGTGATTGGTTCCCACTCGAATAGTCTTGGCCTGGAAAAGGAAAATTAAGGGCACGCTCTCCCAGCATCTATACCCGGGCAGGTTTGGGCTACAGGCAGTGCAAAAGTGGGCTGTTTTTTTTTTTTCACTATTGGCCGGTGTACAACCTCTTTGAGTGGAACATTGGGGTCCCCAGTTGAAGGAGAGTGACCCACACTAGGTCCACACATCTGTTTATTCCTTTTACTCCCATCAAGGTTCTCCACCACCTTGAGGAGTACTTTGACCTGGTCTCTCAAATCTCCAATAACCCCCATCAAATTCTGTAACATTGTAAAAGCCCTGGGGTCACAAGAGTTTGTCACTCTACCTGTGAACTCTCACTTGCATTATCATCTCTGGAAAGAATTGTGAAGCAGTTGCTGCACTCAACAACAGGCATACTTTGAACCGTTGAAGACTTGACAGGACTAACAATAATTTGTGACTCTAGCGTTCCCCAAGACGTGGAAAGATGGGGGCTTGAGTGGGTTTTTCAAACATATTATGAACCCGCTTGGCTGGCTCAACATCAGAGCATTTTGTACTTGGGACTGCCGACTGAGAGTTTAAATTCATGTTGCAAAATACTTACTGAATACGGTACTCTGGGTCATAGTAGTCCCCCATGCTCACTGGCCACAAGGAGAACGTGGAGCTGCTGCTTCTCGTGGCCTGGGCACATCCAGCATGGTGTGAGAGAGGGAGGGGTGAAAGCAGAGCAGCTACAAACAGGAGAGGAGCCACTTAACCACACGCACGTGAAGGGGTCACGAATAATGGCTGGGCATGTTTTACACCTGAACACAAGTGACGGAGCGACTATTTACAACTACACAAGCAGAAGAAGCTCACCATTAACAGTTGCATACAGGAAAGGAGCATCAGCAGTTTCTCTCAGCTCGTGAGCTCGGAGCTTCGCTTCCCTTAGAAAATAATTATCAAGCACATGTTCTTGTTTAGTTATGGTTTCACTCTCCTGCGCAGAAAGTTTCCTGTGCCTCGCAGCTCTCCAATACTCCACGAGAGTGGACATGACAGTCACCTTCAACATCTGTCTCTGGACTCATGCCTAATTAAGGCGCCTGTTTTCACTAATCAAGGGACAAAAGTGGGACTGAAAAGCTGGGGTGGATGTGAACGGCAGGGGTATAAAAGCAGCGAGAAAGAATAGGACTCAGTATGAAAGAGAAGGGGGGAGATGAGAGAGGAAACAAAGGGAGGATAATGAAATAGAAGGCAAGGGGAGAGCGGAAGGAGGTCGGGGTGAAGGAGAGGGACTCTAGGCATGCACTGAGTGCATGCTGGAAAGTAAAAGAAGAGTACCTGCAGGAGCCTGCGGGCCAGTGGAAGGATGCTGACCACAGGAAGCAGTACTTGGTCCAGGCTCCACTGCAGGAATGAAGACAGAAGCCCAGGAGGAAGCCAGAGGAGAGAAGGAGGCGCTGACCAATAGGAAGCAAGGAAACAAGAGCAATGCCGGAGCCAGCCAATGGTAAGTAAAGGTAAGTATTGGGTAGGCTCTAAGCCCCTTTTAAGATTTTTTTTTAGGTCTCACCTAGACAGCACATGAGCTGTATCTACTCTGTGGGCTTTCATCACGCCAATCGCTTTTCATTGGTTCCTTCCTGTGCCTTTCTGAATTTCTTTCTTTACATTGGTGAAACATTGCTATTTAACCCGCTTTAGGTGTGTTTTCACTTTGGTGGCGACTGCCCCTGTTACATGTCTCCTTACTCTTTTGTTTATTTATGGTTTGTTTGGGCACTCTTTTTTTTGTTTTTTTTTTTGTTCACCCGATCCTGTAGGCTTTCAAGAAGGGAGTTCAACCATTGCCATAGTACGGCATTGTTTCATTTCCGTATTTTGTTTCAATTCGCCGGAGTCCAACCATTGCCAGAGTTCAACCATTGATATAGTATGACATTGTTTCCTTCCCATATTTTGTTTCGTTTGCCATTGTTTAATTTTATTTGCTACGATTGGGGAAAGCCGACGCCGAGACTCAAACCGGGTTACCCATTCCCAAAGTCGGCAGCTCTGTATGTTACGCCACATTGTCTCAGACTGCTAACTTGAAAAGCAAACTGTAGGAAAGTAGGATCTGCTTTGATGGTTACCCCCACTTGTTGCTTGGTGTCTGTATGTTTTTGACTAGTCTGACAAGAATCCTGCTGAAATCATACCCCAACACCAATTCCAATGTTGGAATTATGATCCCATGTATTGGGGGGCTCCCTTGGGGTACTCCCTGTACTCCCTGTAACAGCCTTTCAGGGTCTGACAGCAAGCTAGTGCTGCTGCCGACCACAGACACGATTCGGCTCTCCTGCTGCTGAGCCAAGCTTGAGCAGGGGAAGCTAGAACAATAGGTTTCCTGTCACAGAGAGATGTGACTACCTCCCAGACAGGACATAGTGTATTGGGCTGGGGTAGGGGTGCTTTCCAGCGCCACCAGTCTGCTTCGAAGGGCACATTAGGTGCCCTCCTTGCATTCTCCAGTTTGAACCAGTTCAGGGGAGACCTTGGCTCCCGATCTTGCGTGGAACTGGACAAAGGACATGGGAGTATCCTCCCCTCTGTCCAGCCCCTCCTCTAGGAGGGACCTTTGAGTTGTTCCAACCCTTCCCTTAGGGTACGTAAGGACTTACCTGTCGGTGGGCTTTAATGAACTCACCTCCAAAATGATGCCAATGAAAATTCAGTAGACAGTTAGCTGTCAAAAGGCATTTGATGACCTGAAGCAGGCCATGTGCACTGCTCCCATTCTGCAAAGTCCTGATTACTCCAAAACCTTCATTGTCCAGACAGATGCTTCTGAGATAGGGGAAGATGCAGTTCTATCACAACTTAATGCAGATGGCCAGGACCAACCAGTAGCATTTATAAGCAGAAGGTTGATCCCCAGGGAGAAGCGTTGGTCAGCTACTGAGAGGGAGGCCTTTGCTGTGGTCTGGGCCTTGAAGAAGTTTAGGCCATACATGTTTGGTACTCACTTCATTGTTCAGACAGACCATAAGATCCTCTTATGGCTTAAACAAAAGAAGGGTGAAAATCCCAAACTTTTGAGGTGGTCCATTTTCCTACCAGGGATGGACTTTTCTGTGGAACATAGACCTGTGAGTAACCATGCCAACGCAGAGGGACTCTCCAGATATTTCCACATAGAAAATGAAGACTCAACTGGGCAAAGTTAGTATCATCTCCTTTCATTTGGTGGAGGGTATGTAGGAAAGTAGGATCTGCTTTCATGGTTACCCCCACATTTTGCTTGGTGTCAGTGTGTTTTTGACTAGTCTGACTGGGATCCTGCTGATCAGGACCCCAGTCACTGTGCTTGTTCCCTAAATTGACAATGGTAAGTATTGTTGTACCTCCAAAATTGGCTGCTGGTGACCCTTGCAAGTACCTAGTATATGATACTAAGGTACACAGGGCATAGGTGCACCAGGGGACTCCCATGGGCAACAGCATGTATTGTGCTACCCATGGGAGCCCGCTCAAACTGTGACTACAGGCCTCCCATTGCAGCTTGTGTGAGTTGGTGCTTGCACCTCTCATGACAGATATAAGTTTCCTTATATCTGAGGTCACTACACTTAAAACCTATGTCACCCCTATGGCAGGCTCTTCAGTCCTGAGGGCAGGGTGCTTAGTTATATGTATCAGGGTGTCCCTGCATGAGCAGGGCACCCCTACAAACCCTGGAGTAGATTCTCCAGGCTTTGTAAGTGCGGTCAGCCATTTTGATACATTTAGCGGACATCAGTCATGACGAGATGCCTAACTATTTTGTGGCGTAAAGTGTTACAGCAAACAAATGATGGACGGAATGCTGACAATGCAAACATTCTCCCCCAGTCAAAGGATCTGGGTTAAATCCATCGTTCTTTTGCCCACTACGCCACCCCAGTTTGGACCCAGCCATATGCAAATCAGTCCTGACCCTGTGCCCCATGGGAACAGTCCAGACCGAACTGCCAGGCCAGGTCCTCCCTGGACCTGAAACCAGCATCCTGGGACCGGTTTCAGGGTATGTCACCCTTCTTCAGCCAGGCTAGCTTGAATCCAGTGGCACAGTGAGCAAGGGACCCACGTCTGGGCATACCCATCCCACTTAGGGCGAAAAGTGTTACAGCAAACAAATGATGGACGGAATGCTGACAATGCAAACATCCTCCCCCAGTCAAAAGATCTGGGTTAAATCCATTGTTCTTTTGCCCACTACGCCACCCCAGTTTGGACCCAGCCATATGCAAATCAGTCCTGACCCTGTGCCCCATGGGAACAGTCCAGACAGAACTGCCAGGCCAGGTCCTCCCTGGACCAGAAACAAGCATCCTGGGACCGGTTTCAGGGTATGTCACCCTTCTTCAGCCAGGCTCGCTTGAATCCAGTGGCACAGTGAGCAAAGGACCCACGTCTGGGCAAGCCCGAAACCGGTCCTAGGATGCTTGTTTCCAGTCCAGGGAGGACCTGGCCTGGCAGTTCGGGCTGGACAGTTCCCATTGGGCGCAGGGTCAAGACTGATTTGCATATGGCTGGGTCCAAACTGGAATGGCATGGTGAGCAAATAAACGATGGATTTAGGCCCAGATCTTTGTACTGGGGTGAATGTATGACATTTGTTCTGCATTCTGTCCATCAATTGTTGTTTTTTTAAATTATTTTGTGGCTGCACCAAACCCAGTCATGTTTGGTATCAAACATGTTGGAATCATACCCCAACACCGATTCCAGTGCTGAAAATATGATCCCATGTACTGGGGGCTCCCTTGGGGTATACCCCTGTACTCCCAGTAACAGCCTTTCAGGGTCTGTCAGCAACCTAGTGCTGCTGCGACCACAGACATGATTCTGCTCTCCTGCTGCTGAGCCAAGCTTGAGCAGGGGGAAGGTAGAACAATAGATTTCCTGTCACAGGGAGGTGTGACCACCCCCAAACAGGACTTAGTGTATTGGGCTGGGGCGGGGGCACTTGCCAGCACCACCAGACTGCTTTGAAGGGCACATTTGGTGCCCTCCGTGCATACTCCAGTTTGAACCAGTTCAGGGGAGCCCTTGGCCCCGCACTGGTGCGAAACTGGACAAAGAACATGGGAGTCTTCTCCCCTCTGTACAGGCCCTCCTCTTGGAGAGACCTTTGAGTTGTTCCAACCCTTCCCATAGGGTACTTAAGGACTTACCTGTGGGTGGGTCTTCAGATTCGTCGTGGGCCAAGACTCAAGACTGAAACCACGTCACTCTTTGACCATCTGGACACCTGGACCTCGCTGGACTCCACCTGGAACCGACAGTGCATCAAGGAAGACTCCTGCAGCCCCTGGTCATCACTGTTCTGCAAGTCTTCTTCGTCTGTGTCTGTGCTTTTTCCAGGATCTTCAACAGACCTGTGGACATCAAGTACACCTGAAGTAATCTCCCTTTGAGTGAAGGAGTCACTCCTCTGCATCTGCAGGCACGGCTACAAAGATGACCGGTCTGCTGCTCCTGACGTCCCATGGACTTCGAAAGGATCAGCAACAAAGGTGGTGGTTCTACAGCTCCCTTTTTCACGTAACCTACACTACATGATTAAACTGGTAAAGCAAGCTGTTTAACACTCGTTCAAGATAAGCCAGAAGGCTGCTCTCCACAGCTACCACTTTGAGAGCTTTCTATGGTTATCAAAGACCACTAAAATCATCATAAGGGTTGCCTGGATTAGAGCAAGGTGCATCACTTAAATATAAAAGGGCCGCCCAGTAATAGAGTGTAATGTTCGGGAGAGACAGCCCACCCCGTCCTTGTGGGAGGGTCAAATATTTTAAGGATCGTCTCACTTTCCCGTATTGACAGACAAAGTTTGAAAATATGGATTCTAATGATCTTAAAATTAATACATCAATTGCCACTGGAATAGACCAAAATAAATATAAAAATGTTGGCATCATTGTCATTTTTAAAACATTACCTCGCCCAATAATAGACAAGTGCAACCCATTTATTCGTTTGAGGTCCGTAGATATTGTCTTTATCAAGGGGTTAAAATTAATCTTGCCTATTGTATCTATCTTTGGGCTAATGCGGACTCCAAGATATACTGCCGAGAGTCGTTAAAAGTAATATTTTCTGTACAAATTACTAGCGTTTTCGCCTCATTCAGCGAGTACCCTGATGCTTGCACAAACTCTTCGGCAATAGCGACAGCTTCCCTGATTGCATGAGGTGGATTAGTAGTTAAAATAGCAATATCGTCCGCATATGCTAACACCTTGGTCTCAAACCCTTTGCATAAAATCGGCTTGATCTCCTGGCTTCTTAAGATCTTCTCTATCAAAGGGTTTATATATAAGGCAAATTAAATTGGGGGAGCAGGGGCATCCCTGTCTAGTTTCCCTTGATATTAATATATTTCCTGATTCCTTCCCCCATCAGTTGTAGCCGGGCTCTGGCGTCAAACTACATTGCTTTAATGTCCGTGATGATCCGAGGGCCAAAGCCTTTTAGCTCAAGTACTCCCCACAAAAACCTCCTGGCCACCCGGTCAAATGCCTTTTCGGCATCAAGGAGGATCATAGCTATCTGCCCCCCTGTTCCAGCCTGAATATCAAAGAGCGTTATAGCCCGCCTAATGTGGTTGGTTGACCCTTTCCCAGGGATAAAACCATGCTGCCAGGGTGAAACCAGATGGCCTATGACCCACCCAAGCCGAGTAGCCAACAGTTTAGAATATACCTTGGTATCCGAGTTGATCAGGGATATTGGCCTATATGAAGCTGGAATATACAGTGGTTTATCTTTTTTAGGAAATATAATATCTGTCTCTTTCCAGGACTCTGGTGGACAGCCACTATGCTGCACTCCAATAAACAGATCCAATAATATGGGGGCTATCAATGTTTGTATTACCTTATATAATTCTTGGGGAATCTTGTCAGGGCCAGCTGCCTTCCCTGATGGTAATTTGTGCAATGCTGTTAGTACCTCCTCGAGTGTAAAATCCTCTTCTAACTCATTCTTAACCTGATCATCAAGGATAACCCCGAGTTCTTCTGCTATTACAATTTGCAAGGTGTCCTGCGTTCATCCTGCGTCTTCATTGTGTAGTAGCTGGTAGTAATCCTAAAATACCCTTAGAACATCAGTGGTCTCTGTGTAGGTTTGTCCATTCTTCTTAATTGAGGATATTAAATTCTTAACAGTGTTTTGCCGAGTGCGTAAAGCTAGCCTCTTCCCCACTACTTCTCCGTACTCCTCTAAATCATTTTGCTGTGTCTGATATTCTTCAGCCGATTCCTGGGTGAGCCAACTATTTATTTCGACTTTGACGGAAATAATCCGGAGCTGAGTTCGAGCCACCTCCTGCCCCTGAGCTATCAATGTCACATGCTCTTCTTCTGCCTTGGCCAACTCGCTTAATAGTCACTCGTTCTCTAGCCAACGTTGCTTCCTTGCACGGGCGACAAAGCTAATTGTTTCGCCCCTTAGGCCGGCCTTAAATGTATCCCAAACTATGCCCCGACTCGCACTGTATCTATTAATGTCAAAGAACTCCTGAGCCCGGTTCTTGATATGTTCAATATAGGCACTATTTGCAAGAAGTTTCCTATCAAAACTCCATTTATTGTGGGCTTTGCTGGCCATGAAACCCTCGATTTCCAAGATCAGTGGATTGTGATCCGAAATCACCTTTGGAAGCTTCCTGATCCCCACTTTATTAACCAGATCCATTGAAGTTAAAAAGTAGTCAAGTCTAACATGCTTTTTGTGAGGGCAGGAATAGTACGCATAGCCCTGGTTGTTAGGACCTTTAATACTCCAGATGTCAGCCATGCCGTGGCTAGTCATGAGGGAAGTCAGTGCCCTATAAACTCTAGGCTTTCTCCCTTGGTACCGCTGGCCATTGCAGATCTTGGCTGATATATTAAAGTCGCCACAGATAACCAGTGGGCAAGGCCAAGTTGCCAGCTCTACCTCAAGATCCTCAAAGATCTTCGGGTCATCTTGATTAGACCCGTATATCGCACAAATTGTAAGGCCTAACTCCAATTCCACCAGTGCTCACTGTCCCAGCGTATCCGAAAGCTTGCATTTGGCCGGTCCCATGGCAGCTTTTGCAAGAATCGCGACTCCCCGGGTATTGGAGCTCAGAGATGTACAGGCCAGTATACTGAATCCACCTATGCCCACAAGCTCCTTTTCCCCCCATGGAATATGCGTTTCTTGCAAACACACGACATCGAGGGCATTCATCCTCACAAACTCGGCCAACCTTCGCCTCTTACTTCTATCATTCAGCCCGCCCACATTTATTGAGTAAATGTTTATCCTACCCATTTGAGACCGATTTAAACCAACCTAGTATGCCTTCATAAAGTTCATCCCATACATAAAGTGGCAATTTTGCACTGGACTCTGTTTCATCTCTGGGTGTACATTTTTTTAGAATTTGCACCCCCACCACCACCCACCCTCGCCCCCGCCCACCCTTTTCCCCTACCCCCACCCCCCCACTCTCCCCTTCCCACCACCCCCCTGAGAAGCACTCAGACTGAACGTCTGCGCGCGATGGGTGCAGCACACATGACCCAAGAGCTACATAATAATACAACCTTATATATACTGCCCTGTGGAAGACGACTATTAATTCCTATATTTCAATTTGATTTTTTAGGGAAGCGCCAACTCTGTCGCTGCTCTCCCTTTATCATCTAGTTCCAGATCACATTCCTATCCTCCTATACTCCTAGATAACCTTCCATTAATCAACAATTTTTTTTTTTCCCTAAACAAATCTATACATCACTTATGCCTTTAAGCCCTCCAGATATTCCTTCGCCTTAATCTCTGAGGCAAAAAAGCGCGTTTGCCCTCCCCAAATCACTTTTAACTGTGCTGGATTGAACAGGAAGGCTTGGTCATTCTTGTCCTGAAAGGGCTTGATCAACTGCCTTAGCCGCCAGCGCCTCTCAACCATAGTGTGGCAGAAATCCGGGCGTACAAAGAACGAGACTCCCCCACTTGATCTCTTTGCTTCAGGCTTGGCTTTTTCTTAGATTGCTGGCCGCAGCAAAAAGTTCCCAAAGTACACTAGGATGGCCCGAGGCTTAAAGTCTTCTTTCAGTGGATGCCTCAGCTTAAAAGGAACGCGATGGGTCCGTTGCACCTCTTGTTCCCAATTCCAGTCAGTCAGTTCCGGGAGGGCAGACTTTAATAACTCCACTACATAGGTTCGAATGAATCTCACTGGAGTGAAGCTCGGCTGCCTGCTTCACTCCAGTGTCTCTGGGGCACATTCCAGCCCCGATGTCACTCCTGTCTTCAGCTCAGAGCCGGCGTTGACGTGCGTTGGCTCACTGTGGTCCTCCTCAGCTCTCTCCCGTGGCGGACACTTCTCTTGCTTTGCGGCGGGTCAATGAAACAGATCAGCTACTGTCGGGCCGGCCGGACGTAGCTTCCCGGTGGCCCCGCCCCTTCCCTTCCTCTCCGACGGCTGCTCACTCTGTTGCGCCGGACGGCATCTGTGCCGAGGCGCCGGCTCCTCCGCATTCTCGCCTCCATGTTCTGCCGTCCCGGGAGCGTTCCGTATCTGGGGGCGACCACCTCCAACCTTGGAGCTCCCACCAGCAGGTTTTGGACCCATCGCAATAGTCGCCGATACTGGAGCGGCGCTCACACCTCAGCAAACGACACAAGGCGAGTGCACTGACACTGCCGCGGTAAGTTGTTTCAATACAACCAGCCCGGTAGCAATCCAAATCCCCCGTGGGCAGCAACCTTTGGCACCAGGGTACATCAGCTCTACTTCAGGGTTCATCTGCTTCACAGGTCAGTATAATTTCATGACTCTTAGCTCTCCCGTGGTCAGCGTGCTGCTAACGGCCTCCGAAGCGGCCGCCATCTTGCCTCTCCTCATACTTTCCTTTTTTCGCCTCTAACAATCCATAGGGACCTCCAGCTCTAGTCAGAGAAAGGACTCCTTAGAAAAGGAATACCACCTGCTTAAGCTTGAGAGAGCCAAGCTCAAAATCAAGAAGGAGCAGTTGGCCCTTGATAAGGAGACCCTGGAAGTTCAGAGGGCTGGGAAGAATTTGGGACTAGGGTCCCATGGTGGCAGCACTAACAAACCTAGGGTCAGGGAGAATTCCTTTGATACTAGGAACCTGACCAGAATAGTCCCTCCTTACCAGGAGGGGAATTATATCCATAAATGGATCACTGCCTTGGAGAGGGCCTGTAAAGTTCAGAAGGCCCGTCAAGGGTAGTGGGCAGCTATCCTGTGGTTCTCCTTTGCTAACAAAGGTAGAGACAAACTTCTCACTGTCAGGGAGGAAGATGCTGACAAATACTCAGTCTTGAAGTGTGCCCTAATAGATGGGTTTGGTTTAACCACAGAACAGTACAGGGTTAGGTTTAGGGACACACAGAAGGCACACATCCAAGACTGGGTTGACTTTGTAGACAGTGCTATTAAGGCTCTGGAAGGCTGGCTTCATGGGAGTAATGCACATGACTATGAAGGACTGTACAATTTATTGATGAGGGAGCACATCCTTAATAATTGTCAAAATCAGCAACTGCACCAGTACCTGGTGGACTCTGATCTGACCTCTCCGCAAGAATTGGGAAAGAAGGCAGACAAATGGGTCCATATCAGGTTCAAGCAGAAAAACCATGGTCGTGGTGGTGACAAGAAGCAAGATTCTTCTAAGGCCAAGAGAAGGGTGGGAGAAAGGTAAAGACAAAAAGGAGTCTTCACAAGGTCCCCAAAAATCTTCCTCTGGAGTAGGTCCCAACCCTCCTCTTCCTCTGGGAAGAAACCTTGATGTTACCTGTGTAAGGAAAAAGGCCATAGAGCAAGAAATGCCAATTACTCTAAAGCTAACACCAAAGAAACTACTACTACTGCCCCATAGGCAACTAGCACCCCTAGTACCAGTAGTAGTGCCCTCAAGGGATTAGAAGGGTTAACCTTGGGTTCTGAAGTGGGTTCTGGGCTAGTCAGAACACCCACTCAGGCTGTCCTTGTCTGTGACAGTGGCATGGAGCTTGTCACTTTACCTGTAAGTCCCACTAACTTGGGCAAGCACAGACAGCAGCCCCTGATTAATGGTCAAGAATCTATGGCATACAGGGACACTGGGGCCAGTGCCATTATGGTGACAGAGAAATCTGTATCTCCTGAGCAGATCATACATAGTCAAATTTACCAAGTGACCAATGCAAGCAATGTTAGGACTGATCATTCCTTGGCAGTTATAAATCTCAGCTAGGGAGGGGTAACTGGCCCTAAAAGAGTTGCAGGTTCCCCAGACCTACCGGTGGACTGTCTGTGGGGCAATGACTTAGAAACTTTAGCTTTGTCTGAAGTGGCATTCAGGACACATGCAGAGATGATGGGAATCTCTGCCAGTGCATTTGCTGTTTCCAGGGCTCAGGCCAAACAGTTAGGCACTGAGGGAGCTCTGGATACTGGAATGGACCAGGTAGCTCCTAAGAGAAGGAGGAGGAAGGATAAGGAATTATCCTCCTCTCAGACTCCCAGTGAGGATCAGTCTCCTGAGGGAGATGACCTCCGCCCCTGTGAAGGAACTGTCCCAGAGGAACCTGGACCTGACACAGTAGAGTTCTTGGGGCCAGGGGGCCCTTCCAGGGCAGACTTGAGTCTGGAGCAGAAATCCTACCCCTCTCTTGAACAGCTCAGACAGCAAGCTGCTGCTGAGGAGGCAGGGAATGTCAGTCGGTCCCATAGGCTCTATTGTATCCTGAGTGTAGAGACCCCAAGCCTAGTGCCACTAGGAGGTTGGTAATAACTCAGAAAATCAGGGGTTTTCTTTTATCCCTAGCACATGACATTCCCCTTCAAGACATCTTGGGCAAAGCAAGTCTTGGGACAGGCTTGTCCCTCACTTTCACTGACCCCACATGTCTGAAGATACCAAGGAGTTTTGCCGCTCCTGTGTCACTTACTGAGCCAGTGGTAAGTCAGGTGGCACTACAAAGGCCCCCTTAATTCCACTTCCAGTGGTTGGGGTTCCCTTTGAGAGGATGGGGCTAGACATTGTTGGTCCCTTAAACCCTTCAACAGCATCGGGACATAGTTACATCGTAGTGGTGGTGGACATGCCACTAGGTATCCAGAAGTTCTTCCACTTAGGACCACTACAGCTCCTGTGGTGGCTAGGGCCCTTTTGGGAGTCTTTTCCAGAGTGGGGTTTCCTAAGGAGGTCTTGTCAGACAGAGGTACAAACTTCATGTCTAGCTATATTACTGCTGTATGGAAAGAGTGTGGTGTAAACTACTAGTTTACCACACCCTACCATCCACAGTGCAATGGGCTTGTTGAAAGGTTCAACAAGACCCAAAAGGATATGCTCATGGGACTCCCAGAAAAGCTGAGGCAAAAATGGGATGTCTTACTACCCTGCCTTCTCTTTGCCTACAGAGAGGTTCCTCAGAAGGGGGTGGGCTACAGCCTATTTGAACTTCTGTTTGGACATCCAGTTAGCAGTCCATTGGATCTGGTTAAGGAGGGCTGGGAGCAGCCTCTTAAACCTCCTAAACAGGACATCGTGGACTATGTCCTTGGCCTGCGTTCAAGCATGGCTAAGTACATGAAGAAGGCCAGCAAAATCCTTGAGGCCAGCCAGAAGCTTCAGAAAGCTTGGCATGACCATATGCTGTATTGACTGTTTACCAGCCAGGACAAAACGTCTGGGTGTTGGAGCCTGTGGCCCCAGCAGCTCTCTAGGACAGGTGGAGTGGCCCCCACACTATCCTTGACAAAAAAGGTGAGGTCACCTACTTGGTTGACCTAGGCACTCGAAGAAGTCCTCACAGAGCACTTCATGTGAACCGCCTAAAGCCTTTTATTGACCGGGATGACATGAGCTTGCTCATGGCAACTGATGAGGGACAGAAGAAAGAGAGTGGCCTCTCCCTGATCTCCTCTCTCAGGACCCTGTTGATGGGGCAGTTGATGGAGTAGCCTTGGCAGGCAGCCTCACTGACCAGCAACAAGCTGATTGTAGGCAAGTCCTCAATCAGTTTCTCCACTTGTTTTCTCTGACTCCCAGTCAAACCACCTGATGTACCCATGAAGTGGGCACAGGTGATAGTCTACCTGTCAAGATTAAGATCTACAGACAGCCTGACCATATCAGAGATTGCATCAGGACAGAGGTCCAAAAGATGCTGGAGTTGGGGGTTATTGAACCTCTGGATAGCCGTTGGGCTAGTCCTGTGATCCTTGTGCCAAAACCTCACATCCAAGCTGGTAAGAGAGAGATGAGGTTTTGTTTAGACTACAGAGGTCTCAATGCAGTCACTAGGTATGAGGCACATCCAATTCCCAGGGCAGATGAGCTGATTGATACTCTGGCCTCTGCCAAGTATCTCAGTACATTTGTCCTGACTGCTGGTTACTGGCAAATCAGACTCTCTGAGGATGTCAAAACAAAAGCAGTATTTTCAACCCCAAGTGGGCATTATCAATTTATTGTGATGCCTTTTGGCTTGAAAAATGCACCTGCCACATTTCAGAGGTTGGTGAACAAAGTTCTAACAGCTCTCGACGCCTATAGTGCAGCATATCTATATGATATTGCTGTCTTTAGCTCCACCTGGGTGGATCACCTGGCCCACCTCAGGAATGTTCTGGAGGCCCTGCAAAAGGTAGGCCTCCCTATCGAGGCCACAAAGTGCCAGATAGGGCCGAGCAAGGTTGTGTACTTGGGCCACTTTGTAGATGGAGGCCAGGTTCAACCATTGGAGAGCAAAATCCAGACCATAATGGACTGGGCTGCTCCCACTACCCAGACTTAGGTCACAACTCTCTCTGGCCTGACTGGGTACTACAGGAGGTTTGTTAAGGGCTATCGAGCCATAGTGACACCCCTTAATGATCTCACCTCCAAAAGGATGCCTATGAAAGTTCAGTTCCCATGAGGCACAGGGTCAGACTGATTTGCATATGGCCATGTCTGAACTGGGGTGGTGGAGTGAGCTAAAGAATGATGATGGATTAAACCCAGATCAGTTGACTGGGGGTGAGTGTTTGATTGGCTCAAACGTTCCGTCCATCATCCCCTTTTGTATCGCTTTGTTCGCCCTAAGTTGGCGGGGGTATACCCAGACGTGGGTCCCTTGCTCACTTTGCCACTGGATTCAGGCAAGCCTGGCTGATGACGGCTGGAATGCCAGAAACCGGTCCTAGGATGCTTGTTTCCGGTCCAGGGAAGACATGGCTTGGCAGTTCGGGCTGGACTGTTCCCATGAGGCACAGGGTCAGACTGATTTGCATATGGCCATGTCTGAACTGGGGTGGTGGAGTGAGCTAAAGAATGATGATGGATTAAACCCAGATCAGTTGACTGGGGGTGAGTGTTTGATTGGCTCAAACGTTCCGTCCATCATCCCCTTTTGTATCGCTTTGTTCGCCCTAAGTTGGCGGGGGTATACCCAGACGTGGGTCCCTTGCTCACTTTGCCACTGGATTCAGGCAAGCCTGGCTAATGACGGCTGGAATGCCAGAAACCGGTCCTAGGATGCTTGTTTCAGGTCCAGGGAAGACATGGCTTGGCAGTTCGGGCTGGACTGTTCCCATGAGGCACAGGGTCAGACTGATTTGCATATGGCCATGTCTGAACTGGGGTGGTGGAGTGAGCTAAAGAATGATGATGGATTAAACCCAGATCAGTTGACTGGGGGTGAGTGTTTGATTGGCTCAAACGTTCCGTCCATCATCCCCTTTTGTATCGCTTTGTTCGCCCTAAGTTGGCGGGGGTATACCCAGACGTGGGTCCCTTGCTCACTTTGCCACTGGATTCAGGCAAGCCTGGCTGATGATGGCTGGAATGCCAGAAACCGGTCCTAGGATGCTTGTTTCCGGTCCAGGGAAGACATGGCTTGGCAGTTCGGGCTGGACTGTTCCCATGAGGCACAGGGTCAGATTGATTTGCATATGGCCATGTCTGAACTGGGGTGGTGGAGTGAGCTAAAGAATGATGATGGATTAAACCCAGATCAGTTGACTGGGGGTGAGTGTTTGATTGGCTCAAACGTTCCGTCCATCATCCCCTTTTGTATCGCTTTGTTCGCCCTAAGTTGGCGGGGGTATACCCAGACGTGGGTCCCTTGCTCACTTTGCCACTGGATTCAGGCAAGCCTGGTTGATGACGGCTGGAATGCCAGAAACCGGTCCTAGGATGCTTGTTTCCGGTCCAGGGAAGACATGGCTTGGCAGTTCGGGCTGGACTGTTCCCATGAGGCACAGGGTCAGACTGATTTGCATATGGCCATGTCTGAACTGGGGTGGTGGAGTGAGCTAAAGAATGATGATGGATTAAACCCAGATCAGTTGACTGGGGGTGAGTGTTTGATTGGCTCAAACGTTCCGTCCATCATCCCCTTTTGTATCGCTTTGTTCGCCCTAAGTTGGCGGGGGTATACCCAGACGTGGGTCCCTTGCTCACTTTGCCACTGGATTCAGGCAAGCCTGGCTGATGACGGCTGGAATGCCAGAAACCGGTCCTAGGATGCTTGTTTCCGGTCCAGGGAAGACATGGCTTGGCAGTTCGGGCTGGACTGTTCCCATGAGGCACAGGGTCAGACTGATTTGCATATGGCCATGTCTGAACTGGGGTGGTGGAGTGAGCTAAAGAATGATGATGGATTAAACCCAGATCAGTTGACTGGGGGTGAGTGTTTGATTGGCTCAAACGTTCCGTCCATCATCCCCTTTTGTATCGCTTTGTTCGCCCTAAGTTGGCGGGGGTATACCCAGACGTGGGTCCCTTGCTCACTTTGCCACTGGATTCAGGCAAGCCTGGCTGATGACGGCTGGAATGCCAGAAACCGGTCCTAGGATGCTTGTTTCCGGTCCAGGGAAGACATGGCTTGGCAGTTCGGGCTGGACTGTTCCCATGAGGCACAGGGTCAGACTGATTTGCATATGGCCATGTCTGAACTGGGGTGGTGGAGTGAGCTAAAGAATGATGATGGATTAAACCCAGATCAGTTGACTGGGGGTGAGTGTTTGATTGGCTCAAACGTTCCGTCCATCATCCCCTTTTGTATCGCTTTGTTCGCCCTAAGTTGGCGGGGCTATACCCAGACGTGGGTCCCTTGCTCACTTTGCCACTGGATTCAGGCAAGCCTGGCTGATGACGGCTGGAATGCCAGAAACCGGTCCTAGGATGCTTGTTTCCGGTCCAGGGAAGACATGGCTTGGCAGTTCGGGCTGGACTGTTCCCATGAGGCACAGGGTCAGACTGATTTGCATATGGCCATGTCTGAACTGGGGTGGTGGAGTGAGCTAAAGAATGATGATGGATTAAACCCAGATCAGTTGACTGGGGGTGAGTGTTTGATTGGCTCAAACGTTCCGTCCATCATCCCCTTTTGTATCGCTTTGTTCGCCCTAAGTTGGCGGGGGTATACCCAGACGTGGGTCCCTTGCTCACTTTGCCACTGGATTCAGGCAAGCCTGGCTGATGACGGCTGGAATGCCAGAAACCGGTTCTAGGATGCTTGTTTCCGGTCCAGGGAAGACATGGCTTGGCAGTTCGGGCTGGACTGTTCCCATGAGGCACAGGGTCAGACTGATTTGCATATGGCCATGTCTGAACTGGGGTGGTGGAGTGAGCTAAAGAATGATGATGGATTAAACCCAGATCAGTTGACTGGGGGTGAGTGTTTGATTGGCTCAAACGTTCCGTCCATCATCCCCTTTTGTATCGCTTTGTTCGCCCTAAGTTGGCGGGGGTATACCCAGACGTGGGTCCCTTGCTCACTTTGCCACTGGATTCAGGCAAGCCTGGCTGATGACGGCTGGAATGCCAGAAACCGGTCCTAGGATGCTTGTTTCCGGTCCAGGGAAGACATGGCTTGGCAGTTCGGGCTGGACTGTTCCCATGAGGCACAGGGTCAGACTGATTTGCATATGGCCATGTCTGAACTGGGGTGGTGGAGTGAGCTAAAGAATGATGATGGATTAAACCCAGATCAGTTGACTGGGGGTGAGTGTTTGATTGGCTCAAACGTTCCGTCCATCATCCCCTTTTGTATCGCTATGAAAGTTCAGTAGACAGTTAGCTGTCAGAAGGCATTTGATGACCGGAAACAGGCCATGTGCACTGCTCCCATTCTGCAAAGTCCTGATTACTCCAAAACCTTCATTATCCAGACCGATGCTTCTGAGATAGGGGAATGTGCAGTTCTATCACAACTTAATGCAGATGGCCAGGACCAATCAGTAGCATTTATAAGCAGAAGGTTGATCCCCAGGGAGAAGCGTTGGTCAGCTATTGAGAGGGAGGCCTTTGCTGTGGTCTGGGCCTTGAAGAAGTTTAGGCCATACCTGTTTGGTACTCACTTCATTGTTCAGACAAGCCATAAGATCCTCTTATAGCTTAAACAAAAGAAGGGTAAAAATCCCAAACTTTTGAGTTGGTCCATTTTCCTACCGGGGATTGACTTTTCTGTGGAACATAGACCTGGGAGTAACCATGCCAACGTAGGGGGACTTTCCAGATATTTCCACTTAGAAAATAAAGACTCAATTGGGCAAAGTTAGTATCATCTCCTTTCATTTGGTGGGGGATATGTAGGAAAGAAGGATCTGCTTTCATGGTTACCCCCACTTTTTGCTTGCTGTCAGTATGTTTTTGACTAGTCTGACTGGGATCCTGCTGATCAGGACCCCAGTCACTGTGCTTGTTCCCTAAATTGACCATAGTAAGTATTGTTGTACCTCCACAATTGGCTGCTGGTGTACCCTTGAAAGTCCCGAGTATATGATACTAAGGTACACAGGGCGTAGGTGCACCAGGGGTCTCCATGGGCTGCAGCATGTATTGTGCTACCCATGGGAGCCCACTCAAACTGTGACTACAGGCCTCCCACTGCAGCCTGTGTGAGTTGGTGCTTGCACCTCTCATGACAGATATAAGTTTCCTTATATCTGAGGTCAATACACTTAAAACCTATAAGTCACCCCTATGGCAGGCTCTTCAGTCCTGAGGGCAGGGTGCTTAGTTATATGTATCAGGGTGTCCCTGCATGAGCAGGACACCCCTACAAACCCTGAAGTGATTCTCCAGGCTTTGTAAGTACGGTCCGCCATTTTGATACATATAGCGGACATCAGTCATTACGAGATGCCTAACTATTTTGTGGCTGCACTAAACCCAGTCATGTTTGGTATCAAACATGTTGGATTCATACCCCAACACCGATTCCAGTGCTGGAAGTATGATCCATATGTACTGGGGGCTCCCTTGGGGTACCCCCTGGACTCCCAGTAATAGCCTTTCAGGGTCTGTCAGCAAGCTAGTGCTGCTGCGACCACAGACACGATTCTGCCCTCCTGCTGCTGAGCCAAGCTTGAGCAGGGGAAGGTAGAACAATAGTTTTCCTGTCACAGGGAGGTGTGACCACCCCCCAGACAGGACTTGGTGTATTGGGCTGGGGTGGGGGCACTTGCCAGCACCACCAGACTGCTTTGAAGGGCACATTTGGTGCCCTCCGTGCATACTCCAGTTTGAACCACTTCAGGGGAGCTCTTGGGCTTCGCACTGGTGCGAAACTGGACAAAGGACATTGGAGTATCCTCCCCTCTGTCCAGGCCCTCCTCTGGGAGGGACCTTTGAGTTGTTCCAACCCTTCCCATAGGGACTTACCTGTGGGTGGGTCTTCAGATTCGTCGTGGGCCAAGACTCAAGACTGAAACCATGTCCCTTCTTGACCGTCTGGACACCTGGACTTCGCTGGACTCCACCTGGGACCGAGACTGCATCAAGGAAGACTCCTGCTGCTCCTGGTCATCGCTGTTCTGCAAGTCTTCTTCGTCGTCTGTGCTTTTTCGAGGATCTTCAACAGACCTGTGGACATCAAGGACACCCGAAGTAATCTCCCTTGGAGTGAAGGAGTCACTCCTCTGCATCTGCAGGCACCGCAACAAAGCTGACCGGTCTGCTGCTCCTGACGTCCCACAGACTTTGAAAGGATCAGCAACAAAGGTGGTGGTTCTACAACTCCCTTTTTCATGTAACCTACACTACATGATTAAACTGGTAAAACAAGCTGTTTAACACTCCTTCAAGATAAGCCTGAAGGCTGCTCTCCATAGCTACCACTTTGAGAGCCTTCTATGGTTACCAAAGACCACTAAAATCACCATAAGGGTTGCCTGGATTAGCGCAAGGTGCATCATTTAAATAAGTGTTCACCATATACTAAGCCAGCCTCCTACAGAAACTTGTTTTGTTTTGATGACCTTATCCATTTTGGATGCCTTTCTTGTTTACATTTTAATTGCAATGCTGTTCTGCCACGTTTCAGAGTAGTGCATAAGGCAATTCCGCCCATTCCACTCCCCCTTGTGTATGGTGCTCCCGTCCTGGTACCTCACCTCTCCCGCCACGTTACTTGTGGCTCAACTACTACCAAAATTGTGCATGGCAATTTCCAATTCTTCTCTGGGTTAGAGGAAATTAGTAACATATATTAGTTTACCCAAGATGTGTGTACTCAGCAGGGCTATCCATGACAGGGCTCCGAACCAACACCGATCATACGAACAAGTCAATCCTACTCGCACCTGCTAGGTTGACGCCTTGCCACCATACCCGGCACCACCCTCTCCCCACCCACAACCCATCCACAAACGGGTAGCAGCAGAGCATTATCTCTGCCTCACTCGGTTGTCTCCACTGTGCTCAAATCTTACCGCTAAGACCTTAACTGACTCTCCTGGGGGTTATCCGCCAGAAAAGTCAAGTACATTCCCATCTCAGTGGAACCCCCTAAGTGGCTGTAAGTAACTGAGCTGGACAGTGTTTTAGCACTATGCAGATGCATGTGCGGACTCTAAAGCCAATTAGCACATCAGAAACTGTGCAATTCTAATCTGGATTGGCTGAGGTACAGTCTGGGCTTCATAAATAGTCTTCAATCCTATATCGCCTTACACATTGAGTCCAGCCCGCACCCAAAACTGGGCTTAGAATATGTAAAGCCACACGATTGGCTGCCATGCGAACCAGAAGTACTGAATTACGGCAAATGTAATCCGTAAAGCGACAAATAGCAGACAGCTGATGTTGGGCTGAGTTTACCTACTGTTCATGTATATAGCGAACAGGTGGTGAGCTTGGTTATTTTTAGGTCGAGCATTCGAGACCTCTTGTATATACTTATATGTGTATGTACTTTGTGGGCTCTGGAGATCAGCCCTAGGACTTGTCTGCTTCCACTTAGGGACTTTTTTTTCTGTTCAACTGCCTCTATATTTAACTGTATTGATAGAAAACGACCAGTAGAGGTCAGTAAAATACCAGAATTGCTTTCTGCTTGTTCAACTGCCTCTATGCAACTGTCTTGATAGAAAACGACCAGTAGAGGTCAGTAAAATACCAGAATTGCTTTCTGCTGAGGGACTTTTTTTTTTTTTTTTTTTCTTCTGGCAACTGCCTCTATTTAACTTTCTTGATGGAAAACGACCAGCAGAGGTCCGTAAAATACCAGTATCACTTTAGCATTCTCTAGATTCCAGTCCATAGAAATTGTCTTCCACGAGCACCCGTAGACAATAATATTTTTTTCAAATCTTGTATTTTCAGTGATATGACCAGTGATATGACTGCCCTGATTTTATTTTATTTTATTTAAAAAACAGAGCTTTGGACTATACCATTTCCCGCTGAAAGGCAATATTTCTCTCCATGTGTTCCCATACCTGTCATGTCACGCAGTTTGGTGCTTACTTTCCCTCCATGTTAAAGGACAGTAGATGTTTGAGCACCCAAGCTAATGTGCTGCATAGCTAAATACATATAAGGTCCCAAAGGCGAGACCGATTGCATTACAAATGCTTGTTCTATGTAGCTGTCTCCGAGGTCTTTCTGCAATTTCTCAGCTGGAGAAATTTCTTCACTCTGCATTACTTGTTTTATTTGGACCCAAGATGCAGAGGAGGTGATTCTGCATCACACAATGGTGTTGTTTTCAGGGCACGCCACACTATCGGTTGTGGACAGATAGAGTGGCCTCAGGCTGAATGTCATATTGCCTGGCAGCCACATTGTTTCCGTTGTGCACATCATTATGGCGGCTGTTTCCACCTCTGAACTGACCTTCACCTCTCTATCATTGACATAAACCTGCATGCAGCTTTATCAATCATGTTAATTAAAAAGTGTAAACGCCGTTCGAAATTGGGTAATTGGAGTTTGCTTGTCCGATGTGCTTCCCTTTAGGAATATTTTCTGCTCAGTAGGACAATAACCATTTTGCTTTTATTTTTTACTGTGCTAGAAAATCTCTAACCATCTATTTTGCGTGAACACAAACACAGCTGCAAATAAGCATGTATATTTACTCTATACTGTAGTCAAATTAATTTAATCTTTGGTTCATAAGCTGCAGATGCTCGGGAGATGTAAAACATGTCACAAGCTTCCAGAGGTTTGTGCTCTGTATTTGAGTAAAATATGCGGCCTGCCAAAAATATGGCTGCACTGCAATTATGAAACATTGGGGAGTCTGCATTCCTCTAGTTTAAAAGTGTGAACACTAAAGATAAAAGGGGTTAGATATAGATAGATAATCTTTATTTGCATGATTACTTAAAACCATTGCAGAATTATAACCGTGCTAAAAAATCCCCAAATTCATAAAACCGTGTTAATAAATCTAAAAGAGCACACTCCATTGCAGAATTGCAACCATGCTAAAAATCCCCAAATTCATTAAACCGTGTTAATAAGTCTAAAAGAGCACACAAAATTTGAACAACGTATGCCATAATGTCTGTGTTAAAACCTTGGGTTTTATCGTGGAGGATGCAGTTCGTTTGGACCTTTTCCATAAGAAACGTTTCCAGCTTGTTCTAATGGAGGGAAAGGTCGCAGGTTTGTGTCCAGTGAATCAGCTAGCAGCTGGATTTAGCTTTGTTCCTGCAGCACTCCTAAACGAACCAGGCGGCCCGCTAGCTGGATATCTTCTCCTTCAAAGCAGGCTTTCACTGCCAGTCTGCATGATCGAATCTGTTTTACCTTCAGGACCGGTTTTAGTAAAAATCTTCGTTCCTTGTCTAGACACTTGCAGATGCACAATAGGTGTATGTCTTCTTTAGCGTCTCCGCATAATCTGCACTGTGTTGTTGTCTCTGACCGTTTCCATGGTGGGAGGTGCAGCATTGCTGGTAGGATGCCCAAGCTCAGATGCAGGAATCTTTCCTTCACTACTCTCGAAAAACCTGTGCCAAGGTACGATTGAGGCAAGCATCTGGAGTAGCTCTGTATGACGAACCAGCCGTGGGCCCTCTCCTTTAATGCGGCTTTGTCCTCTCCAAGGGACAGTATTTTTACTGATTTTTTTACTAGTTCTTTGAAGCTTTTGTGGGACTCAGCAGTTTCCCAGAGGTCCTGTAAGCCAAGACAGCTTATTGCGGATTGTACGTAGGCCATGGCCGGACTGTCTTTTTTCTGTATGAGCTCCTTCCATAGATATGCATTCAAGGATCCAGTCTCGGCTCCCTTTATTTTATGCCAGCATTTAATATAGGCGCCTTTGCATGCTATTTGTTGCTTTTGCAGGCCAAACTCTAACCTTATTTGTGCCGGCGATGTATACTGTGGGAGATTGAATATTATTCTCATGGCCTTGGACACCGTTTTGTCCAGAATGCCCTCATCTCTCCCTCTCAGGCATTCGCTGCCGTAGGTAATAGACGGGAGACGCCTCGCTCGAAGCACCGGTAGTAGAGGGGTGAGGCTGGGACCAGTTATTTTGTGTTTGATGTTTTTTAATGCGACGGCCAGTGAAGTCCCTCTTCCTCTAATGACTGCTTTTTGTTGAAGGAACGTGCATTTTCTATCAAAAATTATGCCCAGGTAGTTGAATTCTTCAGCCGTTTCAAGTCTGCGACCCCCCAGCTCCCAGCGATACTGGTATTTGTTTCTTTTCTGGTTTAATACCATCACTTTGGATTTGTCTAGATTTATCCCATTCTTGGCCGAGAAGTTGTTTGTGGTGTTTATCAAGTGCTGTAGGCCAGTTGGAGTCTGGCTGATTTAATGAGGTCGTCGGCGTACAATAAATTCAAAAGAGTAAAACCGCCCAGATTCGGGGCGTGATGATTACAGGTATCTAGCTCTGTTGTGAGATCTGACATGAAAAGATTAAACAGGGTCGGGGCCAGGACACAACCCTGCTTCAGCCCCTTGGTTGTCGGTATTTTCCTCGATATGCGGTCCCCTCCCCCCAGCTTTATTTGGACCCATGTGTTGGTATGGAGTTAAATTAACTGGTTCAGGAGGCTTGGGGGTATTTTCCAACCAGATAGTTTTGCCCAAAGTTTCTCTCTATCAGTGCTGTCGAAGGCGGCTGTATAGTCTATGAAGCAGACAAATAGAGGCTTATTGATGTTTTTGGCAGCGTCTATTAAGAGTGAAAGGGCAAGGATGTTTGTTGTTGTCCCCATATATTTTTGAAATCCCGTTTGGTTAATGGGGAGTAAGGCTTTTTAGGATGCCCATTCTAGAAGTTCTTCCATTAAAAGGCCCGCGTAGTATTTAGTGTCGATGTCAATTAACGCAATGAGCCTATAGTTCTTCGCTTCATTTTTGCTGCCTTTCTTATGGATAGGGGAAATGATTGATCCCTTCCAGGAATCTCGAATTCTTTCAAGTTCCATAATATATCTGAAGAGTGGTAATAATGCTTCTGCCCAATAATTCGGATCCTGCTTGTATAAAATTGGAGGAATACCATTAGGTCCGGGCACGCCCTCCATTCTGCCTTTCGCAATTCTGTTCTTAATCTGTTTGGTGGTGAAGGTGTAGTTGGTCTCCAGAGCTTGCAGTTCTTGTGCCGGTCAGTCGCATCTGCGAGCCGCGGCTTCTTCTTTGATGTCGTCTTCATCATTGTTAAAGTGGTGCCATAGGTACTTTGCCCAGGCTTCTTCAGTCAAGTGAGAATTAATTCCAGGGGCCCTTGGATTCTCTATGTTGTTCACTGTGTACCAAAACCTGGCGCTGTTGTTGGTTTTTGCATCTTGTAGTAGTTCGGCCCATGCCTTGTCTGCACTTTCCTGTTTTGCTTGCCAGATGATTTTCTGCTTGCTAGTCTTTAACCACCTTAATTCTGTCTGTATGTTATCAACTGGGCCCATTTGATGGAGGGTGCGAATTGCTCTATTTCTTTCTTTCTTTATTTGTCTAAGTTGGGCAGTTTGAGTTATCGAGAGTTGAATTCTTTGCATACTAGACGGCCTGGGGAGCGTTCTCTGTTGGGCCTTTGGTCCTGCAGTTGCACTTGTCACTTTTATTTTGGAGTTGGCTGCACCGAGGCTATTAGTAAATTTTTCCCAGCCGATTAAGATGTTGTTGTTCAGTGGCTTACTTTCCTCCCACCGAATTTTTGCCTCTGCCAGAAGCTTTTCCGGGTTGCGCGTTTTGCATTTAATTCTTTTGTAATTAGATATGACCGTTGAGCTTGGATCCCCAGATGGATGGGTAAGTGCTGTGTCCTGTACGGCAAGTGTAAGCTCTTGCGGTAAGTGGTCGCTATGGTCTGACGTTCCTATCCTAAAGTCTTTAACTTTGTTGAAGAGTGATAGTGATGAAAAAGTGTAGTCTATTGCTGTATTTGCAGCGGCATTATGGAAAGTTGCTGCTTGCGGGCGATCTCCCGCAAATCAACCGTTTACTGCTAACAGGCACAGACTTTCTAAGTCCTTTAAGAGGTCTTTGGATGTCCTGGTTTGTTTGCCCTACTTGCACTGTTCCTGGTGCGGAACCCCCCGTGCTAACAGATCTTCCTCTGGGTGGTCCTTATCAACGTGCCCTGAGAGGAACATGTCAAAGTCCCCTGAAACAATATGGTTCGGGGTTACCTCTTCTGTGCTTAGCCTCGTCAGCTCGGCCACCAGGAGTTTTGCGCCGGCTTTTTTCTCACGTGGGTGTAGATAGATATTTACAAGTATTAACTGTTGGTTGTTTTTGGGGCCTGCTATGTCCATCTTTATTGCTTTTATGCTGTTAGTTGTTGTGCATTTGCATGTCAATTCCTTAACTGTACTTCTACTTTTTATCGAGGTGTAAGTCGTAAGGCCTCCTTTTAAGTGCCCAAATTTCGAACTTCTGCTTGTCGGGAGGTGGTATGATTTATAGCCTTGTAAATGGAATATTTCTTCCAACCAAGTTTCTTGGAGTAAGTTGAGGTCAAATCATTCGAAGTACATTAGTAGTTCTTTGTCCATAGTTTTATTTCCCAGACCATTTATGTTCCAAGAACAGAGTTTTAACTGTGGATCCTTTTTAGGTTGTTTCGTGACCTGTCATGAGTTCTTGGGCCAAACGTTTATGGTTCTCGCTATCCAGGACCAGTCGTTTATTCTATCCGTATCGCCTGCTTGCCGATGGCTCAAGATGTCGTTCTCCATAGCTAAAACAGAGGTACTGTGGGCCCCTTTGAGCATGGATTGGGTTTTCCCTAGGGTGTTTCTAGGCCTGTTGTCATTCTGCTTTTGCTGTTGTCTGAGCAGTGGCTCTGGGTAGCCGATATTTTGATAGTTTTAATCGGATCCCCCAGACGTTTAGTTGGCTTTCCTCCTTCAAGATTTTCTCCACTATTTCCCGTGAGGCCCAAGTTGTTTTTGTTATCTCTTGCTCTGACAGGTGCTTATGAACTTCGAATTCTATGGATTCCAGATCCTGTGAGTCTGTCCCGGCCAGGTTGCTGATGGACGTTAACAGTCGGAGAATATTTCCTCTTTTTAAGATGTCACCCCTGCCTTTCGATTTGTACTCTGGGATAAACAGGATTATCTTGGATTCCTGAGATTAACTCCTCTTCCTGCCTCCCAGGGTTTATAGCTGGCTGAGATTCAGTTCCTACTGCGTTTTCTACATCCGCGGTGAATCTGGTTTCAATGCCTCCTCTCGGCTCGGAGGCCACAATGGCCTTGCCGTCGTTCGGATTTGTCTTTCCTACGAGATCAGCCCCCCTGTGGGGGAGTTCACTGGAGGTAATTTGCTTGGTCTGTGGGGTTAACGATGCCCTGCTTGCCCTCTGCCCTGTTCGGACTCCTGTTGGGGACTTAGTCTCTGCTTGAAAGTAAGACATTATGGAAGAGGTTTTATTCCTCCCTTTTCTCCTCTGTTTCTGGCATTGTTTCATCATTTGCCTTTTTATGGTCGATGCTTCCTCTTCTTGCTGTTGCGCTATTTGGACGCGGCAGCTGCTGGTAGTTTGTTCTATTACTTGTTGTTGAGAATCCTCTGATGGCCCTGTGGGGACAGGACCTGAGTACGTACTACCCTTAGAGCTGCTTCGTTCCCTGGTCTCCTCTTGTTGTTTCCACCCAATAGGGTCTCTTCCTCCTTGACCACTGCCTGTGCAATCCTCACGAGAGTAGTCGTCTGGAGCACCTTCAATCTTGTGGGACGTGACCCGGAATGTTTGGTCAGGGTGGTACTGTGTCGTTGCCGTTGTGTTTTTATGGTTTAGTCGGGTTGATCCTTCTAAGTTGTGGTCTTGGGTGGTGGGATTTCCCGTATTTGTGGTGTTTCTCGTCATTTTTAAATCAGCAAGGAGGTCTCCCATCAACGATGCTAGTGTAGAGAGTTTGTCGACAATAGAGTAGCAGGTGCAGCTCGGAGGGGTTATTTCGGTTTCGGCTTGCACTCTCTTGATGAAATTATTCATTTCCGACAGCTTGCTGTCGATATTTGAGACGTGTATGGCTAGACAATTAAGGAGGGAAAGTTGAATATCTATTTTGTCCGAATGGTATTGCATGGCCTTTGCTGATAGTTGCATAGTATTTAAAAGGGATGACCATAGTTTGTTCCCTTCGGTTGGGGTTTCCTCAATTCCCTTAATTGTCTCGTTTCCTCTGTCTCGGCGTGTTCTATTACCTTTGTCCTCAGGCGGGTATGAGGTAACCAACTTTTCCCACTCTTCTGTTGTGAGAAAAGATGTGTTACTAGTTTCTGGATTGTTGTTCTCTGCTTGATCGGAGTCTATCCTTTCTATACTACTGGCTAAATTGTCGTGTGCAGATATTGGCTGTGGTCCAATTGGAGCTAGGTCCGAAAACCTGGTGTTTGTTGCCGTTCCCTGGTTCCGATTTTGTTGTTTCTTTTTAGTACTATTATGAGCTGAAGATGGTAAATCGAAGCTCAATGGCAGGCCCAGGGTTCCTCCGTTATCTAATGTTTGATTATCCAAAATGGTATCAGAATTGCTTGCCTCTGGGAGGGGCAGATTGACTTTTGATTCCTGGGGTAGATCGGGCAGATGAATCTCTGCGTGCCGGCAGGCCAGGATTGTGATATTTGGTTCCAGTGGTATTTTTGGGACCTCTTGTGTGTAGAGGGAGGACACACCATCGTAATCTGTACCTGCTGTAGGGCTTCTTGTAGCAGGTCTAATTGCCTCACTCCCAGTTTGGGTGTTCATATCTATGTGCATATTTATACCCTCCCTTGCTTGAACCTGGTCTTGTTTTTGTTTTTCCTCTTCGCTTCTATCGGTGTGTTGTTCTGTGTTGTGCTCTGTGTTGCATCTCAATGTGGAAGCAGCTACTATTCCTATTTGGGCTATCACCTCTGGGTGTAGCGGGGAGGGGAGCCCCCTTTGCTCGCTGTTACTAGAGTTCAATACTGCCCCTGCGTCCTTCACAAATGACAATTTTGAGTATATTTTAAGTTGATAGCAGGTTTTTATTATTTTCACTGGCGGTGGCTAGGCTCTGTCTATCTCTACCAGAGTGGCGTGGTCCATATGGTCCGTTGTATCCGATGTTTCCTTTGCACCTGTCTTGGTCTGACCTTTGATGGATTCACTCAGCATTTTGTTTTTACTTTTCCTGCTGTTAATTACATTGGTGACAGTCCGCCTTTCTTTTCCTGACCTCATGCCTGTCTAGGGTGTTGTGATGTATGTAGTGTCTTTCCAGGTCAAGGGTTACTGGCCGCACCCGCTTAATGTCTCCTGGTCTCGAGGCGGATGTTTGCCCCCAGCCCCCCTGCCAGGAGTTCCAATTTAGGATTAAATTTAGAGGGCTGGGGGACGGGGCATCCCACGGGCCTTGGCAAGCGTCAGAAGACAGCAGAAGACAGCACCTGGGCGAAGGGAGGGAGGGAGGGAGGAATATGTTCTAAGCAGGGCTGTGGGATCCGAGCCCCTCCTGTGATCAAAACCACCTGAGCCGCATCTGTGGTGGACGCGTGCACCTTATTCCCCCCCCCTTGCCCTCTTATCTCCTGCTGAGCTGAGGCGACATAATCAGCACTGCTTGGCCCCCTTGGGATCCTTCGTGCAGGCTTGTATGGACCTGCCTGACTGGGCTGTGCGGGGGGGGGCGAAGTCTTCTGGCAACCTCTCTCCTGTTGCCCTGTTTGCAGGGTTGGTGGAAACCGGGGCTGGGCTAGGGGTGGGGCTGAAACCGGGAGACGGGGGCAGGAAGCGAAGCCCACACCCACCTGTTGGCTCGAGCCTGGCGATTGGGGCCCGGTGGGCAGATGCAGGCTGCACCCGGAACTAACCGGGCCGTTTCCGCGTCTGGCCCGGGGCTCGCTCTCTTGTGACCACCGTCTGACGGCGGTCGCACTCGTGCAGTTCTCCCTGCAGCCGGACTCTCCTGCAGTCGTGGTCTTCGGAAGGGCTCCGGTGGAAGGGAGGGATAAGGAGGCCCTGGTCCCCAGCCGGCCGGGACGGAGCGGGAGCCGCCGCAAGTCTCCAACCGCCTCAAACAGGACCTCGCCCACTGCGTCTGCGTCAACAGTTGAATGTTTGTACTCTTTGTGGGGTGATCTGTAATGCAGGCGGAGCCGTTTAATGCGTCAGAGAATGTTAATTTATAATCAATATTTGATAACAATCCATCGCATCAGTTGCATAACAATATGCATGGGTTTATTTGGAAGCAATATGATACCAATGTAGCCAAATGTGTCATTAGAATATACAAAACTGTTATTGATCACTATTGTTTGGTTATTGTCACTTTAATACTCTCAAAACAACCGATAAAATGGGCTACTGTTTTCCGCGTGTATGTGCCTTGGACGGGTAGCAAAGCACACTTGTAAAGACAGGGCGCCATATTGTAGAACGTTCATTGGTTTATGTATGAAATAGCCTGAGACACCTGCTCTTGTTAGAGACTTCTTGAAGCACACTGCATGACCCAGTGTGAAGTAACTGCATAGCTCTTCAATCCCTGCTTATTATTTGCATCGAGCACTTCATAGAAGTGCCTGCGCCATTAAATCCTGGCTTCAGCTCTCCACCCGCTTTCCACGCAGCCCCTTTAATTTGCAGTGGGGTGATCCACCCGGAGCAGCGCTGAGAGGGGATGATTCTTCAGTGAGTGCCTTCGATGCTCGTGTTGACTTTGACAGTGCTTGTTCCTATTCTGTAGGTGCAGTGGTAGGTGTCACCGTTAGTGCTTGTAAATGCTGCCTGTGCAGATTGTGTGTTGAAGCAGCCTTTTGACGATTTGTTGGGAAAGAAGTGGTAAAGACGAGACCTTATAAGCTGTGGCATTGACAGTTTGAATACGGTTTTTCTAGTGCTTTGACAACCATTATGGCCTGCATATCGCGCTGGGTTGCTAAGCTGCAGATTTTTCTTTAAGTTTTGTTTTTACACTGAAGTTTTCTACGGTGTGACTTTTATTAAAGGAAGATTTTTTTTGTGGTGATCTATGTTTAACATTTTTGAGCTGTGGTCTTACTGGTTTCTAAAGTGGTGGTTTGGCCTGAGTTTGAGTTCTAGTCTGTCGCTCTTTTATTTCTTTGCATCACTAATGAGGTTTGTTTTTTTAGCTCCACGTTTTGCAAGGATTATTGGAAGCTTTTAGAACAATGAATGATTTAGGGGGATATTCACAAGAACGTGTGCTAAACATCTCCAAAAAATGTTAACGCAACTTTACACATCGCAGCCTATCGTGGGAAAATAACCCCGTGTTAACCTGGAATTCACAACACGGCGGTACCATGCGATAGTCTGCCGAAAACGCGGCCAACGTCCGCAAAACAACAACCTCGACGGAGATAAAAACACAAACCACAACACAAACGTGCGATGAGCCCATTCGCGATGAGGAAAGCAGCGATAAGCACCTCCAGGCCCGCGACACACACACACGGCAGGCGGGAATAAGCACAACAAAAGCAGGAAAAAGAAAGACAAACCAAACAGAAAACAACAGCCAAGCACAATGGAGGCAACCGGAGCCAGTATACAACCCCACAAGCCCCATTGGCAACAAAACATTGTACATGGCAGGCCATCATGGACAAGGTGAATGCAGCCAGAGAGCAAAGGAGGACAATGGAAGAAAACCAGAACAGCCGGAATGATGCGATACGCACAATCGAGCAGAAATACGCCAACAACAAGAAGGCAGCAATGCACACCGGAGGTGGGAGTCCAGCACCACACCAGGAGCTGGATGACATGGAGGAAATGGTGTCCACCACATCAGTCTGGAGATGGTGGCAGGACTCGGGGACCGGAAACTGCCCAAAACAACAGACACCACAGCAACAGGGAGAGGAACTACCAGGGACTGGGGGGACGGGGGGGGATGGGCACAATGGCACACATGCACAATCAAGCACAGCACAACTGCAGACAAACCATGCCCAAGAGTAACAACACCAACCAAGAGCACAAGTCACACAACCCGGCAATATCACACCACTGAACAAGCACAGAAGTGAAAACCACACTGCCTGAAAGGGAGAAGGGTGAGCCAAATCAGAGCTGAAGGGACATCTCACACACAATGCAGCACACACACATAGGAAGCAGAGCACCCCAACATCCAACACAATGTGGTACGAACAGCAACATTTGCACAACCGAACACAGGACACAAGTGCACCCGCTTGTGGCCGGGAAATGGCCATACGCATCTGGCAAAGCACGACACCGGGACATGATAATGCACAAATACCAACCCACAGCCCTGATGGGGTAGCAATGCACGTATGGCAGGGATCCAGAGAGTCAGTGACGCACACATTGGCATACAAATCAAGACATAACACAGTTGGAGACAAGTGAAAGTGCGGAAACTTTATCAACAAGTGCATGTCAGTAAGGCCAAGAGAAGTGCCACGAAATGCAGACCAATGCAGCAGCATGTCCGAATGAGGAACGTAGGAAAGCGCCCATGCCCACCCCGGGGGAGTCCATCACCAACACAAGTCAGTGCCAACCCGCGTTGGTTGTCCGCGCATGGATCAGGAGTCCAGGCCAATGCAGCCATGTCCACTGTCCTCTCGGGACATGTGACCAGATTCCCAACATGCAACCAGGCGCCGGGAGACGTGCAATGGGTCACATCCAGTTGTGTCTGCAGGTACCTTGTCACTCGTCCATGAACGCGAGTGCAGCAGCGTAGGCCAACATCTCCAGTGAGAGATCGTTGTCCACCACATCTGACATGTCGTCGACGTAATCCATCAGCTGACCCGGACAGATGTGCTGACTCCAACCCCTGGCCCCAATGTGCACCAAAGCCCAATCGGGTAGCGGCTCAATTTGCTCACTGCACACGACGACTCGTGCAATCTCCCAGGTCCAGTTGCCAGCATGCATGCCAAACATCCATGCATGCCATAAACGGGCATCACAGTGACAGTCCTGGTCGTGGTCCAACAGGGGGCGCGCACACACGCCGAAATCCAGGTCCGCTACAGTCACGTTGGCGAGGCAGACATCCTTGGTCCACTCGAATATGCACGAGCGACAATGCAACACAGGCTGAACGCAGGTGACATTCGCAAGGCGGAAGCTCAGTTGGTAACATATCCGCAGCACTGCCAACGGCAGTGCCCCCAGTACATGCAGCAGACGTGCACGGTACAGGTCCACGTGACTGGAGTCGAGCATGTGTCCGGGATGGTCTGCCATTGCGTCAGTAGCTCTGCTTGAAGAGGCACTGGCTTGCCCTGCGCCATTCCTGTGGATGAAATGGCACAGCTCGGAGCAATGAGCAGTGTCTGTGTGCAACGGGTGCAGGCCTGGGGTGGGGTGGGAGTACGTGTGAAGGCCATCTCACGCACGCTAACTACGACCAAGGACTTCTGCGTGTGGGATGTGTACACGTTGGGCTCACGTCGGGCATTGCGTAGTGTGGGAATCGCAAGTAAATGCTATTGTATCTGTCAGGGGGTGCTGGCCACATGCAAGTCCCAGCTCGGAGCTGCAGATGTGCCATCCGCCTGATAGTACAGACAAAGGACCCTTCATCCCTACAGTAACTTCACCATCTGCATGCATTCAGGAGATGTACAGAGGCCTGTTGTGGGTGTGGTGGGATGTCTTTGACCCTGGGAATCATGGATGATATGCCCAGCACGTGGCACATGAGCGGCCTCACTGTGTGTTACGTTGCCTCACAGCTGCTCCTCCCTCCCACGAGCCCCCCCACTTGTGTGCGCTGCGCGGTTGTATCACGTGCACTCCTATGGCACACCATTGTCATGCCTGTCCGCGCATGTCCAGCGGCATGCCAACAACACCATGACCCTGGCCTTTGAAGGTGTCTGGCCACGTGAGTGTAGGCCAATGGTCCGGACAGGGCGGACACAGGTGTACCGTCCATGGCTGGCTGTGATCGCGCTGCGAATGAGGCTAGGCAACTGACTCATGCAGCCGCAGGACTCATACACATAACACCTCGCATGCATGTGCCAAGACCCCGAGCGGTCTTGCGCTCCTACATTTCCCCGTACGTGCGGCCCCGCCCTCCTGGTGCATGCTACATTGCAACATCGACTACTGTGGCCCTGGTGGCGACAACACCCCAACACAGACACACTTACCGCACATCCTGCACAAGGCCAGGTCCGTGCCACGCCCTGCTCCCCCTGCCGAATCAGCACACCCCTGCGCTGACCTGACGTACGCCGGACAAGCACACACCGCTTGTGCATGCAGGGGGGGGGGCGGGCGAAGCTACATGTCCAGGGTCACTGCCAACGCTGAGGTGACATGGTATCGTCCGCTGAAGACAGCACACTGTGATGTTGCAGGGCCCGTGCCCATCATGCTGACACAATGACCACACGGACACACTTCTCAGATGGTGTGAATGGCTACGGGCACGTGCGCCCGGCCACATTTATTAGAAGGCACACATATCGAGTGACACCTGTGTTGGATGTGTGTGGGGTATGTGCACACCAGCCGGCAAGGGCTACCTGGTGCAGTCAGAAATCGACAACCATTCAACCATTCAACCGTAAAGGCCCCATGTATTGTGCTGCACAGAGTTAGTGGCCCCGGATGCACAGCGTCCTGCACGGGCCGCTGACTTGCGGGGCAATGGGGCAGGGTCACGAGAGCAGGGCAGGTTCCCGTAGATGACAAAGGGGCTTGTCGCGGAGTGTCTCGGTGGACAGTGGAAGGTGTACCGACAGGGCATGAGGCAGAGGGCAGAACCACGCTGAAACAGTCACTATGGTGGAGATGAATGGAACAGACACATGTCGGACACCAAGTCCGGTCCAGCCAGATGAAGATGCAGAAAACCACCAGGCCATGGACTCAGATGCCACCAAAGTCCAACCAGAAAGTGCCCATGAGTCATTGCACACAGAGTTAGTGACACCAGTGCTGTTAGGGGATGCCGCCTGCGATGAGGCGTGTCCAATGGAGTGGACTCCTCCACATCTTACCCAAGACACAGTTCCACATGTGTGACCTACTGGACCGCAGTGTAGGCCTGAGGCAGCAGTCAGCACGGGCCATTCACCGAGTGTCGCCGGCTTAGGTTGGATGGCCCCACCGGCCTGCGTAGTTCAGGTTCAGTGGCACCACGGGACGTGGACTTGCAGTGAACAGGGTTGATGGCACCAGGTCGGTTGTTGATAGTGTTCGATCACCTCCGTGACTCTGATCCGGCTTTCGTCCGGACTGAGCTGCATCTTCCTCTTACTCCTCTCCATGCGTTCACTGGTGTGGACTCTGCCATTCATGATTCGCGACTAGGTGCTGGATGTGTGACCTACTGGTCCGCAGGGTAGGCCTGAGCCCTCATCGCCGGCTTGCGTTGAACAAGGTTAGTGGCACCACGTGTCGCCGGCTTGCGTTGAACAGGATTAGTGGCACCACGTGTCGCAGGCTTGCGTTGAACAGGGTTAGTGGCACCACGTGTCGCAGGCTTGCGATATGGAATTATGCCTCACTGATCGAAGGGAGTCTGGTGCTGTGGCTGCTGCCACAGACTTGGGGTCACTGCCATTCAAGACTCAGGACACAGTTCCATATGTGGGACCGACTGGAGCGCAGTGTAGGCCTGAGCCCTCATCCACGTGTCGCAGGCTTGCGATATGGAATTATGCCTCACTGATTGAAGGGAGTCTGGTGCTGTGGCCGCTGCCACGGACTTGGGGTCACTGCCATTCAAGACTCAGGACACAGTTCCACATGTTGGACCTACTGGGCCGAAGAGGACGCCGGTGGAGTATGTATATGAGAAAGGAGTAATGTGGGCCAGCGTCAGGGGGGGGGGGCCAGCGATGGTCTGCGGAGGCTGCAGAGGTCGCGGGACTGGTGCTTGGAGCTTGCACCGACACGTGGTGGGCCCTCTTTGACACACGCCGGTCTAGGCAGGTTAGCGGAGCCTCGTTGGTGCGCTGGGGCCGGCATGACGGGTCGGGGGACCAGCGGCCCGGGCTGCAGCAGGCGCACAGGGACGCAGGTCCCGCCGCGCTCGGCGCAGGACTCGTGGTGGGCCGAGAGGCGCCGCACTGGCAGACACGTTGTCCATTCCGAATAAGAACCACGCCCAGTGCGATGGGCTTTTTGTTCACACCCCTACGCAGGCCTGGCGTACGCAGGGCCAACCCACTACGCACGCGCATGCAGGGGGGGACGTAACGTGCGACATTTCCGCGTTCTGCCCCACAGCCTGTGGGGACATGGTAGCGTCCTCTGGCCACTACACTCCATGCACCAGCAGTTGATTCTCCACATGGCCATTTCCGTGGTTTGCACTCTGTGGTCTGTCCGGCACCTCCACGCCACACCTGGCATTGGGTAGGTTCACATTCCTTGGTCACTTGCCGCTCTCGCACATGCCTGCTCCATGCCTCTCCTCACATCCTGCTATTGTGTGTCTGTGGTGCCATGCCGTGGCTGGGTTGTGGGCATGGCAAGGCCAGGTTCCCAATGGAGTCATGTTGTCGTGTGTGGTCGGTTGGCATGTTGTGTGTCATGTTGAATGTAGTTGTGCTGCGTGCCCATTCCCAGTGTCGTGAGTTGCATGACTGTGGGCTGGAGGTGTGTGGTGTGTTCATTTTGGACTTACCAACGGGCACTGCATTTCCATGGGTGCCATCCTGGGAGCGCTGGGTGATGATGGACTGTCGGGAGATGTGAGAATCATGCACTCTGCCTGGGGAGTTGGCCACGACATTGTTGAGGAGTCCCGGGCAGTCCACTGTTGCCTGCACATTCATGATATGCGTGTGCTTTCTGTTGTGGTACTTGTGTGCAGTGTCGGCAGGGGGCACGAGGGGTACATATGTGCAGTTGATTGGCCCTGACACGTGAGGAAATCCAGCTATGGCGTAGGGGACTTGCTTGGTCTCCAGCAGCTCCTGCGCAGTGTGGGTGAAGTGGAGGTGCTGGGGTACCAGGCTGTTGGCATCCAGGATAGGTGTGATGACCTTGTATGGGGCTGGCTGTTTGACTCCTCCGACTCTGGCAGTTGTGGTTTGGATGGTACCTGAGGCCGACATGTGCTGCGCAGCCGGCAGCTTTGTCTGCGGAGGGATGTTGGTAGTCCGCTGGGTTGGTACCGTCAGCAGGTGGGGGATGTGGGTCAGGATGCGAGGGATGGTTGTCCTTTTGGGCCTGTAGTGGGCAATGTCCTCCTCTGGCGTTGCATCTGGGTGGCAGGTACGTTTCGGGTGGGTCCGCTGTCTTTGTGTATGCTGCCTCTGTGGTGTTTCCGGGGGGGCGGGACGGGTCCTGGGGGTGGTGGCGGGGGGGTTGTGGCCTTCATGGGTCTAGGAGCTGCATGATCATTGTCTCCATGGCATCTGTGGGTCTTCAGATGTGGCTCTTGGCTGGGCTCCCTTTCATGCTGCAGGTAGTCGTCCTGCTTAACACCAGCAGAAGGCAGGTGTTAAATCCCTGCTGCTATCGCGGCTTATCGCCTGTTTTTGGTTCACATCGCAGATCTGGCAGTTCGTTGTGAAAGTGGTGTTGTGGTTTTTTCGTGTGTTTTTGCACGGGAACGCCTACTCTGCATCTCATTAGGGTTAGTTGGTGGTGTCCACCGTGGAGATACATTTTGGGGCAGTTGTCGCGGGAATACTGGTGATGTCTGCAGTTTGCACCCGCTTGTGAATGGGGTGTTAAATCTATCTCCACTTTTGATGGGTTAAGGTGGGGATAAATCGGCGGTAGGTCCTTGTGAATATGCCCCTAAGTGAGATAGCATTTCAAGACGCTGCAAGATTCTGCCCTCCCACCAGTTGGAAAATCGCCCATGAATAGCTTGAGTAAATACATTTTAGAAATCTGTCAAAGGTTAACCACAAACGTTAAACCAGTCCATTAGACATTTGTTAAACTTAATTGAAAAACGTGGGGGCATATTTACAAACCCCTAACGCCACCGGAGCGTTACTTTTTCTGACACTCCGGTGGCGGTGACGTTGCTTCATACCCCATGTTCAAAAAAGTGGCGTTAAGCCACTTAATGTGGCTTAACCCCACCTTGTACATGTGCCCCTTTCCGCAGCAGTCCGCTGCAGCAAAGGGGCGGGCAATGGGTGTTGAAGTGGGCGTTCCACAGCAACACCAATTGCTTTTTGACTCTGCCCCATATTTACAAGGATGGGCAGCGCCAAAAACTAAGGCCAGGTAAAACCTGGTCTTAGGATGGCGAGACTTGTATTTTGCTCTTTCTATGTGTGCTGCAGCACACATAGAAACAGCAAATCGCCTTTAAATATTGTTTATGTGCAGGAAGGTGTCCCTTCCTGCACATAAACAATCGCCACTGCAGCGCAGTTACCCTTGCGACATGGCGCAAGGGTGCCTGCCATGGCGCTATGCAGCTTTTTTAGCGCCAGCGCTAGGGGAAACGCAGGGGTTTTTACAAAAATACGGTGCACCACTGCATTTTGAAAATGTCGGAGTGCGGCGTTGCCAAATTTGGTGTTACACCGCGCTCCAACATTTTCTTGTACATATCCTCCATGGTTTGTCCTTTCAGCACATTTTTGACAAATGTTTTGTACCATTATTTTTACGGTGTTTGCATATTTTCAAATAAATATTAAACATATTCAAGCTAAATTTGCTTGTTGAAAGAAATAAGAGTTATTGTACCACTGGAACCTGTCTATGAAGTTCAAGGGGTAATTTAATTTTCCGTTATGCCTGGATTTGGATTGTCAAGAGGGATTATTTTTACTTTTAATAGTAAGTTACTATTTTGCATTCTTATCATTTTATGCAGCCAGCATGAAGTTCAGTCCCTTTGTAACCTCTGACCGCAACAAGAACCGCAAAAGACACTTCAATGCACCGTCCCATGTGTGCAGGAAGATAATGTCCTCTCCTCTGTCCAAGGAGTTGAGACAAAAGTACAATGTCCGTTACATGCCAGTCCGCAAGGATGATGAGGTCCAGGTGGGTACATTACACTGGTTTATAAGCCATAGGACACCGAGTGGTTGAATGGAGTAGTGAAGCATGTCTGTGCTTCATTTTGTCAGAATGTAAGTCTTGGGTGTATTACGTCTCTTCTGTTAACATGATTTGCCACTGCTATCCTGAATTGGCCAGATTTTCATCACTCCCGGTGGTAGTCGTCCAAGCACATTTTAAATGGGCGCTCACTTGTATCAATCATTATTAATTTTCCACGTTTCTGTGAATTACACTGACTCTATAATTTAGTGGTCATCTGTATTGTTTCCATCATGTTTTTTTTTAAAATAGTTTGATAATGATCAATTTGGTTTTGATTGCCCCCCATAGTGCCTCTGATTCTAAAGTTATTTATAAACACAGTAAATCTTTGTTATTTATTATGACTGAATTCTAATCTTGGGTTACAGAGTAGCGTGCTACTTGCCGCAGAGCGCTTTAATGGCTTGCTAGGGATAGTAAGAGCTATATAAATACAATTTAAAGTTGAACCACATGGTTTGACCAAATTATTCAATTTTCAGAACCTTTAAGGAAGACATCGGCCTATTGAATATGTGCATTACGTGGCAGTGAACTGCACGCCAAGTACGACTTCCCGTGCTGCTAACACTGTCCCAGCCCTTCCAGACTTTCCAATAAAGTTTCATGGTATTGCCTACATTTTACTAAAAAGCACTATAATTTTCGTATTTTGCACTAGCAGTCAGCTGCACGTTAATCAAGACATGCAGTGCCACTGACCCTGTCCCAGTCCTTCCAGTGTTTCCTATGCAGTAATGTGGCATCTCTTCATTCTGGAGACGTTTTTAAGGGAGGGAGAGTGTTCGAGTTATTAGGGAAAATAAATGGTGAAGGAAGGTAAATAATTATTTAATGGCTTTTATCTCTCCCTGGAGAGGAAATACTTATTATGGATTTTAATGCTTGTGATGGCTGTTGAGCACTATGGGGCAGATTTACAAGGTCTGGCGCATCTCTGCAAATCAGCAGGGATGCGCCAGAAAACTTGCGACACGCAAAACTACCCGTGCGCCACCACGGATGCGCCGCATTTACAATGCGGCGCGCCGTGGCGCACCGATAGGCAGATGCGTGTCGTATCTGCCGGCGTAAGGTTTGCGCAGTGCTAGAGTCGTGTAGCGGGCGCGACACAACTCCAGCACTGTTCCAACCCGGCCTATCTCTAACATGTTGCGTCATGCCTTACGCCTGCTTCAAGCAGGCGCAAGGTTTTGACGCAGCGGCGTCGGAAAAGTGACTGAGTGAAATCTTGTAGATTTCACTAAGGCACTTTTCCGAGGCTTTCCTGGGACGGACCGCCCACACTGCGACGGTCCGCCCACATTATACCTGACGCAGGTATAATGTGGCGTAGGGGTTTACGGCGTGACGCATCTCCCTAGATGCGTCACGTTGTAAATCCGTCGCAGCATGGCCTTGCTTTATGCCGCCGCTGCGTCACAGAAGTGACTCAGCGGTGGCGCAAATGCGTCGCAAGTGCCTTGTAAATCTGCCCCTATGTTTGGAATAGTATGTAGGGAAGTTACATTTTCAGACAGGGTTTCCCATTAGAATTACATTTGATGTAGAGGGATGGAGCTAAAGGTTTCAGTCAACCGCTGTTTGGCAGTAAGCTTTATTTTTTCTATGTTTATCTCACTTTAATGTAAATCGTTCACACCTCTTTCACATGTTTTGTCGGTGCTACACATAACTCCAGTGAGTCCACTCCAAACCATAACACATCGGTAAAAAAACATTGTCATTTACAACAGGGTTGGTTGGGATTAAAAATCGGCCGGGCATGCTAAAAAAAAAAAGTGGCCTACATTTGCATATTGCCTTTCCGCAAAACACTGCTTCGGTGAAGTTTTATAAAAAGAAGGGGGGGTCTCCGACAGAGGCATGTTTTCTTAACTTTACTTAGATTTTTAAAAAAATGCACGGTTTAGTTCACACGGGTGAAACACACCTGAAAACAAGTGAGGCCGACCGATAGGCAAGATGGCGCCTGAGTAAGTCCGCCACCACTCACCTCCGCTCCTCTCTGCAACGAGGTTTTCTCCCGCATGGAGCATGATTTACGAGGGGGGTACAATCACTGGGTCCTGTGGCTCGGATGGTGCAGAGGCTGTCGCAGACTTTGTGGCTGGCGATCGGCGCAGAGAGGTGAACAAGACGAGGACTGCAACGTACAGCGTGAATCCCTTCCCTGGTTTCTACTGACGGCGGCTTCCGGCAGGGGGATCCTCGACGGAGGCCGGCAGGATTTCCCTAGCAACGAGGACGCCGGAGATTCCAGAGCTTCCAGAGCGCATACCAGAGAGGCCATGGCAGCTCCAGGAGCTCGCAGTAAGACGCGCTCAACTCTGCAATCGATGCTAGTGTCAAAACCTGATACAGACCCAAAAAAGAGCGAACAACAAACCGGTAAGGGGAGTAAACAAGAATCGACTAAAAATATGGCTGCAAAGGGCATAACGGCGGGTGAGCAAGGGAAGAAGCAAGCGGTAATCACGAGTTTGTTCCCACTCACGGGCTCAAACAGTAATGGGAAAGAGGAGACAAATGCTTGATGCAACCCTTATTCTTACTAAAACCTCAATAGAATCAGGAACGCCTGTAACCCCGCAATTGAATACACCCGATATGAGGACAGAGGCGAACACAGGACGAGTCTCTTGGGGGTCAAACTGCTAAACCACGGTATTGGGAATGCCAGAGATTTTTACCATTGCCCACCCGGATAAAATCGAAGATAATGAGAACAGTCGGAACTTGAATTCTCCCTCCACAGAAGGCATACCGGAGACTGCATCAACGGCAAAAGAGACAGATAACTTGGTGGCGAAGGAACCAAGTGTACAACCCCCGATAACAGAAAGAGACGGAGATCTGCAGGACAAAAGGCTCGAGACATGATATCTATCCACGGACCCCACAGAAAATTTTTACTCCCTGAATGAGGAATCAGGGGAATCAGATATCGCAATTTCTAGTAGCAGTTGTGACGACGAAGGGGGTGATTCCTCTACAAGCAACTACAGCCAACAAGGGGCGAAAAGGCTGCCCAAGAGAACTAAGAGACTCTCAGAAGGGAAAAGGAGAAATTATAAGCTGAATGAGGAAGAGACCGAGGGCGAACTCGGATGGGATTACTCAGATACGCAGCCAGTCTCTTGCAATAATGTACATGAGATGGAGAGGCCATCTAAAAAGCAACTGAAGGATATGGGGGAGCAGAGAGAGCCTGTTCAGGCTGATGAGCCATCCCTGTCTCTGATTCTGCAATCCCTCAGAGCATTCCAGGAGGAGGTCAAATCGGAAAACCGACAAGCACGATTAGCTATGAAAAAAGTTCAAGGCTCAATCCGGAAAATTGGGAAAACATGTACCAAGATTGCCGAGAGGCTAAGCATGGTTGAAACTCGGACAGAAGCTCTTGAGACCACGGTGGACATACTGCAAAAACAATCGACATCCCAAGAGAACTCATTGAAGGATGTTATGTGGAAACTGGAAGAAGCAGAAAACCGACAACGTCGCAATAACTTAAGGCTGCTAGGAATACCAGAGAACTGCGAAGGTAATGACATTAACCCTGGGCGAAGTACTACGCTACGCTCGCGTAGTTTGCGAAGTTTGCGCTACTTCGCACTACGCGAATTGCACGTAGCACAGTGCAAACACGCGTAGCGGTCATTTTTTGCTTGCTCGCGGTCCTCAACGTCAAGTTGGCGACCGCGAGCAAGCAAAATGACATCCCGGCGAGTCTTTTTCCTCGTTCGCGAGATTCTCAACGCGGGGAGGTCAGGTTTTTCATTGCGAGTGGTCGCGTATGCTCGCAACCGCTCGCGATGAGAAACTACCAGTCCGCGTTGAGAAAGCTGCCGCTCGAGTAGAAATCTACTCGAGCGGCAGAAAACGACCGCTTGCACTGTGCAAGATGCGGTTTGCACTGATTGCACAGTGCGGACAAGCATCCGGCACTGTGCAATCAGTGCGAACAGCATTTTGCACAGTGCACTACGCAGTTCGCGTAGCTACGCGTAGCTCGCGTAGTGCGAAGTGCACTTCGCTTAGCTACGCGTAGCGCTACTACGCGAACTACGCCCAGGGTTATGACATAAGGAAATTCACGATAGACCTGCTAAGGAACTCTCTCCCGGAGCTTGCACAATGGGATTGGGATAGGGAAATCCAACGCGTACATCGCTTCCCATTATCAATATCAAAGCGCACACCGAATGGTCAGTCATATCCAAGAGCTATATTAATTTACTTTGGGAACTTTCTGTTACGACAGGCAGTATTTGACCTGGCAAAGCCCTATAAGAAAAGGACTTGGGAGAACTTCACATTCTTCACAAAACCGGATTTTGCACATGCTACAGTGGAGAGAAGATGGCGGCTAAGGCAGTTGATTGCACCGTTCCAAAAAATAGGAGCAACAGTTTTTCTCCAAAATCCCGCTAAACTAAAAGTTATCATGCAAGGGCGAAACTACTTTACCTCTGAAATACAAGCGCAGAAAGCACTGGAGGAAATTGCCGTAGGGAAACCTGGGACTTCTCGGTAATAGGGACTAGCTGTGTATGTAACAGTACGCGGGGTGATGAACTGATGGGTAGCTTAACCTTCAGTGCAACTTACAGCTTAACCTACATATCTAAGTACGACTGATTTGAAGGGTCTGATTATTGTTTTCTTTTATTTTTTTCTTTCTCTTTCCCTGTTCGTTTGTTTAAGCAAAATTGATAAACAAAAAAAAGGGGGGGGGGGGAGGGAAGAGAAAAGGGGAGAGAAGGAGAGGGGAAAACAAAAAAAAAACAGGTAGTGTGACTATGTACTAGTAACAAGGGTAACATAATGAGAGGGGTGGGAGGCGGAGTGTGGGTGAGGATGGGTCAGACGCTATCACACAGGCTCAGGACTGAGCCTGACTGCCTACTTAATGGTGGGGGGAGAGGGGTTGAAGGGGGGGCAGGGGAGGGGGAGGGAAATCTCAGACTTGGTATAAGGGCGAATCGGAATCAATGTGGAGACAGAGTAGACGCAAAAGGGAAGAATAATGATAAAAGCTATTTAATCAGAAATAGAATGTGGGTAATGTTCAAGGCAAGGATGGAGAAGAGTCAATAGGGCTAGGTTGAAAATCCTCACAATTAATATCTGTGGCCTTAACGATATGAAAAAGAGACAAAGAGTAGCGGTCGGACTACAAGCAATTGGGGCCAATATTATATGTATGCAAGAGACACATGTTGAGGGTTCGCAAATATATTTACTTAATTCATTAGGGTATAGAGCAATCACAGCATCAACACAAGGAGCACGAATCAAGGGTGTGGCGATACTGGCGAAAGGGGGAGGGATGCAATTTACCCGATCAGCGTCCGATAAATATGGGCGATGGTCGATTACAGAATGCCAGCACAATAATGGTCAAAAAATAACGCTATGTACAATATATGGTCATACTAGTGATGACCTGGAAGTAATAGACTATATTTCTAACGAGCTTGCCCATTGGCCTCTCCCACTGATAGTGTGTGGCGACTTTCATTTAAATCTCCCATGGGATTGGTCGGTGGACTCAGGCTTTCAATATGTGGGTAGGAAGCCAAGGGTGTTTCAAGCATTTAAGAATTTATGCTTAATCCATGGTTTGATTGATTTCTGGCAAACTAAACACATGTCTGATCCTGGATTTACCTATTATTCCCATCCACATTCTAAGCTTGCAAGACTAGACTATATACTCACTTCCAATACTTTAATCCCTGAATGCACAATAGAAAAATTGCCACGAGTTTTGTCAGATCACAATCCGCTTGTTTTAACGATGGAAGGGGGAGCGACGAATCCCATCGGGAAAACTTGGACGTTTGAAAGGGCACTTCTAGCCAACGAAGAATATTGTCAACTTATGAGTCTGTGGATACACAGGTTTTTGGAGGATAATGTAGATAGTGCACCAATCGATATAGTTTGGGATGCCCTGAAGGCCGGGATTAGAGGGGAAACATTGCGATTCTCATTAGGCTCTAATAAAAAGGCTAGACAAAATATGGTGGCCTTGCAAAAGAATTTGGCTATTGCCGAGGAAGGATTGATTAAGGCTGTCCAAGAGAGCGAGGGAATCAAAAAAGAGCTAAGGCGAGTAATGCTGGCAAAAAACTGTATCATTGATACCTTAACAACAAAAGCCATAGATAAAGCAACAATATATAAAGAAAACTGTTATGAATTAAGTGAACAGGTGGGACATCAACTAGCTGTGCGTACCAGAGAACAAAGTACGACCAATCTAATAAGGGCAATTAGAGATCCTGATTATGGGCTAACATCCGACCCCATCATGATTAGAGCAGCATTTCATAAATTCTATCAAAAGCTATATGGGGATAGTGAGAGACCACACGAAGTAATTGAGGAATTTATGGATCAGAACTCACCATTAAAACTAGAAATAGAGGATCAAGAAAGCCTAGAGGGTAGACCACAGTGGGAGGAAATTCTATTCTCAATGAATAGTTTAGCTAGCGGGAAAGCGGCGGTATGGACGGGATCCCCACAGAATTTTACGTTAAATTTTCTTCAGAAGTGGGAAAGATACTACTTGATTTATTCGGACATATTTTCCAGGGGGGAAGACCACCGGGATCTTGGTCTCGAGCCAAAATAGTAGTCTTCCCAAAAAAAAACAAGGACCCCACAGAGTTCGGGTCTTATCGTCCTATTACTTTGATAAATGGAGATTCAAAAATCTATTCTAAATTATTAGCTTCTCGCCTGGCACCAGTCATACATAAAATTGTATCTGAACGACAACATGGGTTTATCCCAGGCAGATCCACAACGGATCATGTTCAGAGGGTGATCTCATTGTTTGATTGGACGGATGTTAGAGGGGACCCCATGGCACTCATACTATTAGACGCCGAAAAGGCATTTGACAGGGTTTCCTGGAAATATCTCTGGATTGCAATGGCAAGAAGCGGCATTCGGGAATCATTTATAAAAGCAGTACAAATGCTCTATGTGGTGCCGTCGGCTGTTGTAATGGTTAACGGGTTAATGTCGGAAAAGCTTACCATTACCAGAGGGACAAGACAGGGGTGCCCATGTTCTCCCCTCTTATTCGCGGTATATATTGACCCGCTCATCCGCAGACTAGAGAACAATACACTAATACCACCTATATGGGCACGCGACCATGCTACAAAAACGCTGGCATATGCGGATGATATCGCGTTAGTGACCAGCGACCCTATTAATGCAATAAATATAATTGAAGAACAGGCTAAGATTTTTGGAAGGGTGTCAGGATATAAATTGAATCAAGAAAAAACACAGATTATCCTCAATAGTAAAATTAAGATGAGCGATGATAGGGTGATGGAGGAAGCTACCTACCTGGGTGTTAGTATAACAGCCAAGTTGGAGAGGCTAGTCAATAATAATCTCGAACCACTAATACAACGCACAACTAAAGAAATGACTAGACTTAACAATTTACATTTATCTATCGGTGGTCGATGCAACCTGATTAAAATGCTTTTCTTACCTAGATTTTTATATTTTTTTAGAACAATCTGCCTGGAATTCTCTCCACAATTATTTAAGTCTATAGATAATATGTTTTCTAGGTTTCTATGGGGATACAAGAGGCCGCGTAGAGCATTCAGATCCATCACTCTACCTAAAGATAGAGGGGGACTAGCGTTACCTAATTTTAAATTGTATTATTGGGCCACTACTCTGAAATACTGCCTCGGACTCCTCTCAATTAAGACTGATACCAGAATAAATGGCTATATCCCAACATCACAAGAGCTCCTACTGGGTGATGAATCCAGAGGCTACCTATGGCGTCATTTAAATGATAGCTATTTAAAAAAAAGTTAAATTTAAGACCATATACGGTATTCATAAGGTTTGGAATAGCATACGCAAGATATTAGGTATTGGATGGCTATCATATTATACCCCAGTTCCTAAAAATAATAATCTCCCAGAGATTTTTAGAGATACCTGCATGAATAGGTGGATACAGGAAGGGATAACACAATTAGGTTGTTTTTATTCCAATACGGGGCTGAAGTCTTTCCAGGAGCTACAGAGGGAGTTTAAATTGGAGCATAGGGATTTTTTTAAATTCCTTCAAATGAGAGACTATCTGGGGAGGAAAGGGGGTGGGGGTGCTAAATTTCAGGTAATTCAAATCATGGAGAACCTGCTTAAAAACTCAACCATAAAGATAGGAGAAATATATGAACAGATGAATGCGTACTATCCGGACGATATGGATAAATGTGGGCTAAAATGGCAGGATAAATTAGGGGTCTCCGCGGAAACCCTCCATCATTCTTATGAGCTTTATCGGTCATGCCTAATGTCTACAAAACTACAAGCGCAATATTATAAAACTTTTTTCTCATTATATTATACCCCAAACAAGATAGCAAAATGGAGAACGGGAAAAGGAACATCATGTCCCCGATGCTCACTATTTGAAGCTGACAGTATACATATATTTGCCTCATGCGATGTGCTTATGAATTTGGTCAATAACATATCCGCCTTTTTTGTCGGAGATATTAGAAGCAAGAATAGAAATTTCAGCCGAGGAAATCATGTTGGGTATATCCAAGATAAATCGACCTAAGCATATGCAGGGACTAATCTTTGTGGCAATGGCGGTTCTTAGAATTTGTATAGCTTCAGCTTGGTTGGATCCGAATCCGCCGGAATTCCAACAATGGAGATCTAGATTACTGGCGACATATAGCTTAGAGGTAGCTATATATATAAAAGAAAGGGACGCGATAAACGAAAAAAGGGATTGGTCATATGGGATCCATTAACTCGGTGGATACAAAGACAGGTAGAAACTGGTTAAGGTAGTAGTGATCACACTTTGTAGATATTGATTGCGTTGAATCTGTTTGTACCAATAGAATCTAGATACATTGCATCATGAATTAATGAAATGTGTAACAATGCGAAATTTTTCTTTTTTGTATTTTTTTCGTCTATTTTCTCCTTTGTGTTATGGGAAGTGTCTGAGATGGGGAGGGGGAGGTTTGTTGCTGGGGGGTGTGTATATTGTATAAAATTAAATAAAGACTATTTAAAAAAAAAAAAAGAAAACACGTGAGGCCACTTTTGCTCAGGCCCCTGCTCAATATACATACATTAATGGGCCCTCCCAGCAAGAGAAAGGGAGTGACACTTCTGCCCATTGATAAAAGGGAGTTAATGGACACCCATCTGCCTCCAGAAAGGCCACTCAGGCACCCACTGGGCCGCTGCCAGCATCTGAACAACAGACACCGCCCAAATCGGGCCCCCAGCTGCCCAAAAAAGCAGCCCACAGCTGGAACTCGGATACTGGCCCCATAGCCATTGACCGAGTGTCCGCCTTACCAAACCGACCCTGATTTACAACGCCAATAGCTCTAACTCTCGCAAATGCGAGAACTATTGGCATTGCCAATGCTTGCTTTTCTTTTACAAAAGATTTCGCAAGCACATCTCTGTGCAGGCGAAACCTAAAAATGGCACTAAACAATGTTTGATTCCTTTCCGATTTTAACTCAATCTTCCGTTCTTCTATTGGTAATAAAGTGGGCCCAACTTAGTTGAATAGTATTTGAAACACATTACGAATAAAAAGTGTTTCTGTTTGTTTTGGTGCAATACAAATGGTCATTATTAGCAAAATGGCACACATAAACGAAAGAGTTATTGAAGTTTGTCACTAGTGCCCGAAAAGAAGTTCTATTTCCCTCAGCTCTCCAGCAGGTTGCTGCTAAGCATAGCAGACACATACTGAATTTCACACTCTTCATGAGTCCCAATATATGCACAACACTGTGACAGAGGTGGAAAAAACCGCATAAGCCAGTGCACAAGCTGAGTTATAGCTGAAAGACCTATTTTGTGAGTCACACAACAAACGTCATATATAACAATGTTCAAGCCAAGAAAAGTCTGAGGGGGATATTATCAAGGACTGGTGATAACTATCGCTAACGCAAGTTAGCGGCAGTTTTTTTTATCGCCGTCTATCCCTGAAAGTTATCGCCTTGTTAGCGACGTATTACCAACGCGTCGCTAACAGGCTATAGCTTCAGGGATCAGCGGCGAAAACTGCCGCTAACTTCAGCGATAGGAAAACAGGCGATAGCTGGCGGAATCTAGCGATAAGCCATTAGCGATAACAAAACGCACGCTAGGCAGCAAGTGTGGACTTAGAAAAAATAGCCTAGCAGTCCACCTCCCATAGAAAAGATGCCCAAACAAAAAAGTTTAATGCAGATTTGAGCAGCCAGGGCCAAGTGCAGCACACATCAACAACCCCCTCAAGCCACCCAACATCCAGGATGACCAGGATGAGAGCCTGGATGCCTCGCTGGACCTGCGTCTGGAGCCTGGATGCCTCGCTGGACCTGCGTCTGGAGCCTGGATGCCTCGCTGGACCTGCGTCTGGAGCCTGGATGCCTCGCTGGACCTGCGTCTGGAGCCTGGATGCCTCGCTGGACCTGCGTCTGAAGCCTGGATGCCTCGCTGGACCTGCGTCTGGAGCCTGGATGCCTCGCTGGGCCTGCGTCTGGAGCGGGATGTGGAGGAGCCGTGGAGTCGATGAGCCGTGGCAGGAGACATTGATGTGCGACGATCGCCCGTACCTGGTGGTGAAGTCTGGCAGGTCGAATGGAGACGCGTTGCTGACCTGTGTGAGAAGTCCGCCTTGCGCACCTTGGAGCAGTTAATGGTAGAGGCGCTCATGTGCACCAACTTAGTGAGGTCCGCATCGCATACTACAATCCACCACTACACCGGGGTGCACGGAGGGGATTACCAACGGTGGGTGCTGACTCCCTGCATCACAGGCTGGATGATGTTGGGCTGGCCGTACGCTGTGGAGGGTGAGGCCCCTGTGCTACGCCGAACGTGTGTGGTCTGAGCGCTGCAACTACACGCCTAAGGGAGCCTGCTGCATCAACTGCATCGGTTGGTCCACCAGCGGACTAGGCGGCGACTGCTGTACCCAGCCCAGTGAAATCACACCTGGCTGAGGCTCCTGCTGGCTGAGTCAGATTTGGAGAGAGTGCAGTGGATTGCGCCACAGTGTCAATGTCCAGGTAAGGAGAAGGTGGGACGCGTAGCGCAGGAGGGCCGGGGGGTGAGTCGCTCATGCCTATCACACGTAGATGACGCACCCCCAGTAGCGGCACTACCGCTATGGTGGAAGAGCGTTGCCCCACCACCTCAAGCAGTGCAGAAGAGGAACGATCATCACATGATGATAACTCAATCAATCAATCAATCAATCAGGGGAATTGTAAGCGCGCTACTCACCCGTGAGGGTCACAAGGCACTGGGGGGGGGGGGGGGCGCAGATCTGTTAGCCGAAGAGCCAGGTCTTGAGGCTTTTCCTGAAGGTGTTCAGGGAGGGGGCACCTCTGATGTCTGCCGGTAGCTCGTTCCAGGTCTTGGATGCAATGTGGGAGAAGGATTTTGCGCCTGCTCTGGCTCTGTGGATGCGCGGTGTTTCGGCCAGTACGAGTTTGGAAGATAGGATGTTTCTTTTGGGTACATGGAAGTTGATTCTGTCGTTGAGGTATTTGAGTACGTTGTTGTGTAGGCATTTGTAGGCGTGAGTGAGGATTTTGAAGGTGACTCTTTTCTCCACGGGGAGCCAGTGGAGTCTACGTAGGTGTTGGCTGATGTGTTCGTGCCGGGGGATGCCAAGGACGAGTCTGGCGGCGGTGTTCTGTAATGTCTGGAGTTTGCGGAGTAGGGACTTGTAAATGCCGGCGTAGAGTGCGTTTCCATAGTCCAGTCTGCTGGTGATGAGTGCATGGGTGACTGTTTTCCTTGACTCTGGGGGGGATCCATTTGAAGGTCTTGCGGAGGATGCGGAGGGTGTTGAAGCAGCTGGAGCTGACGGCGTAGACATGTCGGTTCATGGTGAGGGATGAGTCGAGTACGATGCCGAGGTTTTTGGCGTGGTCTGAGGGGGTAGGTGGGCTTCCGAGGGCGGCGGCCACCAGGTGTTGTCCCATGCTGAAGGGGTGGTTCCAAGGATGAGGACTTCTGTCTTTTCGGCGTTGAGCTTCAGGCAGCTATTTGTCATCCAGACTGCGACGTCGTGCATTCCTTTCTGGAAGTTGAGTCTGGCGGTGGTGGAGTCTTTGGTGAGGGAGAGGATGAGCTGGGTGTCATCAGCATAGGATATGATGAGGCTGTGTTGTCGGACGATGGCGGCGAGGGGGCCATGTAGATGTTGAAGAGGGTTGGGCTCAGAGATGACCCCTGTGGGACTCCGCAGGTGATTTACGTGGGATTGGAGAGGAAGGGTGGCAGTCTGATCCTTTGGCTTCTTCCGGGGAGGAATGATTGTATCCAGTCTAGAGCTGTTCCTTGTATGCCGGCGTCGTGTAGTCTGGCGACTAGTGTGCGGTGGGAGACGGTGTCGAAGGCCGCTGAAAGGTCGAGTAGGATGAGGGCTGCGGAGTGGCCTTGGTCCAGGAGGGTGCATATGTCGTCTGTGACAGCGAGTAGGGCGGCCTCGTTGCTGTGGTTGCTTTGCAATCCAGATTGGGACGGGTCGAGGATGGCGTTTTCATCAATTAATCGTGTCAGTTCCCTGTTGACTGTTTACTCTGCAACTTTGTCCGCGAAGGGGAGGAGCGAGATGGGCCTGTAGTTCTTGAGGTCGGTGGGGTCAGCTGTGGTCTTTTTGAGCAGGGGCCAGACTTCTGCATGCTTCCAGTCATCTGGGTAGGTGCCTGTTTTGAAGGTGGTGTTGATGGTGCATTGAAGTTCGTGTGTGATGGCGGCCGCAGCTCTGTGGTAGATGTGAGGAGGGCATGGGTTAGTGGGGGCCCCCGAGTGGATGCCTTTCATGGTCTTCGGCTGTGACTGGCATCCAGGTGGAGATGGTGGGCTGGCTGGTGTGTCCGGGGGCCGGGTTGTCTGTAGACGAGGGTTCCTCGGAGTGTGGAGTTGTGGCTGGTCTGGATCTGGAAGTGCAGGTGTTTAGCGGAGGGGAAGGTTTCGCTGGAGGTGGTGAGGCGGAGGGTGCTCTTGTGGGCAAATGCGAGGCCCCCTCCTGGGTGGTTGTGGCGGTCCTTCGTCTGGATCTTGTATCCGTCCGGGATGGCGGTGTTGATGTCAGGGGCGGAGGAGGCGTTGGTCCAGATCTCTGCGAAAAAGGTGATGTCGGGCGAGAGAGAGTCGAGTAGGTTCCAGCTTTCCACGGCGTGTTTGTGCATGGAGCGCACGTTGAGGAGGATGCATCTTAGGGTGTCGCCGGTGCTGGCATCGGCTGTGTTGGAGTCCGGGGTGGTGGTTAAGCTCTGGCGGCAGTGGAGGCAGGAGAACTGCCCGTGGGTCGCGTTTGGCGAGGCCTGTTGTCAGTTTCTGACTTTTCCGGGGTTGAGTGCGTGGAAGGTGGCTGTGCTGTTGCAGTGGGTGGCCTGTGATCCAGGGTTCCTGGCGCTGGTCGTGGTTGGGTCGCGGACGGGCGCAGACGGGTTTGTCTTAGGCGCGCCTTCTGCACGCCAGCAACGCGCGTCCGCTGCGCAATCGCGCAGCATCCGCCATTAAGTAGGGGAGGGTGGAGGAACGATCAGCTGGGAGGCTGGAATGAGCGAGGACAGGGGTGCGGGCCGCAGGGGCAGCAGCGGCGGGAAGCGGGAAGTGTGGGCTCAGAGAAGCCAGAAAAACAGTTTAAAAAGGGAAAAACAAGGGATAACTTACTGATGTAATCATGCTATGTATCCTCAGGGGGTGGGAGGGTAGGTAGGACTGCTCCAAACATGGAGCAGGGCGTGGTCGGATTGGCATGCACACTCAAGTGCGCAATGACTGTTTGGTCGGCCCACTCAGGCCGTCCAAAGCAGTCATGCGCACTTGCCTGTTCGCAATGCAGGCTGCATTACAGCCTGCATGGTGAACATGCCCACCCCACCGGCCCCTGGCTGCATGACTTGTCCCGTTGCCAATTACCAATCCCACCGCCGCATCGCAGCGTTGTGATTGACTCAGGGGTGGGAGCCTGGCTGGCAACTTCCTTTTCCTGGAAGCAGACACAGGAGAGCAGGAGCTACGAAGACACAGGACCCGGCTCAGAGGTAAGACTTCCCTCAATACATTTTTAACAACACCCGCTCACACACCCATCCCAGCATCCATGCACCATCCAGTGTTCTTACGGCGTTTACCACCTCACAGCTGTCCAGACGCCCCCCGCACTTCTCAATGTTGGCCGCTGTGCGCCCATGCACAGCGGGCGTACCACTCGCATGCCATAACATCGCATTCCATTCCAATGCATACTAATACTAGGCACATTGCAACAGTAGAGTAGGTGTTGCATAGCGGAGACATGAAGATCACTGTTCCCACTTCAGTGAGTGCAACCCAAAACTAACCTTTGCACAACAAACCCAAACGTGTAACCTGGAATTCCTTTTTGAACCCCCAAAACACACACAAAAATCACACGAGACAAATGCACACCCCAAATTTCATATTTAACCCCAATACACACCCCAAATTTCATTTTTACCCCAAATTTCATATTTAACCCCAAAACACACCCCAAATTTCATTTGTACCCCAAAACACACCCCAAATTAAATTTTTTACCCCAAAAAACACAATTTTTAATTTTTTACATCCAAAACCCATACACACCTGGAAAAGTTTAAATTACCCCATTACTGACCTCACAATGCGTTGTAATCAAATGCGATGTTAAGGCACCCACGTTGTCGGAGTTGCGTTGTTAACGATGTACTGCCTGCGTTGTGATGGTTGTCTCCCATGCCAAAGGCAACCCATAGGCTACGCCGTTTGCGTCCGTCTGCCCCTGGACCGCGCTCAGCACCAAGGAGCATTCCTCTTGGACACTCCACCGCTACAACGCCAGCACCCTCCTCGCCATCAACCCTGGACGCCACCTCGCCTGCCAGGACCAACCTCTGCTCCGTAATGGATCGTCTTCGCCAACACTGAAGGCTGCAGTATCACCCGCAAGGAGCACCCCGACCGTCAAGGAGGAGGCATTGCCGTCACCTACAGAGGCACACTCCGACTGACCACACACTCTAATGTGCCAAGGGTGACCATGGACCACGTCAACTCACAGATCCGGACCAAGGCCAAGAACATCCTCTGCGGCACCCTCATCTGCAGGCCCCCCGGGCCATGGCCCACCATTCTCCAATCCCATTGTAGGCCTCATTGCACCCCAGGTTCTCCCATCCACCGACGACATCCAACTCGGTGAACTCAAGTTCCACCTGGGCAACCCCAGTGACCAGAGCACCACCCCCTCCTGGGGAAGGTCATCGACATCAGAAGCAAGCAGCAAGTCACCTCAACAGGCCACATAGCAGGACACACGGTCGAGCACGTCACCTCCGCCAGCGGGTACTTCAACTCCAGCCACAACACCGGACTCTCCTGGCACTACCATCATTGGATGAATCACGTCTTCACCTTGCCCACCGGACGGCAGCGCCATCATCGCACCCCTTTCGCAGCTGAATCAAGGTCACCGCAGAACGTCTCGTCAACTCCCTCGGCACCAACACTCCACCAATGCTTCCAAACGATGACACCACAGCGCGCAACCACCACCGATGGATCTCCAACATCGTCGACATTCGGGCACCCCTCATGAACGGCACTGCATCAGTACCTTCCGCCTGCCTGATGGCAGGCGTGAGGGTGAGGCAGTGCCATAGGGAAAGGCTGGCCCCATGCATTGCTGGAGTTGCGTCATGGTTGTGACACAACTGCAGCAATGCCTGACTTTAGCGCAGACAGATACGTCAGGATTCCTGACGTATCTGTCATTACTTGCGTCATGGAGCGCTGTCCAGTGAATTTAGCGCATCCATGCTGTTGCAAGGAGGGCGTAATGAGAAGTGTTGCAATGCTGTCTTGTCGCAGCGCAGCAACACTTTTCATGACTGGGGCACAGGAATGAGCACTATCTTATTGATGGTGCGCATTCCTGCACTGTATTTTTGTCGCAGGGCTGTCCAGCACCAAAAACATGCATTGATGTGGCCCCAAGTCTTATCACCATTTTTAAGACCAGCTATTTTCCGGTCTTAAGTTCCTGCAGCTAACAGGCCTTAGCAACAGTTTTTTATCGCTTCGCGGGTCCGGGCCATCCTTGATAATAGAGCGAAGTGGGGTTAGCGTGCGTTTTTCCGCTGGAAAGCCTACCTTGCATGAGATTAGCGATAAATATCACTGGCATGCTTGGCGATCTAAAATCCAGCCGCTATCGCCGGAAAGCTGTCGCTAACGGCTGTTAGCGACAGCTCGGTAATAGGGCGATGTTAGAATTGGGGATCTCTAGTTGGCACAGGTAGGTACTTGTGACAAATAGGGACCCTCGCCTCTAGTCAGGGTAGGGAGGTACACTCCTAAAATAGCCCCTGCTCACCCCCTTGGTAGCTTGGCACGAGCAGACAGGCTTATCTCAGAGGCAGTGTGTTAAGCATTTGTGAACACATACAGTAATCCAGTGACAACACTACAGATGGACACCACACAAGTTTTATATCAAAAATAAGTATTCTTTATATAGATTTAACACAAGACCATAAACAACAAAAATCCACAATACTGTACTTAAAATGGTAGGTTTAGCTTAGTTCTCTTCAGTTCTTAAAATGCGACACTTTGAGTCAATGTACCTTACGATGCGTCACGTTTCTACAACGGAAGTGTTGCAGAGATGGAGATGCGACAAAGTTCTGGTGCAAAGAAATAAAGACGTCAAGTTCTTCCTGATGCGGCACGCTTCTCCGATGTTGCGAGAAGTCTCGGCTCGATGCGTCAGCACCCTTGTTCCGTGATGCGACGACAGCAGCTTTGGCGGCGACAGTCTTCTCCGACGTTGCGAGACGCTTCCGCTCGATGCGACAACTGCAGCGGCGACACCCTTGTTCCGTGATGCGACGGCAGCAGCTCCGACTGCGGCACACTTCTCCGTGGATGCGAGGCGCTTCTCTCGATGCGGTGCAATGCGACAGCTACAGCGGCGACATCTACGATGCGACGGCAGCGGCTGCGACGGCGACACGCTTCTTCCTCGTTGCGAGACTCTTCTCTTGATGCGGTGCAATGCGACAGCTACAGCGGCGACATCTACGATGCGACGGCAGCGGCTGCGACGGCGACACGCTTCTTCGGGGTTGCGGGACGTTTCTCGAGATGCGGTGCAATGCGACAGCTACAGCGGCGTCATCTCCGTGATGCGACGGCAGCGGCTGCGACGGCGACACGCTTCTCCCTCTTGAGTCGCGCTTCCAGCTCCTTGCGACACGCAGTCTCTTCAGAAGGCCCAAAACAGCAGCAGGCACTTCCAAAGGATTCTTGGGGAGCTGGTGGTTGAAGTCTGTTGTCCCTGAGACTTCAGCAGGAGGCAAGCTCTTTTCTCAAGCCCTTGGAGATCCTTCACAAGTTGAATAAAGTGCACACAAAGTCCTTTCTCCTTTCTTTGGCAGTCAGGCAACCACTGCAGGCAGATCCCTCTAGCTTAGGGATAGTCTTCTCCTCAGTTTCTTCTTGGTTCCGCTCCTCAGCAAAGGTTTCTTCTTGTTTTCCCAAAGTGATCTAATTTCCTAGGGGTCTGGGTCCCCTTTTTATACACAGTTTCTCTTTGTTCTCTGAAGGCAGAGAGGCCTTTGCCTAGTCCAAAACCAGTTCTGGTCAGTCTTGGAGCACTTTGTTTACAGGACTCCTTCTGTCCTTTCACACTGTGGGGCAGAGTGCTCAGCCGCCCGGCAGGAGGTGGAGCCAGCATTGTGGAAGGCAGGCACAGCCCTATTCAGACCCAGGTGCAACTCCTCCCTCCACTCTGGATGCAGATCTCTCTATTCAGCCCTGTGCTGACTCACCCTGTCTCCTGTAGCCACCCCCAGCCCCTGTCACTCAATCTCCAGACAAGGAATACACAACCTAGCAGAGGCAGGCTTGGAGGTTTAGGCAAGAAAATACCCACTTTCTAAAAGTGGTATTTTCAAACACAGAATGTTAAAACCAACTTCACTAAAAGATGTATTTTATCATTCTGAGTTCAGGCATACTAAATTCGTTTTTCTACCATGTTCCCTGGGTCAGTTCTGACTATAAGGTGTAATAGTCAGTCTGCCCATTCTGGCCTATGGGGAGCAGGTAGCCTTGCAATAGTGAAAAACGAAAATGGCTGTAATTCACTATTAGGACATGCCACACACACCAGGGCATGTCCTACCTTGTACTTACAATGCACCCTGCATTAGGGCCCACTTTAGGGGTGACCAACATGCAGTAAAGGGAAGGTTTAGGGACTGGTAAGTGGGTGTACTCACCAAGTCGACATGGCAGCCCTAGGCTGCACACAGGCTCTGCAATGGCAGGCCTGAGACACATTTTACAAGCCGCTTCTGTGGGTGGCACAACCAGTGCTGCAAGCCCACCAGCGGCATTGGATTTACAAGCCCTGGGCACACTGAGTGCACTGTACTAGGGACTGACAAGTAAACCAATCATCCAATCATGGAGTCACTAATCCATCACACAATTTATAATGGGGAGAGCATATGCACGTTAGCACTGATCAGCAGTGGTAAAGTGCCCAGAGTCATAAAACAGCCAACAACAGGTCAGAAAAAATATAGGAGGAAGGTAAAAGTTTAGGGATGACCCTGCAAAAAGGGCCAAGTCCAACACAACCCCTTCCAGCCAAAAACGCAGGGAGACCAATCACTACCCTGATGGGCTTCCCTGCTTTGGGCGATAGAACCTGGACCCTGGCCCACAACAGCAGGGGCATACTCCAGTTCTACGCCAATCTGAACCTATTGGAATCCCTCTGTCCATACTCTCAGGGTCCACCAAGCTAATCCATGGGGAACCCTTCTCCTCACCTGTGGACACCATCTGTGCAGCACCTAACCTTAACTTGCTCACAGGTGTGTCCCAACAGACAGAAAGCAAGCCACAGTGGCCACTGACAGTGGTCAGGGATGAGACCCAGGCCTTATGCCTCTCAGGGCTCTCAAACCTCTGTGGCGTCAGAGAGCGGGGGCAGTAGCCCCAGGTGCTTGGCACCCTTTGTCCATTCTCCCTCCTGTCAGGTCAGGTATGACATCCTGACACTGATCTACCAGCCCCGGGCCTGTACCCGGCGGCTGGACTGGAGACTGGGATGGGCTTTCCCACACCTGGTCCTCCTCCTTGGGGCTCTGTACCCTCCCACCTGGAGCGGTACCCCCTTCCAGAATTGTCAGGGCACCTGTGGCCGGTGTCCTGCACAATTCGCCCACCAGTTCAGGGGTTCTATCCTGCAACTGGGCATCCAGGTCAGGGGGGACACCCTGAACCTGATCCTCCAATCTAGGGTCTAAACCCTCCAGTTGAACCGGGGTCAGAGGCGAGGACTCCCTCCCTCTGCACCCCCTTCCAGAGTACTGCCCCCTCCCATCAGGAGCGGTACCCCCTTCCAGAATTGTCAGGGCACCTGTGGCAGGTGTCCTGCACAGTCGCCCACCAGTTCAGGGGTTCTATCCTGCAACTGGGATCCCAGGATAGGGTCTGTACCCTTAGACTGGGCAGAGGCCAGGGGTGAGGCTGTCCTCTCCCCGCCCCCTTACTGGGGTCCTGCACCCTCCCACCTGGAGCGGTGCCCCCAGAAGACAAACTGGTAGGGGCACTGTTAGCAGCTGCCCCTTCCTCCAGGTCAGGGGGACACCCTGAACCTGGCCCTCCAACCCAGGGTCTGTACCCATAGGCTGGACCTGTGCCTGGCAACCCAGGACTTCCGGGAGGGTACACCAACGCCGCCCAAGGAAAACACACTCCTCTAGAGTTGTGTAAGAATCTGCCTGGCGCACCAGGACTTCCTGGGGAGCACGCATGCCCCCCCCAGAGGGTAACACATCTCTCAGGTGTTGTGTGAGTCTGCCTGGCGCAGATCTCCCGACCCCTGTCCATCTGACAGCATGTGAAGATCCCCCAGGACAGAAGTGGTGTCACCATGGTCATTCACTGGTGACTCAGCCCTTCTGGCTGGTCCCTGACCCACTGGTTCTTCCACTGGGGACTCTCTCCCCCTCTCACCCCTCACTCTGGACTTCTGCACCCTCCCAAGTGGAGAGGCACTGCCAGATACCAGAAACACTGGAGCTCCATTTACAGACGCTCCAGGTTCTCTAGACACTAGGAGATCCTCCTCAACAGGCGGCCCATCAGGACAGCCTAGGCTCCCTACCTGGTGTTCCCTTAAAGAACCATCCAGGCTCTGAGACTGGGTTTCGGGCACCTTGGGACACGCCGCCCCACACTCACTCCTTCTCCACTGAGACAGGACGTGAGTCCCTACACCCCTCCCATTACCACGGGACCTAGCTGGGCTACACTGAACCTCTCCCACCACTCTGGGTTGGAAGACACCTGAGCCACTCCTCTTAGGGTCACTCCCCAATGCCTCTTCAGACCCTCTGGAATCCACCAAAAGGTCTGCCTCCAATGTGAGCTCCCTGAGGTCAGAGAAACCACACTCCAACAGGTGTTGGCATAGCTCTGGAAAACAGGGACTTACAATATGCTCTCCCAAAATTGGATCACACAGTCCCCCACAGGGGTTAACCAAACTATCCTTCACCTCACCATCCAGTGCCTCGCACACGTACCCCACACCACTCTTCTGAGATTGGCAAGACAGTATCTGACTGTCTCTGTCACTCAACCCACACTCTTCTGGGCGGTCTTCACACTCACATACCAGGACTTCAACTGTGGGGGAACCACTCTCCCCGCACCTCCCATCTAGAGTCAGTAGAGTGTCCCTCCTGCTACTAGGACCATGAATCCCTGCGTCAGTTTCCCTATTCCTCTCAGGGACACTGCGCACTACTGGAGCTACCTCATGTCCTTGAACCTCCTGGTGTATGTTAACCCCCTCCAAGTCAGGTGCCACATCTCTGGGTGTGTGTACTACTCCCTCAGCACTAGATAACATAATTTTGCTGCCACCATCTGAGCTGGACTCCCCCTCCAACTCAGCAAAGCTCATGTCCTGAGCTGCCCAAATGTCTTCTTCTTGGGCTAAGGCCCTCTGATCCTCCTCAAGCTCTCTCAGCTCTTCGTCAATCTCTCTCAGCCTCTGCTAATGAGCCAGAAGCCAGCTATCTTTTCCTGTTTCTCCCTCACTTTTAGGGAATTCCTCCTTCTCAGACTCAACTGGTAGTGTTGCCTTCCAGCTGGGTAACTCATACTGAAATAGGGATGCCTCTAGATCCTCCCTGGACCTTCTCTTCACAGGCAGCCCCCTTTCCTTGCAAAACACACGTAGTTCCTTCATTGTGTAGACAAACATGTGCCAGAAGTCGAGTTCCATTTTGCAACAACTAACCAGAGTCATAGTATCAAAGATACCTCCAGGAGGACACCATAAAACAGAAAAACAGTATGTGGTTGCGTTTGGTCTGCACTCACTAGTAGTGTTCACCAATCACTGTACATGAGTCACAAATGCAAGTCCAGAATCCTCACCGCTGACCACCAATGTTAGAATTGGGGGTCTCTAGTTGGCACAGGTAGGTACTTGTGACAAATAGGGACCCTCGCCTCTAGTCAGGGTAGGGGGTACACTCCTAAAATAACCCCTGCTCACCCCCTTGGTAGCTTGGCACGAGCAGACAGGCTTATCTCAGAGGCAGTGTGTTAAGCATTTGTGAACACATACAGTAATCCAGTGACAACACTACAGATGGACACCACACAAGTTTTATATCAAAAATAAGTATTCTTTATATAGATTTAACACAAGACCATAAACGACAAAAATCCACAATACTGTACTTAAAATGGTAGGTTTAGCTTAGTTCTCTTCAGTTCTTAAAATGCGACACTTTGAGTCAATGTACCTTACGATGCGTCACGTTTCTACAACGGAAGTGTTGCAGAGATGGAGATGTGACAAAGTTCTGGTGCAAAGAAATAAAGACGTCAAGTTCTTCCTGATGCGGCACGCTTCTCCGATGTTGCGAGAAGTCTCGGCTCGATGCGTCAGCTGCAGCGGCGACACCCTTGTTCCGTGATGCGACGACAGCGGCTTTGGCGGCGACACTCTTCTCCGACGTTGCGAGACGCTTCCGCTCGATGCGACAACTGCAGCCGCGACACCCTTGTTCCGTGATGCGACGGCAGCAGCTCCGACGGCGGCACGCTTCTCCATGGATGCGAGGCGCTTCTCTCGATGCGGTGCAATGCGACAGCTACAGCGGCGACATCTACGATGCGACGGCAGCGGCTGCGACGGCAACACGCTTCTTCCTCGTTGCGAGACTCTTCTCTTGATGCGATGCAATGCGACAGCTACAGCGGCGACATCTACGATGCGACGGCAGCGGCTGCGACGGCGACACGCTTCTTCGGGGTTGCGGGACGTTTCTCGAGATGCGGTGCAATGCGACAGCTACAGCGGCGTCATCTCCGTGATGCGACGGCAGCGGCTGCGACGGCGACACGCTTCTCCCTCTTGAGTCGCGCTTCCAGCTCCTTGCGACACGCAGTCCCTTCAGAAGGCCCAAAACAGCAGCAGGCACTTCCAAAGGATTCTTGGGGAGCTGGTGGTTGAAGTCTGTTGTCCCTGAGACTTCAGCAGGAGGCAAGCTCTTTTCTCAAGCCCTTGGAGATCCTTCACAAGTTGAATAAAGTGCACACAAAGTCCTTTCTCCTTTCTTTGGCAGTCAGGCAACCACTGCAGGCAGATCCCTCTAGCTTAGGGATAGTCTTCTCCTCAGTTTCTTCTTGGTTCCGCTCCTCAGCAAAGGTTTCTTCTTGTTTTCCCAAAGTGATCTAATTTCCTAGGGGTCTGGGTCCCCTTTTTATACACAGTTTCTCTTTGTTCTCTGAAGGCAGAGAGGCCTTTGCCTAGTCCAAAACCAGTTCTGGTCAGTCCTGGAGCACTTTGTTTACAGGACTCCTTCTGTCCTTTCAGACGGTGGGGCAGAGTGCTCAGCCGCCCGGCAGGAGGTGGAGCCAGCATTGTGGAAGGCAGGCACAGCCCTATTCAGACCCAGGTGCAACTCCTCCCTCCACTCTGGATGCAGATCTCTCTATTCAGCCCTCTGCTGACTCACCCTGTCTCCTGTAGCCACCCCCAGCCCCTGTCACTCAATCTCCAGACAAGGAATACACAACCTAGCAGAGGCAGGCTTGGAAGTTTAGGCAAGAAAATACCCACTTTCTAAAAGTGGTATTTTCAAACTCAGAATGTTAAAACCAACTTCACTAAAAGATGTATTTTATCATTCTGAGTTCAGGCATACTAAATTCGTTTTTCTACCATGTTCCCTGGGTCAGTTCTGACTATAAGGTGTAATAGTCAGTCTGCCCATTCTGGCCTATGGGGAGCAGGTAGCCTTGCAATAGTGAAAAACGAAAATGGCTGTAATTCACTATTAGGACATGCCACACACACCAGGGCATGTCCTACCTTGTACTTACAATGCACCCTGCCCTAGGGCCTACTTTAGGGGTGACCAACATGCAGTAAAGGGAAGGTTTAGGGACTGGTAAGTGGGTGTACTCACCAAGTCGACATGGCAGCCCTAGGCTGCACACAGGCTCTGTAATGGCAGGCCTGAGACACATTTTACAAGCCGCTTCTGTGGGTGGCACAACCAGTGCTGCAAGCCCACCAGCGGCATTGGATTTACAAGCCCTGGGCACACTGAGTGCACTGTACTAGGGACTGACAAGTAAACCAATCATCCAATCATGGAGTCACTAATCCATCACACAATTTATAATGGGGAGAGCATATGCACTTTAGCACTGATCAGCAGTGGTAAAGTGCCCAAAGTCATAAAACAGCCAACAACAGGTCAGAAAAAATATAGGAGGAAGGTAAAAAGTTTAGGGATGACCCTGCATAAAGGGCCAAGTCCAACAGGCGATAAGATCATCGCCGCGTTAGCGGCAGGAAAGTGCCGCTAACGCGGCGATATGGCCCTTGATAATATGCCCCTAACTTTTTAAAAATGTGCTTGTGTATGCATAATACTACTGCACTGAGTGACAATTATTAACATTTGTATTTCATAAACATAAATTGTGCCCACATTTATGAAAGATGATCTCTAGACGACTATCCATGCATGAGCATAGAGACAGTTATATTTTTGATGAACACTATATAAACGGTCAATAATATAGAGCAAGATTACAGTTAATAAACTGGACACAGTAACTCCTACTTGATTAGCCGACAGCGCTCCCAGTTTGCATTTAAGAGTAATCGGGTACAGTTATGTAAAGTTGTTTACCCGGAAACACTTTGCATTAGGATTTGGACTAGAGCTTAAGCATTGATTTCAACCTGGGTTTTCCAGTCACAGAGTCTGCAATTCTCTAAGTTTACAGGAAAGAAGTGTTTTGTGTATACCTCAATTATCTTTCAAGAGCTAAATAAGTACAAGGTGTTCAATAAAATTGACTAGTGAAGTAGACAATACTTCAGAATACAAATCGCTACCTACATGGGAGAAAATAAGAACTGTTTCTTGAAACATGGTGAGTAAAATAGTTGTGGTCAATCAAAAAATATTTTACAGCAAATTACATGGTGTAAAAATGCATTTGTAGTGTTCTCCATATAACAAAATAAAATGAAACGTAAGGAAATTAAAGTAATCCGTTTACATGGCATGTACAGTTAACCGAGTCATTGCAGTCTGTCCCCGAATGATAGAGTGCAGCGACGTATAGTGATACAAGTTACTATCACACAGAGACCTGAAATCTTCGATAACCATGTCCACACCACTAGGCAATATTGAGAGGGTGACAAATTCAGAAGACGGATATAACGTTCCTTTGTATTAAACGGTGATGGGTCACTGTCACGGTGACAATTTAAGATAGGTGTCCAGCTTTATGAACACTGCTATACACTGTGTAACCCATTGTCTCTATACCCAGACATGGTAGTTTTGGAGGAGGCATCCCTTGTGTATCTGTCCCAGACCAAGCAACGTCCCTTTCATGCAGGGGCGACTCCTCCGTAATGGCGGAGGAGCGTCGCCTCGCTCGTCAGTCAGTCACCAAAAAATAAAATGATAATAAAACAATATCATTTAATTTTTCTGTGACTGGCTGACATGCCTGTGTAGGGTGGGGAGGGACCGGGCCATGAAAGGGAGGAGTGGTAGGTACTTAAAAAGCACACATGTAAGTTTGGCCTGCCATAATAGGCCGGCCAAATAGACATGAGCACTTCTGGGCAATAGCTCACTTAATTTCCACGACGGCCCCCAGCGCCTTGAGACCCGTAAGGGTGAGTAGTTCGCGCTTTACAAATACGGATTTTATTTCTTTAGCCCTGCTGTGTTCACAGCGGGTTGGAGAAAAGTCGCAGGCTCCCAGGCAGTGCCTGAGTAGCAGACCAGGCCGCTCAGACCAATCCTAGCGTTGCTCTCATAGCATGAGAGCAGCGTCTGTATTGGGTGGGGAGCTTGTGCCTTCCCAGAGACTGCTGGGATTGAAGGATCAAGGCCACCGTCGGAGGCAGCGGCAGTGAAAGGTACGTTTAAAAAAATCATTATTTTCCCCTATATTCCCCCCGTCCCCCCTCCACTTTTGTTTTATGGCAGCCACCACTGTTTTCATGTCTGATCCAGTCCATTTCAGCTACCTTGTTTATAGATAAAATTAACAAAGCTCTCAGGGTGCCAGAAAAACAACACTCTAGGCTTAATGGTCTACAGCTGTTTATACTATATGGAAAAGACTGTATAACCCAGTAGCTTATTCCAACAATGAGAGGTTCTATGTTGGGACATAACCCAAATAGGGAAGAGCATGTTAACATTTTTCTTCACTTAAGTAACAGTGTATGGTAGGAATGGGAATGAAATATGAGTCAGTTTAGTGGGTTGGAAGATTAGGTGAAGGCATTTTGATTTGATTTGTAATTTGTAGAGCGCAACAATCCCCCTAAGGCATCAAGGCGCTAGAGGCCAGCCGTCCAGAAGCAGGATGAAAAGGGAAAAGAAAATCCAGATAGATGCTAGACCGAGAAAAGCTAGGTCTTAAGAGCCTTTCTGAAAGGGAGCAGAAGAGGGATAGTCCTGAGGGCAAGGGGGAGGGAGTTCCAAAGCTTGCTCGCTGCCACCGAGAATGCTCTGTCCCCCCACTTCCTCTTTTTGGTTCTTGGTACGACCAATTGCATTTGGAGCGAAGAACGCAAGGGTCTACTAGGGGAGTGCCAATTGAACATAGTCTTTAATCTTGACGGGTAGGGAGAATGCAGTGATTTATGAACCATACAGAGTGATTTGAAACTAATGCGTTTTTCAATAGGGAACCAGTGCAGGGATTCTAGTCCCTTCCTGGCGGATTGTATCCTGGGAATGTCCAGAACGAGTCTTGCCAGTGCATTCTGTAGCACCTGGAGTTTATACTGCATACTCTTATTGGCGACCAGGTATAATGCGTTGCAGTTGTTGAGTCTGGACATTACCAAGGCCAGTGCTACCTGGATTCGAGCTGGTGGTGGGTAAGAGGGAATTTTTTTTTTAACATCCTTATGATCCAGGAGCATGTCGAGATGGTACGGTTAATTTGGATATTAAAATTGAGTTCAATATCCATCAGAACTCCAAGGTTCTTAGCCTTCTTGCTCGGGGCAGGACAGCATCCTAGGGATTGAGGCCAGCAGTTACTGTTCCACTTAGATGACCCTGATCCAAATATCATCACTTCAGTTTTCTCCCCATTGAGTTTCAAAAAGTTAGCAGACATCCATTCTGCCACTTTAGTCATGCATCCGAGAATATTTTCTGACGTTGAGCAAGGACCTTTGGGGATAGTAACCATGATCTGTGTGTCATCTGCATATAACACCACCTCCAGTCCAAATGAGTGGATCACAGTTGCCAGGGGTGCCATATACAGATTAAAAAGAGTAGGGCTCAGAGACGATCCCTGCGGAACTCCACAGGGTAGAACATAGGAGTCTGAGTAGAAAGATTGTAATTTCACCCTTTGGGATCTCCCTGTTAGGAATGAGGACAGGAGGGCTAGTGCTTGCTGCGAGATACCAAGACTCCGGAGTCTGTCCTGCAGCAGAATAGGTGAAATGGTGTCAAATGCTGCTGACAGATCCAAGAGAATCAGCACTACCCCCTGTCCTTCATCCACAGAATGCCTGATGTAATCAGTGGCCGATATTAGAGCCGTTTCCGTCCCATGATGCTTACTGAATCCAAACTGAGAATCATTGAGCCATGATTGTTGTTCTGCCGTTTCCATAAGCTGCTTATTAAGATGCTGCTCTAGGATTTTAGCTGGAGCTGGAAGCAAAGAAATGGGACAGTAGTTCTTACAATCCCCTGGATCTAAGTTAGGCTTTTTTAGAAGCGGCCTAATGATGGCTTGTTTCCAACTATGTGGATAGATTCTGGATAGAATGATATTATTCATGAGTTTACAGAGCGGTTCTGCTATGGTGTTTGCAGCCATATTGAGAATTGCTGGTGGACCCACCTCCATGGGTGAACCAGCATGCGTTCTCAAAAGATATTGTGCAACAAGTAGGGGCGAGAGATCAGAGAATTTAGAAAGACCTCTATTCTCGCTACAGGGCTCCAAGAGTGCCCCTTCAGTGAGGCTGTTAGATGCCGGTGATATAATGGACACTCCAAGGTGTGGATCAAAGCCGGTATAAATATCCATAATTTTAGTTTGAAAGAAGTTGGCCAGTTGGTCGCAGAATACTTGTGAGGTTTCTGGTTCTGCTATGAGTTGGGAGGATGAAAGCTGTTGTACCAGCTTAAATAACTCCTTTGTGGATGAGTTTTCAATTTTGTAAGTTGCAGTATTTGGATTTTTCTTCCACTAATTTTACGTTTGTATTCCTTAATGCTAGCTTTGTATGACGATCCATCAAGTTCCTCTAAAGTTAATCTCCAGGCTCGCTCCAAGCGACGGCAGGCTTGTTTTAATAGTCCGAGTTTGTCATTATACCAGGGGGCCGAGGGACGACATGTTTTTTCGAGCATATAATTTCAAAGGTGCCAGTATGTTAGCTGCGGATTCTAACCATGACGCGAAGGCCTCAGCCCCAAGATTGGAATCCTCTTGAATTATGCAAGGAATATTATTTAGGGTGTTGGTTAAGGTGTCGGCTGAAATACCTTTCCAGCTTCTAGTTTTACTAGGCGGGTGAGGGGATCTATAATCCACAGCTATAGCTGGGGAAATCAAACAATCATGCAATATGATCGGACCAACAAATGGGTATGGTATTTTGGAAGGTAATTCTTAAGTCATTGGAGAAAATTCCATCCAATGTGTGTCCTGCTCTGTGAGTTGGGGCTGTTACTAGTTGAAGTAGACCGATGCTAGAAAGCCTCTCTAGAAGATCACTTGAGTCTTGGTTGTCCCTCTCCTCTAGATGAAAGTTAAAATCCCCTATGATAGTCGGAGATTTCTCTGCTATAACTGGCTCTAAAAGCTGCTTAAGTTCTTGAAGGAAAGGCGGTCTCGGTCCTGGGAGTCTGTAGATCAATAGCCCTCCAAAAGTGCAAGTGGCTGAGAGAATAAGTTTGAAATTAGCGGCCTCACACGTATGGGTATTCAGGCCTGACTCAATGATGCATTTAAATTGAGATTTAAAAACAATCGCTAACCCCCCGCCCATGCGTCCCACCCTATCTACCCATTGGATAGAATAAATATCCGGGATAGCATCAATTAGGTCAGGTCCTGAGGCTGCATTAGCCCAGGTTTCAGTAATGAAGACCCAATCAGGTTCCAAGTCCTCTATTAGTGTCGCAAACTCAACTCTGTGTTTTATGAGGGAGCGAGCCCCTTGTATCCCTCTGTTTTACCTACGGTGGTGGCCAATGGTTTTTTGAATTTTCCCTTTCTGTGACCAATAGAAGTACTTGCACAGAGGGGCATGGAGTAGCCGCATGAAATGCAGGAGTGAAGTAAGTGATCCTGCCCACTCTCCAAGGGAAACATAACACATGCACTGTGATTATGACTCTCACCTTTCCTGATTTTTAATAGTGCTTCCGCAGAGTAGGAGATAGACTTAGGAACCTCTAGTCTATACTAAAACGGCCAGCATGCCGTGCGCCGGGCGCTGTCCGGACACGGACGGGCGCAGACGGGATTGCCTTTGGCGCACCAGCGGCGCGCCCGCTGCGAGCGTCCGCTGTGCATCCCCGTCCCCATGTGTGTTAAACAGTGGTCCTAGCAGAAGCACTAGACCGCTACCTGTGTCCTGGCCCCTCCTTCCGGGGAAACGGAAAGTGTGCAATGCAAAATGGTGTCTGCCCCCCTCCGCAGCAATCGAGCAAGGAACGCTCGCGGCAGAACGAGGAGGCAGCACTACCAATGACCCCCCGCAGCAAGAGCCCAGACAATAACAAGACTAAGTGCAAAATGCGCTGTTTTAAAAGCAATTAAAATATTTTTAACATGATAATTTGTAACTATAATGTCCCTGAAACCTATGGTTTTTTTCAGTGAATTTCAAAGGTTTTTTAAATGCTAATTTCTAATTATAATGTTCATTAAACCTATCTGCTGTGCGATCCAAAAACAAGCTGGTGCTTGTAGTGTTGTGGACAGTGCACGCAACCATGTTACCTCAGGCAGTGGGGAAGATCTCGGTCATGAACCTGTGTCGTCGCCCCCTGTAAGCGGAACTGCAGTGGGCTGGTCCAACGTACGCCACTCCAGCGTACAAGTGTGAATAAATAGGCCGGGGTTCTGGGCGTGGTTCACTTGTGTGAAAGCCAACGCGTCTGCCGGAGCGGCGACCCTCACCCTGCCACGTGGCTGCCGCCATGACCGCAGGCCTCCTCGACACAAGCCCCCTGCGAACACAGCGGCACAGCACTGCACAGTTATGTCTGTACAGACTACTGCCTTCAATCTACACTGCGACCAGCAGGGCTCACAATTCAGATTGAGTCGCGATTCCAGATGACGCAGTCCAGTAGGCATGACACATTGCTCCCAGTGCGGCCCGCCCGGACCACGCATCATCGCAGGCTGCGTACACGCTGAGCGCCAGAGGTACCACTAACTCAGTGCACCACAAGTAAACGCCACGTGGCCTTAAGGCAGAATTCATTAAACAAGACATTGCTACCAGTGCGGCCCACACGGACCTCGCATCATCGCAGGATGCGCGCACACTGAGTGCTTCAGGTGCCACTAACTCACTGCACCATAAGTCATCGCCACGTACTCCTTAAACCTACATAATATCCTTTTAGTATCCTTGCTTCAAGAACTTTTTTGATATCAATTATAGCTTTAGTACAATGACCAAATTCATCTTGCAAGTCCAAAGGAACACTGAATGGCAGCCTACACTGCGGACAGCAGAGCTCACAATTTGAATTCAGTCTTGATTTATTAATTGCAGACAGAATTGTACTCTATGTCGTTGAATTTTCTCAAGATGAAGTGACAAAAAGCTTTCCTCGATGTCTGTGCTGACTACTGCCTTCGATCTACACTGCGGACAGCAGGGCTCACAATTCAGATGGAGTTGCGATTGCAGATGACGCAGTCCAGTAGGCAACAGACATTGCTACCAGTGCGGCCCTCCCGGACCACGCATCATCTCTAGCTGTGCACACGCGGAATGCTTCTGATGCTCCTACCTCAGTCCACCACAACTGATGGACCCTTTATGACAGAATCTTTTGTGTATGATTTCAGATCTGGTGCCCCTAACTTAGTGTAGCACAAGTCATGGACCCTTTATGATTGAATCTCTGTGTGATATCTGATGATTACTGTTGTACTTGTTACCAGCACCAACTATTCCCGGAGGGCTGGCTTACACTCACCCCACACGCATCCAGCACAGACGTCACTGGACATGTGACCCTGGTAATAAAAAGGAGTCGAGTGCACGTGCTCGTATCCAGTTCCACTATCTATCTGTGTCTGTGTGTTCATTATGTATGCAACATGCTGCCCCTGGGCCCTACCACATTACATTGTGCTCTGGACAGCATATGCAACCAACTTACCTTTGACAGTGGGAGAAAACTTTGGTTATGTAACTTTGTCTCGGTCATTGTACAAGTACGTACGTAGAGACTGGATGATTAGAGTACTGCAAGGAGAGTGTATAGTGAATTTATAAGTGCGTGGGGATTGGCGGAGTGATTGTATAAGTACATATGTTGGTGCACCGTAACTCTGACAACGAGCTTGTCTCTAATTGGCGGCCCTCCATGTCCCAAAAACTGAAATTTGGATTTTGCATGGCCCAGTATTGCTACAGCTGCAATACTCCACTGAATGTGCAATAAACATTCACACCCACACAGATGTGTCATGTCCACCATCTTTCTTGTGTGGAACTATGGATGAATGTAGGGTCAGTGATTCCCATTACCTTCCATGTTGGCCATGTTCAGGGACTTGGCTCACAGAGTGACACATTGACGCTTGCGACCCGGGTGACGGCAGCACTACAACAAGAACACCGCCATGCCAGTGTTGCAAGATATTTTAAGCATTCTCTAGCCCAAAGACAACCAAAAAGTAGCCCAAACTAGCCCAATATTGCTACTTTAAGGAAGGAGGGGCAGGGACATCGTCAAGCAGGCGGTGAATGGATTGGAATTGATGTTGCAGCAGGCTGCCAAGTAAATATTTGTCTAATAAAGCGCTTTAACATACTAGTTTGCTGGAGCGCTGTATATATATATTTTTATAATCTGGCAACTAGCACAAACCTAAATTTTACCGCACAACCGGGAAAAATATAGCCCAATTGTGCATGATCTAGCCCAATCTGGCAACAGAGCCGCATCAGTTGATTCCTCATACAGCTCACGATGGAGCCACGCCCATAGCTCCGGAGTCATTCTTCACAGCCTCACGCAGAACTGGCATACGCCAGGCCAGCCCACTCCGCTTACACTTACAAGGAAGGACAACAACGCTACATGGCCCAGATTTTCATTGCAGTGATCTGCTGGCCACACCCTAGTTGTCAGTATGCCACAGCCACTCCCTCACGGCTAGTATACACCCACACCACACCCATCCAGCACAGGCGTCACAGGACATGTGACCCTGCCAATAAAAAAGACCGGGCGCACGTGCTCGACGCCATTTCAGAGTTGCTCGCACCGGATGCACTGCGGCCGGCACAGGCACACCGGCACGGGATGGTGACTTTCAGTCCACTGAGGTACGGGTACCGTAACTGCTGAGCGGGTGTACAGCCTGCGGTGATGGCCCGTCCCGGCGGTCTGGACAGCTCAGGTTTTGTGTGCCCTGCTGGACCGCAGTGTAGGCCTGAGCCACCGAACAGGAGGCCTACCACCACGTGCGTGGCCTCACTGTTCACTGAGTTAGTGGCACCGTAAGGACTGAGCGGGTGTGCAACCTGCGATGATGATAGGTGCACTAGTATGTCCTCTGGCATGGCAAAATCAAGACGCAGCACCCAATGTGAGACCTGTTGGCCTGCGGAGCGGGACTGCATGATGCGGAGGGTGCCCTGTCCGCGAAAAGGTGAGCAGTGAGGCCTGGGTGCGCAGCGGTGGGCAAATATGTCTGGGCGGCGGGAGTGGATAGACAAAGGCGGCACAGCGATTTAGGCGTACGCAATCGTATATACTCTCCCATTACTAATTCTGTACTATGTTTAGATGTGGGAGCTTGAGGGCTCCACTAGGTCCCGGCACGTGGTTGGAGACCCAGCACTCACTGTCCCTCTTCATATCTTCCTTTCTCTCCTTCACACTCTTTCTCTCTCTTCTTCTCTCACTCTCTCTCTTTCTCTTTGTCTTCCTCTCACTTTCTTTCTTTTTCTCTCTCTTCCTCTCACTCTCACTGTTTCTCTCTTTCTCTCTGTATTCCTCTGACTCTTTATTTCTTTTTCTCTGTCTTCCTCTCACTCTTTCTTTCTCTCTCTATCTCTCTTTCTCTCTCCTTTGATGGACGCATGACGCACAATCTTATCTTGCTTTTTGTCTTGCAGGCCTGCGATGAAGCGTGGCCATCCTGCAATCAACACTCAACCTGAATTGTGAGCTCCGCTCTCCGCGTGTACACAACGGGTGAGGAGGTTTCTTCGGCACGTGGTGGACCCTATTCGACACACGCCGGTTGTGTAAGGTGAGCAGAGAGGCTTGTTTGCGCAGTGGCGGGCAGTCACCTCCGGGCAGTGGGAGTGGATGGGGTGCAGCAGCCTGGGTGCGCAGCGACACGCAGTCACCTCCGGGCAGTGGGAGTGCATGGGGTGCAGCAGCCTGGGTGCGCAGCGGCTGTCATACACCTCTGGGCAGTGGGAGTGGATGGAGTGCAGCAGCCTGGGTGTACAGCAGCGGGTAGACACCTCTGGGCAGTGGAAGTGGATGGGGTACACTAGCCTGGATACACAAAGGCGGGACAGCGATTTAGGCATACGCAGTTGTATGTACTCATCCATTACTGATTCCATTTTTATGTTTCAGATGACTAAGCTTGAGGTCTGCCCTATATCCCGGCACGTGGTTGGAGACACACCGGTGACAGAAAGGTGAGCTGTGAGGATTTTCTCCACAGTGTCAACACTCACTCTCCCTCTCCATCTCTTCCTTTCTGTCACTCACACTCTTTCTTTCTCTCTCTCTCACTCTATCTCTTCCTTTCTCTCTCTCACACTTTCTCTCTTTCTGTCTCTTCCTCTCTCTCTCATTCTTTCTTTCTCTCTTCCTCTCTCACTCTTTCTCTCTCTTCCTCTCTCTCACACTGTGTTTATCTCTCTTCCTCTCACACTTTCTCTCTTCCTTGTATCTCACTCTTTCTCTCTTTCTCTGTCTTCCTCTCTCTCACACTTTCTCTTCCTCACTCTCACTCTTTCTCTCTCTTCCTCACTCACTCACTCTTTCTCTCTCTTCCTTTCTCTCACTCTCTCTCTCTTCCTTGTATCTCACTCTTTCTCTCTCTTCCTTGTATCTCACTCTTTCTCTCTCTTTCTGTCTCTCACTCTTTCTCTCTCTCTTCGTCTCTCACTTTCTCTATCTTCCTCTCACTCTTTCTTTCTTTTTCTCTCTCTCTTCCTGTTACTCCCACTGTTTCTCTTTCTCTGTCTTCCTCTCACTCCTTCTTTCTTTTTCTCTGTCTTCCTCTCACTCTCTTTCTCTCTCTCTCTCTCTTTCTCTCTCCTTTGATGGACGAATGACGCACAATCCTATCTTGCTTTTTATCTAACAGGCTGTGATTCACGAATTGATGTCCCTCCCCCCCCACACCACCACAGCTGAACACGTGTACAAACTGCGATGATGCGTGGCCATCCTGACAACGCCTGACAAAGTTGCTTCAGCACGTGGTGCACCCTCTTACACACACGCCGGTGGCGGAAGGTGAGCAGAGATGCTTCTTTCCGCAGCAGCGGGCAATAACCTTTGGGCGGTGGGAGTGGATAGTGTGCAGCAGCCAGAGTGCACAAGAGCGCACAGACACCTCCGAGCAGTGGGAGTGGATGGGCTGCAGCAGCCTGAGTGTGCATTGCCGAAACAGATAATTAGGCGTGTGCAGTTGTATGTACTCTGCAATTACTCATTCTAAACTATCTTTCAGATCACTAAACTTAAGGGTGCACTATGTCCCGGCACGTGGTTGGAGACACACAGGAGGCACAAAGGTAAGCTGCGAAGATTTTCTCCAGTGTCAACACTCCCTCTCCATCTCTTCCTTTCTCTCTCTCACACTTTCTCTGTTTCTCTGTCTGTTCCTCTCTCTCATTCTTTCTTTCTATCTCTTCCTCTCTCTCTTTCTCTCTCTTTCTCTCTACCTCTCTCCCACTGTTTCTCTCTCTCTTTTCCTTGTATCTTACTCTTTCTCTCTCTCACTCTTTCTCTTTCTCTTTGTCTGTCTTCCTCTCTCTCACTCTTCCTCTCTCCCCCTCTCACTTTCTCTCTCTCTTCCTCTCTCACACTATTTCTCTCTTTCTCTCTCTCACTTTCTCTATTTCTTTGTCTGCCTCTCTCTCTTTTTCTTTGTTTCTCTCTTTCTCCCTCACTCTTTCTTTCTCCTTTGCTGGACGCATGACGCACCATCTTATCTTTCTTTTTGTCTTACAGGCTCTGATTCACAAATGGTCCAGCGATGACACGACATGGCTGTACATAGTTTTATTTGTTGTTGTTTTGTTTTAATAAAATGTTTTATATGTAAATCCATACATGACTAAGATTCTTATTTGTCCAACCTAACGTGACTGTCAGATTTGTTTGTGGGGGGTAGGGGTGAGGGGAGATGGTGCACAAGGAGCTCCTACCAGGGGGATGTCGGAGCAGTGTTGGGTGTCCGACCTGCATGATCGTTGCCTCCATTAAATCTGTTCTCAGCAACTTAAGAGCCGGCGGTCTGGCTCGTAGATGAAGAACTGCGAGCCGACTAGCAGCCTCATAGAGGGAGAACCGCGGCCCGTCAGTTCTCAGAGGAAGAGCTGCGGGCCAGCTTCCAGAGGAACACCTGCGGGCCGACTAGTATAGGGAAAGGTGCGGGCCATCGGCTTCCAAAGGGATAGCTGCGGAACACTGATGTGGGGAGAGGGAGCGTGAAGAGCGTATCTCGCAGAGAGACACCTCCGGGATATTTCCAGTATTGGCTTCACAGATACAACTGCGGGCCCGAGAACTCGCACCCGAAGAGCTGTGAGCCGACAAGTGGTTCGCAAAGGCAGACTTGCGGGCCCAAGTAAGTTGTTGGATGTATGCTGTTGATGGTGGAAAAGGGTGCGTTACCTGCTGATGTAGGGAGACGCAGCGTGAAAGCGGTATCTCGCACAGACAGAGCTCCAGTATATTAAATTGCCCCCGGGACCTTTCTTTTATATTTTCACTTGATGCGAGGCACAAGATGGATGCTAACACTTCCTGGTTTGAATTGTTAGCAGCCAATCAGAGAACAAGCTTGTGCTTTCAGGGAGTTAGGCACAATCTAGATATATATATCTTTTTCCTTTAATATCTCAAAAAATAATGAACGGATTTACACCATTTCCACAAAACGCGCTTTCTGCACCAAGACCTTTCTCCCTGCCAAATTTGCAATTATTTCTTTGTCACACAGTACATGTAATGCACCGCTCTCATCAAGAATGGAATCAGTAATGGCACAATTTCCTGTTGCTCCACACATAAATACATGTAAAGAACAAATCAGAATAGTTCCTTTATTTTTCAAATTGCAAAACTTCTCTCTATTGGTTATTTTTGAACTTTCCATATAAACAGTTTTAAAAAATTTAAGAACACATACAGGTGAGAAGTTCAACGTATTCTATCAACAACCTTTCTAGAACATTCTACGACACGTGCAGGTTAAAAGTTCATCATTTTTTGAAACCTAACGATATTTTTTGCAACATTTTCTCGAACATTTAAGGGGCACGTGCAGGTTAAAAGTTCACCATTGTTTTAAGTTCGAACAGTGCCTTCCAAATGCAAGTACCAGGTGTGGTTGAACTGAGCAAATTTTATCCTATCATATGAACTCTATGTTGAAACTGCTTTTTATTAACCAATCACAAAGATGCTTCTCGACAAACTAATATGCACCCTACTTTTTAGTAAACAATGTTTTCATCTCCCAATCAGTTATCGTTTTGTATGAGAAAAAAAGTAGTTCCCCATCTTTAAACATATCTCTTATTCTACGAACAGACTGCATGAGCTACAGACATCTATCCATATCTTCCAGCTACACCTTCAAAATGCTAGTGTGGATCGTAGGACATAGCTATGTTTTCTGGTGCAAGAGGTATGCAGAACAGAGACGTATTGACTTAGACCTAGGTTTACAAAATGTGGACATTAAATGGTTTGGACAGAGAGGATTGAAGTGGCACCAATTACTCCCTTTGGTTAAAACCTGTTTACATCTCCAACTCCCTGACCTCATGATTGTGCACTGTGGTGGAAATGACCTAGGCACATTGACTGGGGTAGGTTTGGAAATGCTAATGAAGGACACCTTTAGACAATTGATGTTGCTTTTGCCTCAAACTGTCTTTGTATATTCCAATAAAAGCCAAAGACAGAAGTGGAATTGGTCAAACAAATTTTGTCCTCAGATTGAAAAATCTAGGAAGAATGTCAACAAAGCTGTGTCTGCATACCTCAGAGACATAGAATGGGGTCGATCTACAACAACAACATGCGTTATGATATGGCTGATATCTACAGAAGTGATGGAGTACACTTCACAGATCAGGGAAATTGAGTTTTTCTGAATAACCTGAAGCTGTGCATCCGCACTTATATGTAGCTCCAACTAATAAACACAAAGGCTCTTTTTAGAGCCACCTTATATTCCCAATATCGGTTTGCAGACTGACAACTGCGATCCGGCTAGCACAGGGAGACCTGCGGGCCGTCGGGCAGCCTCGCTCAGAAAGAGCTACGGGCCGTCGGCTCGCAAACGCAGAGCTGTGAGCCAATGGACTGGTAGTGTTTTATGGTTTAGGGTAGTGCAGTGGTGTTTGTGTAGTGTAGGGGGTCCTGCTGTGGGTAGTGTTTTAGGGTTTACGGTAGTGCAGTGGTGTTTGTGTAGTGTAGAGGGTGGTGCTGGGGGTACATTTAGGGTTTAGGGTAGGGCAGTGGTCTTTACGTAGTGTAGGGGGTCCTGCTGTGAGTAGTGTTTTAGGGTTTAGGGGTAGTGCAGTGGTGTTTGGGTAGAGTAGAGGGTCGTGCTGGGGGTAGCGTTTTACGGTTTAGGGTAGTGCAGTGGTGTTTCTGTAGTTTAGGGGTCGTGCTGGGGTAGTGTTTTAGGGTTTAGGGTAGTGCAGTGGCGTTTCTGTAGTGTAGGGGTTGTGATGGCAGTAGTGGTTTAGTGTTTAGTTACGTAGTGCAGTGGTATTTGGGTAGTGTAGGGGGTCGTGCTGGGGTAATATTTTAGGGTTTAGGGTAGTGCAGTGGTGTTTCTGTAGTGTAGGGGGTAGTGTTTTAGGGTTTAAGGTAGTGCAGTGGTGTTTCTGTAGTGTAGGGGGTCGTGCTGGCAGTAGTGGTTTAGTGTTTAGTTAGGTAGTGCAGTGGTGTTTGTGTTGTGTAGAGGGTCGTGCCGACAGACTGACTCACAGAACTCCGAGCCAACGGACTGGCTTCTAAAGGCATAGCCGCGACCTCGTGATGTGGGGAGAGGCAGCGTGAAAGGAGTATCTTACACAGACACAGATGCCAGTGTTGCCTCGCAGAGGTAAAACTACACACCCGATGGCTTCTACACGGAGAGATGCGAGCTGACGGACTAAGTCACAAAATGGCTGCCAACACTTCCTAGTTTCAACCGTTCACAGCCAATGAGCCGCGAGCTCGTGCTCGTAACCCTCAGCCAATCCAGATGTCAGAATTCTCAAATATCGATATCTGTAAAATTTGATATTTCTCAAAAACTACTGAACGGATTTACACCATTTCAACAAAGCGCTTTCTGGACCACAACCTTTCTCCCTCACAAATTTGGCGTAATTCCGTTCAACAGTTTGACCTGTAGCCTTGTCTAAAGTTTCCTATGGAAAATACATTGAGAAAACACATTTTGGGACTCCCCTTTTTTCTCAGCCCCCTTGACCAAACACGCCCAAACTTTCAAGATAGGAGCTGATCAAAAGAGAAACTTTTTTGAAAATTTCGTAAAGATTGGTCAAACGACGCCAAAGTTATAAGCACATGGAGGGCTCCAGGAGAGGGGCCGCGCAACCCCCTCCCAACATGAGTGAAGCCCGGGGCTGCAGGGGACTCAGCGGGCCCCCGCAGCCTCAGCGACCCTCAGCTATTATTTTTTAAGAAATGCCCGCGGGACCTAGCCCACCCGGGGACCTCATTAAAATAAAACGCGGGAACCTGCGACCCCAGCGTGAATTGCACCGATTTTTTTCTTCTTTTTTTCTAAATATAATAAATGCTTTTTTTTGGCCCTGGGGTCCTTCTGGGACCCCCTGAGCAGGCCTAGGGGGTCACGGTGTTTCTACCCTGCCCCCTTCTCTTGTTTTATACCTTTGTTTCTCTGTTTTCTAGTGACTCGCTTCTACCGAGCCACAAGATGGCTGCCAACACTTCCTGGTTTGGAGTGTTCGCAGCCAATCACAGTGAAGCTCGTGCACGGGACTTGGGCTCCGCCCAGATATCAAAACTTTTATTTTTCTTATTTCTCAGCAACCACTGAACGGATTTACACCATTTTACAAAAGGTCGCTTTCTGAGCCAAGCACTACCTTTTTGCCACATTTGGGGTAATTCCGTTCAGTAGTTTCGGCTGTAGCCTCGCAGAAAAGTTTCCTATGGGAAATTGATTTTTTGACTTATTTTTTGTATTTCTCAAAAACTACTGAACGGATTTACCCCATTTAAAAAAAAAAAAAAGGTCACGGGGGCATGGCCAAGATGGCGGCGAGATAGGACGTGGGTCCCTATCCCTCCTGCGCCGCCGCTGCTTAGCCTTGTAATATCGCCCACTTTGGCGCCCATCCGTGCTTACCAGCGGGTGTACTGAATCACGGAGCTGCCCTGGACTCAGTGGCAAGCTCAGTTGTGGGACACAGGTGACTTTTGCCGCCGTGCGGACCCTTCCCGGCCCCGGTATTGCTGCGGCCCGGTGGGGGAAGAGCGGCCGTGCGGGCCGCCGGGTGGACGCACAGACAGCCTGGAATCCCGCTGCGACCCGCACTGAGAACTCTCAACGACAGCCGCACGCACCCCCTCTCGGGTAGGACCCTCGATGGGACTGATCGGAGCGTAGGCAGAGCTGGCGCGATCGCGACGGGTCGCGATCTGAAGACATCGCCATTTTGGGAGCCCCGGTGACGGCCTACACGAGTCCCTCAGAAGATGGCTGCCGAGAGTGCATGAACAAGAGGGCCTGTGCTCCGGCTTTGGGAGAGCTGCCGATCCAGATCCCCGACTGCTGTGCGGAGTCCTGGACTGGTAGTGCGGCTGGGAGTGATAGCCACTGCTGCAGCGAGGATCCCCCCGGGGGCCCGCAGGTGAGGAGTGACGGGCCGGGGGTGTGGGGCGCAGCCTACGGAGGCGAGATCCGGTCCGCTGATCGGCGGACGGAGCGACGGCCCGTTCGGGGCTGCCATCGGTGCTTGGGAGCTGGGAAAGCGGGACACTGCAGCATTGCCCTGCTCGGAGCGCTGGTGTGGAGGGGACGGCGAGGCCTAGTGGGAGCAGCACGGCCATGAGAGCTGAGCCACATAAGGGGAGAGACTGAGTGAGGCAGCCTGCATTGCGACTTCTGAAGACCCCCTTGAAGGATTTAACGGCAATTTCTTCCTCACTGTGTCCTGGCATACAGTGCCCTTGGTGGTGCCTGGAGTGATTGAGGACACACCCGCGACCCCCACTGATCAGCAGGGCTTCGTGATGCGAGTAGGCCTTGCCCCGATGGGTCCTTAATGAATGCTCCCTCCCTGTGCGAACGACCATGTGGCGGGCTGTGGGACGGCGACTTGGTGGCTGCGGCGCTCCATCTCCCTGCCGGTGCTACACCCTGAAGTGCGCTAGCGGTGGGGTGATCGTCCTTGTGGCCCTAGCTCTTCCTGGATGCTGCATAACTTTGCTGACCTCTGGGTCCGGTTGCCCCGCTGGGTCATAATACTCCATGCGCTAGTCCCAAGCTGCCGGACAGGAGAATATAAGACCGGGAGTGAGCGGGCCGGCCCGGGACCGGCAGAGAACACAGAGAGTGCGGAGGTGACGCAAGTCGACGGTGCGGGCTGAGTGTGTGCTTCCCCCTGCGTGCCGGCAGCGTATTGACGCAGTTCGCTGGACCTGTCGGGAAAGGCCTGGTGGTAGTGTGTGTCCTGGACCGCTACTCTCATTCAGGGAAAGGGGCATGAGGGGTGTCCAGTGGAGATCGCCCGGAGTCAGTATGTCATTGACCAGGGGAAAGAAAGACAAGTCCCTGAAGGACCTTCTGCAGAAAACATCAGGGCACTCTGCAACACAGCCTACAGCTGGACCGGCGCTGGTAGACGGGGAGGACGCGCCAGCGACTAAGGCCTTCATGATCGAGCTCTTCTCCGCTATCAAGGAGGACATTCAGGACCTCCGTTCACAGCTCTCTGCGGATCTGCGGGAGGTTCGGCGTGATGTTGATGGAATTGGGGAAAGAGTGGCGACATTGGAAGAGCACGATCTGAGCAGGGAGGACGATTTACACCAGCTGCAGCAGGAGATGCTGCGTCTTCGTGAGCAGAACATAGATTTGCAAGCTCATGCGGAGGCCTTGGAGAACCGCTCCAGGCGTAACAATATCCGGATCCAGGCGGTTCCATGGAAAGGTGAAGGTGATGACCTCCGTGCCTATGTCAGCGCTTTGTTCCTACAGATCCTTGGGGACGAGGAGGTACAGGAGATACAAATGGACCGTGTTCACCGAGTGGGCCTTCCGCGGGGTGCTAAAGCTCCCCCCCTGACATACTCGTCTGCGTGCATGATTTTCAACTAAAGGAACACCTCCTGCGTAGGGCTAGGGACCTCAACCCAGTGCAGTTCTGCGGCCACCAGCCTACGCTTTACCAGGACTTAGCAGCTTCCACACTGCTTAAACGCAGAGAATTTAAGCCCATCACCACCCATCTCCGAGATCAGAAGATCCCTTACTCCTGGGGCCACCCGTTCCGCCTCATTTTCAAGCATCAGGGCAAATTGCTTCAGATTCGATCCTTGGAGGAAGCGTATGACAAGCTGGGTATGGAGAAGCCCCCCACTGGGACAGGCGATGCTCAACCGCTCCCTCGCAGACGACATCGCTCCACTGAATGGCAACGAGTTGGGGGATCGATACCAAGCCCGCACCTGACACGGCTACTAGCAAGCTGGAGAGGGAGGCGGCCCTCATCAGTCGCACACGTAACAGATAACCCCGCGACACCTTGAAATGCTTGGCATGGCGACCACTTGGGCGCTTCATTCGGCGTCAGAGGGAGAGGCCCTCCGACTGAGCGCAGTGTTGTTACACCCTGGTCATCGGGGTGATAGACACGTCAACCTTGGTGCGGATTGGGCCTGGGCCATGTTCCCCTAGACACTGGCCACTGAGACGAACTTTTGTCAGGTTTTCTTGTTTTCTCTGTCTTGTTTACTTTAGGGGTTTCTTATGTTGTTGACACAGGGTATTTTCGGGTGATCTATTGGGGCTCCGCATTAGTTCACAGGCGAGATAGGCAGGTAACCCGGTTTTGGGAGATGACCCTCACTGGCTCTGATCCTGGTGGTCTTGGGACGGTGCATAGCTTTTCTCTCCCCCACTGCTTTAATTGGTAGGGACCTGAAAATTGTTAGCTTGAATGTACGGGGGTTGAATAATCCTGTCAAACGATCTGCAATACTCTCCCTTTTAGAAAATGCGGGAGGGGATGTTTGTCTGCTCCAAGAAACCCATCTTTTAGCTAAAGACACCAAGCGTATGAGGGATAGACGCTTCCCACAACAGTTCTGGTCCTCGGGATTGTCCAAACAAAACGGGGATGGCGATCTTTTTTAGTGCACGCTCACAATGCAAAGTAGTCTCTACGGTGACGGAAATAAAGGGAAGGTTGTTGGCTGTCAGGGTGCAATGGGGAGATGTCCATTTTACGGTTGGGTCCTTATATGCCCCGAATGAGCGACAAGAACCCTTTTTGCGCCTAGCTCTGTCCGAGGCTCTTGCTTCTCCTGATTCAGCACTCTTGATCGGGGGAGACTTGAATGTTGTGATGGATCCAGAGATGGATAGATCAGGACAGAGGTCTAGTCACGCAGGGGCGCTGACACGAGCTGGGAAACAATGGCTGTCTGACTGCGGGCTGTGTGATGTGTGGCGCATACAACACCCTAATGAGCGCGACTATACACACTTCTCAGCGGCACACAAAACATATGCGCGTCTGGATCACTTTTTAGCCTCCTCATCTCTTCTTCTGCACTTACACGCCGCGGATATTACTCCTCGCTCCCTCTCAGACCATGCCCTCATTTCAGTCCAGCTCCCAGCGCGATGTGCGCGTTCTACACCTCCGGGCTGGCGACTCCGGGATTCCCTCCTTCACTCTGATGAAGTCACTCAACGGATTCGAGACGCTATAAAACATTACATCTCTGAGAATGACCAGGGAGGCATGCCCCTCGCTTCGGTATGGGAGGCTTTGAAGTTAGTAATACGGGGGGAATTTATTGCGGTTGCGGCGTCTTTCGCGCGACTTCGCAAAGAGAAACGTGCGGAGCAAGAAAAGGAGGTGGGAGAACTAGAGGCAGTTCACAAGCGCACCGGGGCACCGAGAGTCTGGAGGAAGCTGGCGCGCGGCGCCGCATGCTGAAACATCTGGACCTAGATAGGGCTGAGCATGCGCTCCTGCGGCTCCGGCATAAATTCTACCTCAGTGGGGATAAGTGTGGGAGGATGCTCACACACAGACTACGGGCGCAAGCGCAGACGTCCGCAATCCCCTCCATACGGGACCAGAATGCAGTAGAACATACCACAGATGCCCTTATTGCCGATACCTTTCGTCAGTTTTACCAACGCCTCTATTCGAAGGGAGATACCCATTTGCATGATCCAGGGGAATATTTGGCCTCCTGCGATATCACTCCCTTGCTCAAGCCATCCGCTGACAATTTGGACTCCCTATTCGCATTGAGGAGGTAATATCGGCGATAGCGCGGCTCAAAGTGGCTAAATCACCGGGCCCGGATGGCTTCCCGGCCCTGTTCTACAAAACATTTTGTGCGGAGCTGGCTCCCCTTTTAACGAGGCTTTTTAACTCCTTCCTTGACGTTGGGGAAGTGACGCCTTCCATGTCTGAGGCGGCCATTTCTGTAATACTTAAGCCCGGGAAAGAACCTAACGAGTGTGGGTCGTATAGACCGATCTCGCTCCTTAATATAGACGCGAAGTTATTTGCGGGTGTTTTAGCCTCACGACTTGGTCCCCTCATGGATAATATTGTGGACCCGGACCAGTCCGGCTTTATACCAACGCGGCAAGGAGGGGATAATACTAAGAGACTACTGCACCTCATTGACCTAATACACCGATCGCGCACTCAGGCCTTCTTGCTCTCGATTGACGCGGAGAAGGCTTTTGACCGCGTTGATTGGGAGTACCTATTTGCAGTGCTACGCGCTTTCGGGTTCGGAGATAATTTTATCCAGTGGGTTTGTTGTCTATATGCCTCCCCCACGGCGGCGGTGCGGGTCAGTGGTTGCAAGTCGACCCTGTTCCCCATTGCCCGGGGCACGCGACAAGGCTGCCCCTTGTCCCCACTCTTATTTGCGCTCTACATGGAGCCTTTCGCCCAACGCATTCGTTCAAACCCTGACATCGTGGGCCTTAAATTTGGAGCTGATATACATAAAATCAGTATGTATGCCGATGATGTCATCCTCTCACTCACACAACCCCGAACGACTCTGCGGTACTTGACTAAGGAGCTTACTACTTTTGGAAACGTAGCAGGGTTTAAGGTCAACTTTACAAAGTCGCAAATCCTCAATATCTCTATCCCGGAGACTGAGGTGCGGGATCTACAACAAGATTTTGCATTCCAGTGGGTGTTCACCGATATCACATACCTGGGCATTCGCCTGACCTCGTCCATCGCTAGGACGGCCGCTCTTAATTACACCCTGTTGATGGAGCAGACGACCAAGGCCCTGGCGGCCTGGTCGCGCCTCAAACTGGCGTGGTACGGCAGGATAGCGGCAGTGAAGATGACGGTGTTACCACGCATCTTATACATCTTCCAAATGCTCTCTTTGAGCCCACCGCCGGGCACGCTTCGGAAGCGGCAGGGACTCCTTAATAAGTTCTTATGGGACAATAAGAAACCGTGCCTCGCATTTACACATGTAACCTCCTCGAAGGCACAGGGAGGACTCGGCTTCCCGATAGTGAGTGCCTATTAACAGGCAACATGCCTCCGTTACATCACGGAATGGAACAGGCCCCTATCCAGCAAGCACTGGAATTTTATGGACCAAACAGTAGCCGGACGGAACATATGGCGAGAACTGTGGCTTCCGCGCAGGCAAAGAGCGTGGGGGCTATACTCCTCTCCGGTTACCTCCCCGACTCTCAAGGTTTGGGATCAGTTAGCAGGCCCAAAAGGGTGGACCACCTTTCCTTCCCCTATGTCCCCCATTGTGGACAATCCCAACTTTCAGCCGGGATGTGCATCCCCGATCTTCCATCGCTGGAGGGAGGAGGGTTGTCAAAGGGTGGGTTCCCTGTTCGATCTCGAGGGCATGATCCCCTTTCATCAGTTGAGTAGGGATTATGATTTACCAGCGTCAGATGCCTTCCACTACGCGCAGGTCGCACACTGGGTTACGCGGTCGGAGAACTTCGCTCTCATATCTCGCCCCCTGACATCCTTCGAAAAATGGCTGGTGTATAAAAAGGATGATCGTAAACTCATCTCTGAACTTTATTCCAGGATTATTACACACACGCAATGGAACCGCACAAAAGCGCAAATCAGATGGGAAACCGACCTAGGGAGGCCCTTATCACTCAAAGAGTGGGAACACATTTTTTACAGAGCGCACCACACTGCCTCCAATACGGCGGGGGCGGAATCTGCCTATAAAGTGATTACTCACTGGTATTATACTCCAGTGCGCATTAAGGGTTGGGACAAGTCCAAGTCAGACCTCTGCTGGCAGGGGTGTGGTCTTACTGGCACACTGGTGCATCTGCTGTGGCACTGCCCAAAGCTGGTGCGCTATTGGACAGCAATCATTTATGACATTGATGCAGCATTTCAGATTATGCCACGTACTCCCGAATATACATTATTAGGCCTTCCCCATCCTAAGTTCTTCCCGCTGAAATCCCTGAAGGGTAAACAGATCGCCATGGCATTACTTGCAGCGCGGCAGGTGCTCCTAGCACAGTGGAGGTCCCTGACGATTCCAGACCCTCTTAGCAATGGAGCGGTTATCGCTTAGTGTAGATTGGAAAGGCAAGGAATTTGTGAAACTATGGGCTCCTTTCTTGCAGATCCTTACCAAAGATATGAGAGAAGTAACGTGCCCGAAATATTTGCAAATTTTGCGACTCATACCCTTAGAACCAACTGGTGCATCCACAGATTGAACTATTAGAAGGCTGACCATTGATTAGCGACAGGGGTGTACTGGCTTAGACAGATTCGAACTGATGCGGAGGGAGGGTGGAGGGTGGGTTGGGGGGAGGGGGGGTTGTCTCTTTGTTTAATGTTTCTTATAAAAGTGGTACTTACGCAAGGCGAATTAATGACTCACTATGGCTTGAACTCATCGCGAGGTCGTCCTCAGGGATGTAGACCTAAACGCTGTGTCATTCTCAGTAGTTTTCGCTCTGCTGGCGCTATGATGTAGGCAGCTAAGCTGTGTATTTGCTACCTTGCGGCCACGTAATATAAATGATTGATTCTAAAAAAAAGGTTGCTTTCTGAACCAAGCTCTACCTTTCTGCCAAATTTGAGGTAATTCCGTTCAGCAGTTCGGACTGAAGCTCGGCACAAAATTTCCTATGGAAATTAACATGGAGAAAACGCGTTTTGGGACCCCCCTTTTTTCTCAGCCCCCGCTTGACAAATCACCCCCAAACTTTCAAAATAGGAGCTAACCTAAAAAGTGCAACTTTTTGCAAAATTTCATAACGATTCGTCAAACGACGCCGAAGTTATTAGCAAATCAAAAAATGCTTTTCCTATGGAAACTAGGTTGTAACTATAACTACCTACTGGCGACCGCCAGTAGGTAATATATAGATATATATATAGATATATGCGGTTCAGGACGGCACAGTCTCCAGGCGCATCCGCGTCCCCATATGTGTTAAATAGTGGTCCTAGCAGAAGCACTAGACCGCTACCTGTGTCCTGGCCCCTCTTTCTGGGGTAACCGAAAGTGTGCAATGCAAAATGGTGTCTGCCCCCCTCCGCATCAATCGAGCAAGAAACACTTGCGGTGGAACGAGGAGGCAGCACTACCAAGCACCCCCCGCAGCAGGAGCCCAGACAATAACAAGAGTAAGTGCAAAATGCGCAGTTTTAAAAACAATTAAAATATGCCCAGAAATAAATCAGGACCTCTTCAGGAGCCCTGCGGTTCAGGATGGCACAGTCTCCAGGCGCGTCCGCGTCCCCATATATGTTAAATAGTGGTCCTAGCAGAAGCACTAGACCGCTACCTGTGTCCTGGCCCCTCCTTCCGGGGTAACCGAAAGTGTGCAATGCAAAATGGTGTCTGCCCCCCTCCGCATCAATCGAGCAAGAAACGCTCGCGGTGGAACGAGGAGGCAGCACTACCAATCACCCCCTGCAGCAGGAGCCCAGACAATAACAAGAGTAAGTGCAAAATGCGCAGTTTTAAAAACAATTAAAATATGCCCAGAAATAAATCGGGACCTCTTCAGGAGCCCTGCAGTTCAGGACGGCACAGTCTCCGGGCGCGTCCGCGTCCCCATGTGTGTTAAATAGTGGTCCTAGCAGAAGCACTAGACCGCTACCTGTGTCCTGGCCCCTCCTTCCAGGGAAACCGAAAGTGTGCTATGCAAAATGGTGTCTGCCGCCCTCCGCATCAATCGAGCGCCGAACGCTCGCGGCGGAACGAGGAGGCAGCACTACCAATCACCCCCCTCAGCAGGAGTCCAGACAATAACAACAGTAAGTGCAAAATGCGCAGTTTTAAAAACAATTAAAATATGCCCAGAAATAAATCGGGACCTCTTCAGGAGCCCTGCGGTTCAGGACGGCACAGTCTCCAGGCACGTGCGCGTCCCCATGTGTGTTAAATAGTGGTCCTAGCAGGAGCACTAGAATGCTACCTGTGTCCTGGCCCCTCCTTGCGGGGAAACCGAAAGTGTGTAATACAAAATGGTGTCTGCCCCACTCCGCATCAATCAAGCAAGGAAGGCTTGCGGCGGAAAGAGGAGGCAGCACTACCAATCACCCCCCGCAGCAGGAGCATAGACAATAACAAGAGTAAGTGCAAAATGAGCAGTTTTAAAAACAATTAAAATATGCCCAGAAATAAATCAGGACCTCTTCAGGAGCCCTGCGGTTCAGGATGGCACAGTCTCCAGGCGCGTCCGCGTCACCATGTGCGTTAAATAGTAGTCCTAGCAGAAGCACTAGACCGCTACCTGTGTCCTGGCCCCTCCTTCCAGGGAAACCGAAAGTATGCAATGCAAAATGGTGTCTGCCCCCCTCTGCAGCAATCGAGCAAGGAACGCTCGCGGCGGAACGAGGAGGCACCACTACCTATCACCCCCACAGCAGGAGCCCAGACAATAACAAGAGTAAGTGCAAAATGCGCAGTTTTAAAAACAATTAAAATATGCCGAAAAATAAATCCGGACCTCTTCAGGAGCCCTGCGGTTCAGGACGGCACGGTCTCCAGGCGCGTCCCCATGTGTGTTAAATAGTGATCCTAGCAGAAGCACTAGACCGCTACCTGTGTCCTGGCCCCACCTTCCGGGGAAACCGAAAGTGTGCAATGCAAAATGGTGTCTGCCCCCATCCGCATCAATCCAGCAATGAACGCTCTCGGTGGAAAGAGGAGGCAGCACTACCAATCACCCCCGCAGCAGAAGCCCAGACAATAAGAAGAGTAAGTGCAAAATGAGCAGTTTTAAAAACAATTAAAGTGTGCCCAGAAATAAATCAGGACCTCTTCAGGAGCACTGCGGTTTAGGACGGCACAGTCTCCGGGCGCGTCCGCGTCCCCATGTGTGTTAAATAGCGGTCCTAGCAGAAGCACTAGATCGCTACCTGTGTCTTGGCCCCTCCTTCCGGGGAAACCGAAAGTGTGCAATGCAAAATGGTGTCTGCCCCCATCCGCATCAATCGAGCAATGAACGCTCTCGGCGGAAAGAGGAGGCAGCACTACCAATTTCCCCCGCAGCAGGATCCCAGACAATAACAAGAGTAAGAGCAAAGTGAGCAGTTTTAAAAACAATTAAAATATGCCCAGAAATAAATCAGGACCTCTTCAGGAGCCCTGCGGTTCAGGATGGCACAGTCTCGAGGCGCGTCCGCGTCCCCATGTGTGTTAAATAGTGGTCCTAGCAGAAGCACTAGAACGCTACCTGTGTCCTGGCCCCTCCTTCCGGGGAAACCGAAAGTGTGTAATGCAAAATGGTGTCTGCCCCCCTCCGCATCAATCGAGCAAGGAACGCTCGCGGTGGAACGAGGAGGCAGCACTACCAATCACCCCCGCAGCAGGAGCATAGACAATAACAAGAGTAAGTGCAAAATGCGCAGTTTTAAAAACAATTTAAATATGCCCAGAAATAAATCAGGACCCCTTCAGGAGCCCTGCGGTTCAGGACGGCACAGTCTCCAGGCGCGCCCCATGTGCGTTAAATAGTGGTCCTAGCAGAAGCACTAGACCGCTACCTGTGTCCTGGCCCCTCCTTCCGGGGAAACCGAAAGTGTGCAATGCAAAATGGTGTCTGCCCCCCCCTCTGCATCAATCGAGCGAGGAACGCTGGCGGCTGAACGAGTAGGCAGCACTACCAATCACCCCCTGCAGCAGGAGCCCAGACAATAACAAGACTAAGTGCAAAATGCGCTGTTTTAAAAACAATTAACCCCTTGCCCGCAATCGGAATTCCGCTCGTGTGCTGGACATTCCGATCGCGGGTGTGGTCGTGACGAGCTCAGCTCGTCATGCGCACAGCGCTACCGCGCAGCATGACGAGCTGAGCTTGTCACGCACATCGAAGGGGTTAAAATATGCCCAGAAATAAATCAGGACCTCTTCAGGAGCCCTGCGGTTCAGACGGCACAGTCTCCAGGCGCGTCCGCGTCCCCATGTGTGTTAAATAGTGGTCCTAGCAGAAGCACTAGACCGCTACCCGTGTCCAGGACCCTCCTTCCGGGGAAACCGAAAGTGTGCAATGCAAAATGGTGTCTGCCCCCCTCCACATCAATCGAGCAAGGAACGCTTGCGGCGGAACGAGGAGGCTGCAGTACCAATCACCCCCGCAGCAGGAGCCCAGACAATAACAAGAGTAAGTGCAAAATGTGCAGTTTTAAAAACAATTAAAATAAGCCCAGAAATAAATCAGGACCTCTTCAGGAGCCCTGTTGTTCAGGACGGCACAGTCTCCAGGCGAGTCTGTGTCCCCATGTGTGTTAAATAGTGGTCCTAGCAGAAGCACTAGACCGCTACCTGTAACCTGGCCCCTCCTTCCGGGGAAACCGAAAGTGTGCAATGCAAAATGGTGTCTGCCCCCCTCCGCATCAATTGAGGAAGGAACGCTCGCGGCGGAACGAGGAGGCATCACTACCAATCACCCCCTGCAGCAGGAGCCCAGACAATAACAAGACTAAGTGCAAAATGCGCTGTTTTAAAAACAATTAAAATATGCCCAGAAATAAATCAGGACCTCTTCAGGAGCCCTGCAGTTCAGGACGGCACAGTCTCCAGACGGGCCGCATCCACATGTGTGTTAAATAGTGGTCCTAGCAGAAGCACTAGACCGCTTCCCGTGTCCTGGACCCTCCTTCCGGGGAAACCGAAAGTGTGCAATGCAAAATGGTGTCTGCCCCCTCCACATCAATCGAGCAAGGAACGCTTGCGGCGGAACGAGGAGGCTGCACTACCAATCACCCCCGCAGCAGGAGCCCAGACAATAACAAGAGTAAGTGCAAAATGCGCAGTTTTAAAAACAATTAAAATATGCCCAGAAATAAATCAGGACCTCTTCAGGAGCCCTGTTGGTCAGGACGGCACAGTCTCCAGCCGCGTCCGTGTCCCCATGTGTGTTAAATAGTGGTCCTAGCAGAAGCACTAGACCGCTACCTGTGACGTGGCCCCTCCTTCCGGGGAAACCGAAAGTGTGCAATGCAAAATGGTGTCTGCCCCCCTCCGCACCAATTGAGCAAGGAACGCTCGCGGCGGAACGAGGAGGCAGCACTACCAATCACCCTCCGCAGCAGGAGCCCAGACAATAATAAGAGTAAGTGTAAAATGCGCAGTTTTAAAAACAATTAAAATATGCCCAGAAATAAATCAGGACCTCTTCAGGAGCACTGCAGGTCAGGACGGCACAGTCTCCAGGCGCGTCCGCGTCCTCATGTGTGTTAAATAGTTGTCCTAGCAGAAGCACTAGACCGCTACCTGTGTACTGGCCCCTCCTTCCGGGGAAACAAAAGTGTGCAATGCAAAATGGTGTCTGCCCCCCTCTGCAGCAATCGAGCAAGGAACGCTCGCGGCCGAACGAGGAGGCAGCACTACCTATCACCCCCCACAGCAGGAGCCCAGACAATAACAAGAGTAAGTGCAAAATGCGCAGTTTTAAAAACAATTAAAATATGCCGAGAAATAAATCCGGACCTCTTCAGGAGCCCTGCAGCTCAGGACGGCACAGTTTCCAGGCGCGTCCGCGTCCCCATGTGTGTTAAATAGTGATCCTAGCAGAAGCACTAGAACGCTACCTGTGTCCTGGCCCCTCCTTCCGGGGAAACCGAAAGTGTGTAATGCAAAATGGTGTCTGCCCCCCTCCGCATCAATCGAGCAAGGAACGCTCGCGGTGGAACGAGGAGGCAGCACTACCAATCACCCCCGCAGCCGGAGCATAGACAATAACAAGAGTAAGTGCAAAATGCGCAGTTTTAAAAACAATTTAAATATGCCCAGAAATAAATCAGGATCCCTTCAGGAGCCCTGCGGTTCAGGACGGCACAGTCTCCAGGCGCATCCGCGTCCCCATGTGTGTTAAATAGTGGTCCTGGCAGACGCACTAGACCGCTACCTGTGTCCTGGCCCCTCCTTCCGGGGAAACCGAAAGTGTGCAATGCAAAATGGTGTCTGCCCCCCTCTGCATCAATCGAGCGAGGAACGCTGGCGGCGGAACGAGGAGGCAGCACTACCAATCACCCCCTGCAGCAGGAGCCCAGACAATAACAAGAGTAAGTGCAAAATGCGCAGTTTTAAAAACAATTAAAATATGCCCAGAAATAAATCAGGACCTCTTCAGTAGCCCTGCAGTTCAGGACGGCACAGTCTCCAGGCGCGTCCGCGTCCCAATGTGTGTTAAATAGTGGTCCTAGCAGAAGCACTACACCGCTACCTGTGTCCTGGCCCCTCCTTCCGGGGAAACCGAAAGTGTGCAATGCAAAATGGTGTCTGCCCCCCTCTGCATCAATCGAGCGCCGAACGATCGCGGCGGAACGAGGAGGCAGCACTACCAATCACCCCCTGCAGCAGGAGCCCAGACAATAAGAAGACTAAGTGTAAAATGCGCTGTTTTAAAAACAATTAAAATATGCACAGAAATAAATCAGGACCTCTTCAGGAGCCCAGCGGTTCAGGACGGCACGGTCTCCAGGCGCGTCCCCATGTCTGTTAAATAGTGATCCTAGCAGAAGCTCTAGACCGCTACCTGTGTCCTGGCCCCTCCTTCCGGGGAAACCGAAAGTGTGCAATGCAAAATTGTGTCTGCCCCCCTCCGCATCAATCGAGCAAGGAACGCTCACGGCGGAACAAGGAGACAGCACTACCAATCACCACCCGCAGCAGGAGCCCAGACAATACCAAGAGTAAGTGCAAAATGTGAAGTTATAAAAACAATTAAAATATGCCCAGAAATAAATCAGGACCTCTTCAGTAGCCCTGCAGTTCAGGACGGCACAGTATCCAGGCGCGTCCGCATCCCCATGTGTGTTAAATAGTGGTCCTAGCAGAAGCACTAGACCGCTACCTGTGTCCTGGCCCCTCCTTCCGGGGAAACCGAAAGTGTGAAATGCAAAATGGTGTCTGCCCCCCTCCGCATCAATCGAGTAAGGAACGCTCACGGCGGAATGAGGAGGCAGCACTACCAATCAGGCCCTGCAGCACGAGCCCAGACAATAACAAGAGTAAGTGCAAAATGCGCAGTTTTAAAAACAATTAAAATATCCCCAGAAATAAATCAGGACCTCTTCAGGAGCCCTGCGGTTCAGGACGGCACAGTCTCCAGGCGCTTCCGCGTCCCAATGTGTATTAAATAGTGGTCCTAGCAGAAGCACTACACCGCTACTTCTGTCCTAGCCCCTCCTTCCGGGGAAATCAAAAGTGTGCAATGCAAAATGGTGTCTGCCCACCTCCGCATCAATCGAGCAAGGAACGCTCGTGGCGGAATGAAGATGCAGCACTATCAATCACTCCCCGCAGCAGGAGCCCAGACAATAACAAGAGTAAGTGCAAAATGCACTGTTTTAAAAACAATTAAAATATGCCCAGAAATAAATCAGGACCTCTTCAGGATCCCTGCGGTCGAGGACGGCACAGTCTCCAGGTGCATCCGCGTCCCTGTGTGTTCAAATAGTGGTCCTAGCAGAAGCACTAGACCGCTACCTGTGTCCTGGCCCCACCTTCCGGGGAAACCGAAAGTGTGCAATGCAAAATGGTGTCTGCCCCCCTCCGCATCAATCGAGCAATGAACGCTCTCGGTGGAAAGAGGAGGCAGCACTACCAATCACCCCCCCCGCAGCAGAAGCCCAGACAATAACAAGAGTAAGTGCAAAATGAGCAGTTTAAAAAAAAATTAAAATATGCCCAGAATGAAATCAGGACCTCTTCAGGAGCCCTGCGGTTCAGGACCGCACAGTCTCCAGGCGCGTCCGTGTCCCCATGTGTGTTAAATATTGGTCCTTGCAGAAGCACTAGACCACTACCTGTGTCCTCGCCCCTCCTTCCAGGGAAACCGAAAGTGTGCAATGCAAAATGGTGTCTGCCCCATCCGCATCAATCGAGCAAGGAACGCTCAAGGCGGAACAAGGAGGCAGCACTACCAATCACCCCCTGCAGCAGGAGCCCAGACAATAACAAGAGTAAGTGCAAAATGCGCAGTTTTAAAAACAATTAAAATGTGCCCAGATATAAATCAGGACCTCTTCAGGAGCCCTGTGGATCAGGACGGCACAGTCTCCAGGCGCGTCCGCGTCCCCATGTGTGTTAAATAGTGGTTCTAGCAGAAGCACTAGACCGCTACCTGTGTCCTGGCCCCTCCTTCCGGGGAACCCAAAAGTGTGCAATGCAAAATGGTGTCTGCCCCCCTCCGTATCAATCGAGCAAGGAACGCTCGTGGCGGAACGAAGAGGCAGCACTACCAATCACCCCCCACAGCAGGAGCCCAGACAATAACAGGAGTAAGTGCAAAATGCGCAGTTTTAAAAACAATTAAAATATGCCCAGAAATAAATCAGGACCTCTTCAGGAGCCCTGCGGTTCAGGACGGCACAGTCTCCAGGCGCATCCGCGTCCCCATGTGTGTTAAATAGTGGTCCTGGCAGACGCACTAGACCGCTACCTGTGTCCTGGCCCCTCCTTCCGGGGAAACCGAAAGTGTGCAATGCAAAATGGTGTCTGCCCCCGTCTGCATCAATCGAGCGAGGAACGCTGGCGGCGGAACGAGGAGGCAGCACTACCAATCACCCCCTGCAGCAGGAGCCCAGACAATAACAAGACTAAGTGCAAAATGCGCTGTTTTAAAAACAATTAAAATATGCCCAGAAAGAAATCAGGACCTCTTCAGGAGCCCAGCAGTTCAGGACGGCACGGTCTCAAGGCGCGTTCCCATGTGTGTTAAATAGTGATCCTAGCAGAAGTAGTAGACCGCTACCTGTGTCCTGGCCCCTCCTTCCGGGGAAACCGAAAGTGTGCAATACAAAATTGTGTCTGCCCCCCTCCGCATCAATCGAGCAAGGAACGCTCACGGAGGAACAAGGAGGCAGCACTACCAATCACCCCCCGCAGCAGGAGCCCAGACAATACCAAGAGTAAGTGCAAAATGCACAGTTTTAAAAACAATTAAAATATGCGCAGAAATAAATCAGTACCTCTTCAGGAGCCCTGCGGTTCAGGACGGCACAGTCTCCAGGCGCGTCTGCGTCCCCATGTGTGTTAAATAGTTGTCCTAGCAGAAGCACTAGACCGCTACCTGTGTCCTGGCCCCTCATTCCGGGGTAACCGAAAGTGTGCAATGCAAAATGGTGTCTGCCCCCTCCGCATCAATCGAGCAAGAAACGCTCGCGGTGGAACGAGGAGGCAGCACTACCAATCACCCCCTGCAGCAGGAGCCCAGACAATATCAACAGTAAGTGCAAAATTCGCAGTTATAAAAACAATTAAAAAATGCCCAGAAATAAATCAGGACCTCTTCAGGAGCCCTGCGGTTCAGGATGGCACAGTCTCCAGGTGCGTCTGCGTCCCCATGTGTGTTAAATAGTGGTCCTAGTAGAAGCACTAGACCACTACCTGTGTCCTGGCCCCTCCTTCCGGGGAAACCGAAAGTATGCAATGCAAAATGGTGTCTGCCCACCTCCGCATCAATCGAGCAAGGAACGCTCGAGGCGGAATGAAGAGGCAGCACTACCAATCACCCCCCGCAGCAGGAGCCCAGACAATAAGAGTAAGTGCAAAATGCACTGTTTTAAAAACAATTAAAATATGCCCAGAAATAAATCAGGACCTCTTCAGGATCCCTGCGGTTCAGGATGGCACAGTCTCCAGGTGCGTCTGCGTCCCCATGTGTGTTAAATAGTGGTCCTAGCAGAAGCACTAGACCGCTACCTGTGTCCTGGCCCTTCCTTCCAAGGAAACCGAAAGTGTGCAATGCAAAATTGTGTCTGCCCCCCTCCGCATCAATCGAGCAAGGAACGCTCGCGGCGGAACGAGGAGGCAGCACTACCAATCACCCCCCGCAGCAGGAGCCCAGACAATAACAAGAGTAAGTGCAAAATGTGCAGTTTTAAAACCAATTAAAATATGCCCAGAAATAAATCAGGACCTCTTCAGGAGGCACAGTCTCCAGGCGCGTCCGCGTCCCCATGTGTGTTAAATAGTGGTCCTAGCAGAAGCACTAGACAGCTACCTGGGTCCTGGGCCCACCTTCCGGGGAAACCGAAAGTGTGCAATGTAAAATGGTGTCTGCTCCCATCCGCATCAATCGAGCAATGAACGCTCTCGGTGGAAAGAGGAGGCAGCACTACCAATCACCTCCCGCAGCAGGAGCCCAGACAATAACAAGATTAAGTTTAAAATGAGCAGTTTTAAAAACAATTAAAGTGTGCCCAGAAATAAATCAGGACCTCTTCAGGAGCCCTGCGGTTTAGGACGGCACAGTCTCCAGGCGCGTCCGCGTCCCCATGTGTGTTAAATAGTGGTCCTAGCAGAAGCACTAGACCGCTACCTGTGTCCTGGCCCCTCCTTCCGGGGAAACCGAAAGTGTGCAATGCAAAATGGTGTCTGCCCCCCTCTTCAGCAATCGAGCAAGGATCGCTCGCGGCGGAATGAGGAGGCAGCACTACCAATCACCCCACACAGCAGGAGCCCAGACAATAACAAGAGTAAGTGTAAAATGCGCAGTTTTAAAAACAATTAAAATATGCAGAGAAATAAATCAGGACCTCTTCAGGAGCCCTGCAGCTCAGGACGGCACAGTCTCCAGGCGCGTCCGCATCCCCATGTGTGTTAAATAGTGGTCCAAGCAGAAGCACTAGAACGCTACCTGTGTCCTGGCCACTCCTTCCGGGGAAACCGATAGTGTGTAATGCAAAATGGTGTCTGCCCCCCTCCGCATCAATCAAGCAAGGTACGCTCGCGGTGGAACGAGGAGGCAGCACTACCAATCACCCCCGCAGCAGGAGGATAGACAATAACAAGAGTAAGTGCAAAATGCGCAGTTTTAAAAACAATTTAAATATGCCCAGAAATAAATCAGGACCTCTTCAGGAGCCCTGCAGCTCAGGACGGCACAGTCTCCAGGCGCGTCCGCGTCCCCATGTGTGTTAAATAGTGGTCCTAGCAGAAGCACTAGAACGCTACCTGTGTCCTGGCCCCTCCTTCCGGGGAAACCGAAAGTGTGCAATGCAAAATGGTGTCTGCCCCCCTCTGCATCAATTGAGCGAGGAACGCTGGCGGCGGAACGAGGAGGCAGCACTACCAATCACCCCCAGCAGCAGGAGCCCAGACAATAACAAGACTAAGTGCAAAATGCGCTGTTTTAAAAACAATTAAAATATGCCCAGAAATAAATCAGGACCTCTTCAGGAGCCCTGCGGTTCAGGAAGGCACGGTCTCCAGGCGTGTCCACGTCCCCATGTGTGTTAAATATTGGTCCTAGCAGAAGCACTAGACCGCTACCTGTGTCCTGGCCCCTCCTTCCGGGGAAACCGAAAGTGTGCAATGCAAAATTGTGTCTGCCCCCCTCCGCATCAATCGAGCAAGGAACGCTTACGGCGGAACGAGGAGGCAGCACTACCAATCACTCCACGCAGCAGGAGCCCAGACAATACCAAGAGTAAGTGCAAAATGCACAGTTTTAAAAACAATTAAAATATGCCGAGAAATAAATCAGGACCTCTTCAGGAGCCCTGCGGTTCAGGACGGCACAGTCTCCAGGCACGTCTGCGGCCCCATGTGTGTTAAATAGTGGTCCTAGCAGAAGCACTACACCACTACCTGTGTCCTGGCCCCTCCTTCCGGGGAAACCGAAAGTGTGCAATGCAAAATGGAATCTGCCCCCCTCCGCATCAATCGAGCAAGGAACGCTCGCGGCGGAACGAGGAGGCAGCACTACCAATCACCCCCCGCAGCGGGAGCCCAGACAATAACAAGAGTAAGTGCAAAATGCGCAGTTTTAAAAGGAATTAAAATATGCCCAGATATAAATCAGGACCTCTTCAGGAGCCCTGCGGTTCAAGACGGCACAGTCTCCAGGCGCGTCCGTGTCCCCATGTGTGTTAAATAGTGGTCCTTGCAGAAGCACTAGCCACTACCTGTGTCCTCGCCCCTCCTTCCAGGGAAACCGAAAGTGTGCAATGCAAAATGGTGTCTGCCCCCTCCGCATCAATCGAGCAAGGAACGCTCAATGCGGAACAAGGAGGCAGCACTACCAATCACCCCCTGCAGCAGGAGCCCAGACAATAACAAGAGTAAGTGAAAAATGCGCAGTTTTAAAAACAATTAAAATGTGCCCAGATATAAATCAGGACCTCTTCAGGAGCCCTGTGGTTCAGGACGGCACAGTCTCCAGGCGCGTCCGCGTCCCCATGTGTGTTAAATAGTGGTCCTAGCAGAAGCACTAGACCGCTACCTGTGTCCTGGCCCCTCCTTCCGGGGAAACCAAAAGTGTGCAATGCAAAATGGTGTCTGCTCCCCTCCGCATCAATCGAGCAAGGAACGCTCGTGGCGGAACGAAGAGGCAGCACTACCAATCACCCCCCGAAGCAGGAGCCCAGACAATAACAAGAGTAAGTGCAAAATGCGCTGTTTTAAAAACAATTAAAATATGCCCAGAAACAAATCAGGACCTCTTCAAGAGCTCTGCGGTTCAGGACGGCACAGTCTCCAGGCGTGTCCGCGTCCCCATGTGTGTTAAATAGTGGTCCTAGCAGAAGCACTAGACCGCTACCTATGTCCTGGCCCCTCCTTCCGGGCAACCCGAAAGTGTGCTATGCAAAATGGTGTCTGCCCCCTCCGCATCAATCGAGCAAGAAACGCTCGCGGCGGAACGAGGAGGCAGCACTACCAATCACCCCCCGCAGCAGGAGCCCAGACAATAACAAGAGTAAGTGCAAAATGTGCAGTTTTAAAAACAATAAAAATATGCCCAGAAATAAATCAGGACCTCTTCAGGAGCCCTGCGGTTCAGGACGGCACAGTCTCCAGGCACGTCTGCATCCCCATGTGTGTTAAATTGTGGTCCTAGCAGAAGCACTAGACCGCTACCTGTGTCCTGGCCTCACCTTCCGCGGAAACCGAAAGTGTGCAATGCAAAATGGTGTCTGCCCCCCTCCACATCAATCGAGGAAGGAACGCTCGCGGCGGAACGAGGAGGCAGCACTACCAATCACCCCCCGCAACAGGAGCCCAGACAATAACAAGAGTAAGTGCAAAATGCGCAGTTTTAAAAACAATTAAAATATGCCCAGAAATAAATCAGGACCTCTTCAGGAGCCCTGAGGTTCAGGACGGCACAGTCTCCAGGTGCGTCTGCGTCCCCATGTGTGTTAAATAGTGGTCCTAGCAGAAGCACTAGACCGCTACCTGTGTCCTGGCCCCTCCTTCCGGGGAAACAAAGTGTGCAATGCAAAATGGTGTCTGCCCCCCTCCGCATCAATCGAACAAGGAACGCTCGCGGTGGAACGAGGAGGCAGCACTACCAATCACCCCCGCAGCAGGAGCATAGACAATAACAAGAGTAAGTGCAAAGTACGCAGTTTTAAAAACAATTAAAATATGCCCACAATGAAATCAGGACCTCTTCAGGAGCCCTGCAGTTCAGGACAGCACAGTCTCCAGGAGCGTCCGCGTCTCCATGTGTGTTAAATATTGGTCCTAGCAGAAGCACTAAACCGCTACCTGTGTCCTGGCCCCTCCTTCCAGGGAAACCGAAAGTGTGCAATGCAAAATGGTGTCTGCCCCCTCTGCATCAATCGAGCAAGGAACGCTCGCGGCAGAACAAGGAGGCAGCACTACCAATCACACCCCGCAGCAGGAGCCCAGACAATAACAAGAGTAAGTGCAAAATGCGCAGTTTTAAAAACAATTAAAATGTGCCTTGATATAAATCAGGACCTCTTCAGGAGCCCTGTGGTTCAGGACGGCACAGTCTCCAGGCGCGTCCGCGTCCCCATGTGTGTTAAATAGTGGTCCTAGCAGAAGCACGAGACCGCTACCTGTGTCCTGGCCCCTCCTTCCGGGGAAACCAAAAGTGTGCAATGCAAAATGGTGTCCGCCCCCCTCCGCATCAATCGAGCAAGGAACGCTCGTGGTGGAACGAAGAGGCAGCACTACCAATCACCCCCCGCAGTAGGAGCCCAGACAATAACAAGAGTAAGTGCAAAATGTGCTGTTTTAAAAACAATTAAAATGTGCCCAGAAATAAATCAGGACCTCTTCAGGAGCCCTGTGGTTCAGGACGGCACAGTCTCCAGGCGCGTCCGCGTCCCCATGTGTGTTAAATAGTGGTCCTAGCAGAAGCACTAGACCGCTACCTGTGTCCTGGCCACTCCTTCCGGGGAAACCAAAAGTGTGCAATGCAAAAGGGTGTCTGCCCCCTCCGCATCAATCGAGCAAGGAACGCTCACGGCGGAACAAGGAGGCAGCACTACCAATCACCCCCTGCAGCAGGAGCCCAGACAATAACAAGAGTAGGTGCAAAATGCACAGTTTTAAAAACAATTAAAATGTCCCCAGATATAAATCAGGACCTCTTCAGGAGCCCTGTGGTTCAGGACGGCACAGTCTCTAGGCGCGTCCGCGTCCCCATGTGTGTTACATAGTGGTCCTAGCAGAAGCACTAGACCGCTACCTGTGTCCTGGCCACTCCTTCCGGGGAAACCAAAAGTGTGCAATGCAAAATGGTGTCTATCCCCCTCCGCATCAATCGAGCAAGGAACGCTCGTGGCGGAACGAAGAGGCAGCACTACCAATCACCCCCTCAGCAGGAGCCCAGACAATAACAAGAGTAAGTGCAAAATGCGCAGTTTTAAAAACAATTAAAATATGCCCAGAAATAAATCAGGACCTCTTCAGGAGCCCTGAGGTTCAGGACGGCACAGTCTCCAGGTGCGTCCGCGTCCCCATGTGTGTTAAATAGTGGTCCTAGCAGAAGCACTAGACCGCTACCTGTGTCCTGCCCCTCCTTCCGGGGAAACCGAAAGTGTGCAATGCAAAATGGTGTCTGCCCCCCTCCGCATCAATCGAGCAAGGAACGCTCGCGACGGAACGAGGAGGCAGCACTACCAATCACCCCCCGCAGCAGGAGCCCAGACAATAACAAGAGTAAGTGCAAAATGCGCTGTTTTAAAAACAATTAAAATATGCCCAGAATGAAATCAGGACCTCTTCAGGAGCCCTGCGGTTCAGGACGGCACAGTCTCCAGGCGCGTCCGCGTCCCCATGTGTGTTAAATAGTGGTCCTAGCAAAAGCACTAAACCGCTACCTGTGTTCTGGCCCCTCCTTCCGGGGAAACCGAAAGTGTGCAATGCAAAATGGTGTCTGCCCCCCTCCGCATCAATCGAGCAAGGAACGCTCGCGGCGGTACAAGGAGGCAGCACAACAAATCACCCCCGCAGCAGGAGCCCAGACAATAACAAGAGTAAGTGCAAAATGCACAGTTTTAAAAACAATTAAAATATGCCCAGAAATAAATCAGGACCTCTTCAGGAGCCCTGCGGTTCAGGACGCCACAGTCTCCAGGCATGCCTGCATCCCCATGTGTGTTAAATAGTGGTCCTAGCAGAAGCACTAGACTGCTACCTGTGTCCTGGCCCCTCCTTCCAGGGAAACCGAAAGTGTGCAATGCAAAATGGTGTCTGCCCCCTCCGCATCAATCGAGCAAGGAACGCTCACGGCGGAACAAGGAGGCAGCACTACCAATCACCCCCTGCAGCAGGAGCCCAGACAATAACAAGAGTAAGTGCAAAATGCGCAGTTTTAAAAACAATTAAAATGTGCCCAGATATAAATCAGGACCTCTTCAGGAGCCCTGTGGTTCAGGACGGCACAGTCTCCAGGCGCTTCCGCGTCCCCATGTGTGTTAAATAGTGGTCCTAGCAGAAGCACTAGACCGCTACCTGTGTCCTGGCCCCTCCTTCCGGGGAAACCGAAAGTGTGCAATGCAAAATGGTGTCTATCCCCCTCTGCATCAATCGAGCAAGGAACGGTCGTGGCGGAACTAAGAGGCAGCACTACCAATCACCCCCTCAGCAGGAGCCCAGACAATAACAAGAGTAAGTGCAAAATGCGCAGTTTTAAAAACAATTAAAATATGCCCAGAAATAAATCAGGACCTCTTCAGGAGCCCTGCGGTTCAGGACGGCACAGTCTCCAGGCACGTCCGCGTCCCCATGTGTGTTAAATTGTGGTCCTAGCAGAAGCACTAGAACGCTACCTGTGTCCTGGCCCCTCCTTCCGGGGAAACAAAGTGTGCAATGCAAAATGGTGTCTGCCCCCTCCGCATCAATCGAGCAAGGAACGCTCACGGCGGAACAAGGAGGCAGCACTACCAATCACCCCCTGCAGCAGGAGCCCAAACAATAACAAGAGTAAGTGCAAAATGCGCAGTTTTAAAAACAATTAAAATGTGCCCAGATATAAATCAGGACCTCTTCAGGAGCCCTGTGGTTCAGGACGGCACAGTCTCCAGGCGCGTCCGCGTCCCCATGTGTGTTAAATAGTGGTTCTAGCAGAAGCACTAGACCGCTACCTGTGTCCTGGCCCCTCCTTCCGGGGAAACCAAAAGTGTGCAATGCAAAATGGTGTCTGCCCCCCTACGTATCAATCGAGCAAGGAACGCTCGTGGCAGAACGAAGAGGCAGCACTACCAATCACCCCCCGCAGCAGGAGCCCAGACAATAACAGGAGTAAGTGCAAAATGCGCAGTTTTAAAAACAATTAAAATATGCCCAGAAATAAATCAGGACCTCTTCAGGAGCCCTGCGGTTCAGGACGGCACAGTCTCCAGGTGCGTCTGCGTCTCCATGTGTGTTATATAGTGGTACTAGCAGAAGCACTAGACCGCTACCTGTGTCGTGGCCCCTCCTTCCAGGGAAACCGAAAGTGTGCAATGCAAAATGGTGTCTGCCTCCCTCCGCATCAATCGAGCAAGGAACGCGCGCGGCGGAATGAGGAGGCAGCACTACCAATCACCCCTGCAGCAGGAGCCCAGACAATAACAAGAGTAAGTGCAAATTGCGCAGTTTTAAAAATAATTAAAATATGCCCAGAAATAAATCAGGACCTCTTTGGGAGCCCTGCGGTTCACTAAGGCACAGTCTCCAGGCGCATCCGCGTCCCCATGTGTGTTAAATAGTGGTCCTGGCAGACGCACTAGACCGCTACCTGTGTCCTGGCCCCTCCTTCTGGGATAACCGAAAGTGTGCAATGCAAAATGGTGTCTGCCCCCCTCTGCATCAATCGAGCGAGGAACGCTGGCGGCGGAACGAGGAGGCAGCACTACCAATCACCCCCTGCAGCAGGAGCCCAGACAATAACAAGACTAAGTGCAAAATGCGCTGTTTTAAAAACAATTAAAATATGCCCAGAAATAAATCAGGACCTCTTCAGGAGCCCTGCAGCTCTAGACGGCACAGACTCCAGGCGCGTCCGCGTCCCCATGTGTGTTAAATAGTGGTCCTAGCAGAAGCACTAGAACGCTACCTGTGTCCTGGCCCCTCCTTCCGGGGAAACCAAAAGTGTGTAATGCAAAATGGTGTCTGCCCCCCTCCGCATCAATCGAACAAGGAACGCTCGTGGTGGAATGAGGAGGCAGCACTACCAATCACCCCCGCAGCAGGAGCATAGACAATAACAAGAGTAAGTGCAAAGTGCGCAGTTTTAAAAACAATTAAAATATGCCCACAATGAAATCAGGACCTCTTCAGGAGCCCTGCAGTTCAGGACAGCACATTCTCCAGGCGCGTCCGCGTCCCCATGTGTGTTAAATATTGGTCCTAGCAGAAGCACTAAACCGCTACCTGTGTCCTGGCCCCTCCTTCCAGGGAAACCGAAAGTGTGCAATGCAAAATGGTGTCTGCCCCCCTCTGCATCAATCGAGCAAGGAACGCTCGCGGCAGAACAAGGAGGCAGCACTACCAATCACCCCCCGCAGCAGGAGCCCAGACAATAACAAGAGTAAGTGCAAAATGCGCTGTTTTAAAATCAATTAAAATGTGCCCAGAAATAAATCAGGACCTCTTCAGGAGCCCTGTGGTTCAGGACGGCACAGTCTCCAGGCGCGTCCGCGTCCCCATGTGTGTTAAATAGTGGTCCTAGCAGAAGCACTAGACCGCTACCTGTGTCCTGGCCCCTCCTTCCGGGGAACCCAAAAGTGTGCAATGCAAAAGGGTGTTTGCCCCCTCCGCATCAATCGAGCAAGGAACGCTCACGGCGGAACAAGGAGGCAGCACTACCAATCACCCCCTGCAGCAGGAGCCCAGACAATAACAAGAGTAAGTGCAAAATGCACAGTTTTAAAAACAATTAAAATGTGCCCAGATATAAATCAGGACCTCTTCAGGAGCCCTGTGGTTCAGGACGGCACAGTCTCCAGGCGCGTCCGCGTCCCCATGTGTGTTACATAGTGGTCCTAGCAGAAGCACTAGACCGCTACCTGTGTCCTGGCCCCTCCTTCCGGGAAACCAAAAGTGTGCAATGCAAAATGGTGTCTATACCCTCCGCATCAATCGAGCAAGGAACGCTCGTGGCGGAATGAAGAGGCAGCACTACCAATCACCCCCTCAGCAGGAGCCCAGACAATAAGAAGAGTAAGTGCAAAATGCGCAGTTTTAAAAACAATTAAAATATGCCCAGAAATAAATCAGGACCTCTTCAGGAGCCCTGCGGTTCAGGACAGCACAGTCTCCAGGCGTGTCCGCATCCCCATGTGTGTTAAATAGTGGTCCTAGCAGAAGCACTAGACCACTACCTGTGTCCCAGTCCCACCTTCCGCGGAAACCGAAAGTGTGCAATGCAAAATGGTGTCTGCCCCCTCCACATCAATCGAGCAAGGAACGCTCGCGGCGGAACGAGGAGGCAGCACTACCAATCACCCCCGCAGCAGGAGCCCAGACAATGACAAGAGTAAGTGCAAAATGCGCAGTTGTAAAAACAATTTAAATATGCCCAGAAATAAATCAGGACCTCTTCAGTAGCCCTGAGGTTCAGGACGGCACAGTCTCCAGGTGCGTCCGCGTCCCCATGTGTGTTAAATAGTGGTCCTAGCAGAAGCACTAAACCGCTACCTGTGTCCTGGCCCCTCCTTCCGGGGAAACCGAAAGTGTGCAATGCAAAATGGTGTCTGCCCCCTCCGCATCAATCGAGCAAGGAATGCTCGCGGCGGTACAAGGAGGCAGCACAACAAATCACCCCCGCAGCAGGAGCCAAGACAATAACAAGAGTAAGTGCAAAATGCGCAGTTTTAAAAACAATTAAAATATGCCCAGAAATAAATCAGGACCTCTTCAGGAGCCCTGCGGTTCAGGACGCCACAGTCTCCAGGCATGCCTGCGTCCCCATGTGTGTTAAATAGTGGTCCTAGCAGAAGCACTAGACTGCTACCTGTGTCCTGGCCCCTCCTTCCAGGGAAACCGAAAGTGTGCAATGCAAAATGGTGTCTGCCCCCTCCGCATCAATCGAGCAAGGAACGCTCACGGCGGAACAAGGAGGCAGCACTTCCAATCACCCCCTGCAGCAGGAGCCCAGACAATAACAAGAGTAAGTGCAAAATGCGCAGTTTTAAAAACAATTAAAATGTGCCCAGATATAAATCAGGACCTCTTCAGGATACCCTGTGGTTCAGGACGGCACAGTCTCCAGGCGCTTCCGCGTCCCCATGTGTGTTAAATAGTGGTCCTAGCAGAAGCACTATACCGCTACCTGTGTCCTGGCCCCTCCTTCCGGGGAAACCGAAAGTGTGCAATGCAAAATGGTGTCTATCCCCCTCTGCATCAATCGAGCAAGGAACGCTCGTGGCGGAACGTAGAGGCAGCACTACCAATCACCCCCTCAGCAGGAGCCCAGACAATAACAAGAGTAAGTGCAAAATGCGCAGTTTTAAAAACAATTAAAATATGCCCAGAAATAAATCAGGACCTCTTCAGGAGCACTGCGGTTCAGGACGGCACAGTCTCCAGGCACGTCCGCGTCCCCATGTGTGTTAAATTGTGGTCCTAGCAGAAGCACTAGACCGCTACCTGTGTCCTGGCCCCTCCTTCCGGGGAAACAAAGTGTGGAATGCAAAATGGTGTCTGCCCCCTCCGCATCAATCGAGCAAGGAACGCTCACGGCGGAACAAGGAGGCAGCACTACCAATCACCCCCTGCAGCAGGAGCCCAGACAATAACAAGAGTAAGTGCAAAATGCGCAGTTTTAAAAACAATTAAAATGTGCCCAGATATAAATCAGGACCTCTTCAGGAGCCCTGTGGTTCAGGACGGCACAGTCTCCAGGCGCGTCCGCGTCCCCATGTGTGTTAAATAATGGTTCTAGCAGAAGCACTAGACCGCTACCTGTGTCCTGGCCCCTCCTTCCGGGGAAACCAAAAGTGTGCAATGCAAAATGGTGTCTGCCCCCCTCCGTATCAATCGAGCAAGGAACGCTCATGGCGGAACGAAGAGGCAGCACTACCAATCACCCCACGCAGCAGGAGCCCAGACAATAACAAGAGTAAGTGCAAAATGCGGTGTTTTAAAAACAATAAAATATGCTCAGAAACAAATCAGGACCTCTTCAGGAGCCCTGCGGTTCAGGACGGCACAGTCTCCAGGCGTGTCCGCGTCCCCATGTGTGTTAAATAGTGGTCCTAGCAGAAGCACTAGACCGCTACCTGTGTCCTGGCCCCTCCTTCCGGGGAAACCGAATGTGTGGAATGCAAAATGGTGTCTGCCCCCCTCCGCATCAATTGAGCAAGGAACGCTCACGGCGGAATGAGGAGGCAGCACTACCAATCACCCCCCGCAGCAGGAGCCCAGACAATAACAGGAGTAAGTGCAAAATGCGCAGTTTTAAAAACAATTAAAATATGCCCAGAAATAAATCAGGACCTCTTCAGGAGCCCTGCGGTTCAGGACGGCACAGTCTCCAGGTGCGTCTGCGTCTCCATGTGTGTTATATAGTGGTACTAGCAGACGCACGAGACCGCTACCTGTGTAGTGGCCCCTCCTTCCAGGGAAACCGAAAGTGTGCAATGCAAAATGGTGTCTGCCTCCCTCCGCATCAATCGAGCAAGGAACGCTCGCGGCGGAACGAGGAGGCAGCACTACCAATCACCCCCGCAGCAGGAGCCCAGACAATAACAAGAGTAAGTGCAAAATGCGCAGTTTTAAAAACAATTAAAATATGCCCAGAAATAAATTAGGACCTCTTCAGTAGCCCTGCGGTTCAGGACGGCACAGTCTCCAGGCGCATCCGCGTCCCCATGTGTGTTAAATAGTGGTCCTGGCAGACGCACTAGACCGCTACCTGTGTCCTGGCCCCTCCTTCCGGGGAAACCGAAAGTGTGCAATGCAAAATGGTGTCTGCCCCCCTCTGCATCAATCGAGCGAGGAACGCTGGCGGCGGAACGAGGAGGCAGCACTACCAATCACCCCCTGCAGCAGGAGCCCAGACAATAACAAGACTAAGTGCAAAATGCGCTGTTTTAAAAACAATTAAAATATGCCCAGAAAGAAATCAGGACCTCTTCAGGATCCCTGCGGTTCAGGATGGCACAGTCTACAGGTGCGTCTGCGTGCCCATGTGTGTTAAATAGTGGTCCTAGCAGAAGCACTAGACCACTACCTGTGTCCTGGCCCTTCCTTCCAAGGAAACCGAAAGTGTGCAATGCAAAATGGTGTCTGCCCCCTCCGCATCAATCGAGCAAGGAACGCTCGCGGCGGAACGAGGAGGCAGCACTACCAATCACCCCTCGCAGCAGGAGCCCAGACAATAACAAGAGTAAGTGCAAAATGCGCAGTTTTAAAAACAATTAAAATATGCCCAGAAATAAATCAGGACCTCTTCAGGAGCCACAGTCTCCAGGCGCGTCCGCGTCCCCATGTGTGTTAAATAGTGGTCCTAGCAGAAGCACTAGACCGCTACCTGTGTCCTGGCCCCTCCTTCCGGGGAAACCGAAAGTGTGCAATGCAAAATGGTGTCTGCCCCCTCTTCAGCAATCGAGCAAGGATCGCTCGCGGCGGAACGAGGAGGCAGCACTACCAATCACCCCACACAGCAGGAGCCCAGACAATAACAAGAGTAAGTGCAAAATGCGCAGTTTTAAAAACAATTAAAATATGCCGAGAAATAAATCAGGACCTCTTCAGGAGCCCTGCAGCTCAGGACGGCACAGTCTCCAGGCGCGTCCGCGTCCCCATGTGTGTTAAATAGTGGTCCTAGCAGAAGCACTAGAACGCTACCTGTGTCCTGGCCCCTCCTTCCAGGGAAACCGATAGTGTGTAATGCAAAATGGTGTCTGCCCCCTCCGCATCAATCAAGCAAGGAACGCTCGCGGTGGAATGAGGAGGCAGCACTACCAATCACCCCCGCAGCAGGAGCATAGACAATAACAAGAGTAAGTGCAAAATGCGCAGTTTTAAAAACAATTTAAATATGCCCAGAAATAAATCAGGACCTCTTCAGGAGCCCTGCAGCTCAGGACGGCACAGTCTCCAGGCGCGTCCGCGTCCCCATGTGTGTTAAATAGTGGTCCTAGCAGAAGCACTAGAACGCTACCTGTGTCCTGGCCCCTCCTTCCGGGGAAACCGAAAGTGTGTAATGCAAAATGGTGTCTGCCCCCCTCCGCATCAATCGAGCAAGGAACGCTCGTGGCAGAACAAGGAGGCAGCACTACCAATCACCCCCCGCAGCAGAAGCCCAGACAATAACAAGAGTAAGTGCAAAATGCGCTGTTTTAAAAACAATTAAAATATGCCCAGAAATAAATCAGGACCTCTTCAGGAGTCTTGCGGTGCAGCACGGCACAGTCTTCAAGGTGCCTCCGCGTCCCCATGTGTGTTAAATAGTGGTCCTAGCAGAAGCACTAGACCGCTACCTGTGTCCTAGCCCCTCCTTCCAGGGAAACCGAAAGTGTGCAATGCAAAATGGTGTCTGCCCCCTCCGCATCAATCGAGCAAGGAACGCTCACGGCGGAACAAGGAGGCAGCACTACCAATCACCCCTGCAGCAGGAGCCCAGACAATAACAAGAGTAAGTGCAAAATACGCAGTTTTAAAAACAATTAAAATATGCCCAGAAATAAATCAGGACCTCTTCAGGAGGCACAGTCTCCAGGCGCGTCCGCGTCCCCATGTGTGTTAAATAGTGGTCCTAGCAGAAGCACTAGACCGCTACCTGTGTCCTGGGCCCACCTTCCGTGGAAACCGAAAGTGTGCAATGTAAAATGATGTCTGCTCCCATCCGCATCAATCGAGCAATGAACGCTCTCGGCGGAAAGAGGAGGCAGCACTACCAATCACCCCCGCAGCCGGAGCCCAGACAATAACAAGATTAAGTGCAAAATTAGCAGTTTTAAAAACAATTAAAGTGTGCCCAGAAATAAATCAGGACCTCTTCAGGAGCCCTGCGGTTTAGGACGGCACAGTCTCCAGGCGCGTCCGCGTCCCCTTGTGTGTTAAATAGTGGTCCTAGCAGAAGCACTAGACCGCTACCTGTGTCCTGGCCCCTCCTTCCGGGGAAACCGAAAGTGTGCAATGCAAAATGGTGTCTGCCCCCTCTGCATCAATTGAGCGAGGAACGCTGGGGGCGGAACGAGGAGGCAGCACTACCAATCACCCCCAGCAGCAGGAGCCCAGACAATAACAAGACTAAGTGCAAAATGCGCTGTTTTAAAAACAATTAAAATATGCCCAGAAATAAATCAGGACCTCTTCAGGAGACCTGCGGTTCAGGACGGCACGGTCTCCAGGTGTGTCCACGTCCCCATGTGTGTTAAATATTGGTCCAAGCAGAAGCACTAGACCGCTACCTGTGTCCTGGCCCCTCCTTCCGGGGAAACCGAATGTGTGGAATGCAAAATGGTGTCTGCCCCCTCCGCATCAATTGAGCAAGGAACGCTCACAGCGGAATGAGGAGGCAGCACTACCAATCACCCCCCGCAGCAGGAGCCCAGACAATAACAGGAGTAAGTGCAAAATGCGCAGTTTTAAAAACAATTAAAATATGCCCAGAAATAAATCAGGACCTCTTCAGGAGCCCTGCGGTTCAGGACGGCACAGTCTCCAGGTGCGTCTGCGTCTCCATGTGTGTTATATAGTGGTACTAGCAGAAGCACGAGACCGCTACCTGTGTTGTGGCCCCTCCTTCCAGGGAAACCGAAAGTGTGCAATGCAAAATGGTGTCTGCCTCCCTCCGCATCAATCGAGCAAGGAACGCTCGCGGCGGAATGAGGAGGCAGCACTACCAATCACCCCCGCAGCAGGAGCCCAGACAATAACAAGAGTAAGTGCAAAATGCGCAGTTTTAAAAACAATTAAAATATGCCCAGAAATAAATCAGGACCTCTTCAGGAGCCCTGCGGTTCAGGACGGCACAGTCTCCAGGCGCATCCGCGTCCCCATGTGTGTTAAGTAGTGGTCCTGGCAGATGCACTAGACCGCTACCTGTGTCCTGGCCCCTCCTTCCGGGGAAACCGAAAGTGTGCAATGCAAAATGGTGTCTGCCCCCTCTGCATCAATCGAGCGAGGAACGCTGGTGGCGGAACGCGGAGGCAGCACTACCATTCACCCCCTGCAGCAGGAGCCCAGACAATAACAAGACTAAGTGCAAAATGCGCTGTTTTAAAAACAATTAAAATATGCCCAGAAAGAAATCAGGACCTCTTCAGGAGCCCAGCAATTCAGGACGGCACGGTCTCAAGGCGCGTCCCCATGTGTGTTAAATAGTGATCCTAGCAGAAGCACTAGACCGCTACCTGTGTCCTGGCCCCTCCTTCCGGGGAAACCGAAAGTGTGCAATGCAAAATGGTGTCTGCCCACCTCCGCATCAATCGAGCAAGGAATGCTCGTGGCGGAATGAAGAGGCAGCACTACCAATCACCCCCGCAGCAGGAGCATAGACAATAACAAGAGTAAGTGCAAAATGCGCAGTTTTAAAAACAATTTAAATATGCCCAGAAATAAATCAGGACCTCTTCAGGAGCCCTGGAGCTCAGGACGGCACAGTCTCCAGGCGCGTCCGCGTCCCCATGTGTGTTAAATAGTGGTCCTAGCAGAAGCACTAGAACGCTACCTGTGTCCTGGCCCCTCCTTCCAGGAAACCGATAGTGTGTAATGCAAAATGGTGTCTGCCCCCTCCGCATCAATCAAGCAAGGAACGCTCGCGGTGGAATGAGGAGGCAGCACTACCAATCACCCCCGCAGCAGGAGCATAGACAATAACAAGAGTAAGTGCAAAATGCGCAGTTTTAAAAACAATTTAAATATGCCCAGAAATAAATCAGGACCTCTTCAGGAGCCCTGCAGCTCAGGACGGCACAGTCTCCAGGCGCGTCCGCGTCCCCATGTGTGTTAAATAGTGGTCCTAGCAGTAGCACTAGAACGCTACCTGTGTCCTGGCCCCTCCTTCCGGGGAAACCGAAAGTGTGTAATGCAAAATGGTGTCTGCCCCCCTCCGCATCAATCGAGCAAGGAACGCTCGTGGCAGAACAAGGAGGCAGCACTACCAATCACCCCCCGCAGCAGAAGCCCAGACAATAACAAGAGTAAGTGCAAAATGCGCTGTTTTAAAAACAATTAAAATATGCCCAGAAATAAATCAGGACCTCTTCAGGAGTCTTGCGGTGCAGCACGGCACAGTCTTCAAGGTGCCTCCGCGTCCCCATGTGTGTTAAATAGTGGTCCTAGCAGAAGCACTAGACCGCTACCTGTGTCCTAGCCCCTCCTTCCAGGGAAACCGAAAGTGTGCAATGCAAAATGGTGTCTGCCCCCTCCGCATCAATCGAGCAAGGAACGCTCACGGCGGAACAAGGAGGCAGCACTACCAATCACCCCCTGCAGCAGGAGCCCAGACAATAACAAGAGTAAGTGCAAAATACGCAGTTTTAAAAACAATTAAAATATGCCCAGAAATAAATCAGGACCTCTTCAGGAGGCACAGTCTCCAGGCGCGTCCGCGTCCCCATGTGTGTTAAATAGTGGTCCTAGCAGAAGCACTAGACCGCTACCTGTGTCCTGGGCCCACCTTCCGTGGAAACCGAAAGTGTGCAATGTAAAATGATGTCTGCTCCCATCCGCATCAATCGAGCAATGAACGCTCTCGGCGGAAAGAGGAGGCAGCACTACCAATCACCCCCGCAGCCGGAGCCCAGACAATAACAAGATTAAGTGCAAAATGAGCAGTTTTAAAAACAATTAAAGTGTGCCCAGAAATAAATCAGGACCTCTTCAGGAGCCCTGCGGTTTAGGACGGCACAGTCTCCAGGCGCGTCCGCGTCCCCTTGTGTGTTAAATAGTGGTCCTAGCAGAAGCACTAGACCGCTACCTGTGTCCTGGCCCCTCCTTCCGGGGAAACCAAAAGTGTGCAATGCAAAATGGTGTCTGCCCCCCTCTGCATCAATTGAGCGAGGAACGCTGGGGGCGGAACGAGGAGGCAGCACTACCAATCACCCCCAGCAGCAGGAGCCCAGACAATAACAAGACTAAGTGCAAAATGCGCTGTTTTAAAAACAATTAAAATATGCCCAGAAATAAATCAGGACCTCTTCAGGAGACCTGCGGTTCAGGACGGCACGGTCTCCAGGTGTGTCCACGTCCCCATGTGTGTTAAATATTGGTCCAAGCAGAAGCACTAGACCGCTACCTGTGTCCTGGCCCCTCCTTCCGGGGAAACCGAAAGTGTGCAATGCAAAATGGTGTCTATCCCCCTCTGCATCAATCGAGCAAGGAACGGTCGTGGCGGAACTAAGAGGCAGCACTACCAATCACCCCCTCAGCAGGAGCCCAGACAATAACAAGAGTAAGTGCAAAATGCGCAGTTTTAAAAACAATTAAAATATGCCCAGAAATAAATCAGGACCTCTTCAGGAGCCCTGCGGTTCAGGACGGCACAGTCTCCAGGCACGTCCGCGTCCCCATGTGTGTTAAATTGTGGTCCTAGCAGAAGCACTAGAACGCTACCTGTGTCCTGGCCCCTCCTTCCGGGGAAACCAAAGTGTGCAATGCAAAATGGTGTCTGCCCCCTCCGCATCAATCGAGCAAGGAACGCTCACGGCGGAACAAGGAGGCAGCACTACCAATCACCCCTGCAGCAGGAGCCCAAACAATAACAAGAGTAAGTGCAAAATGCGCAGTTTTAAAAACAATTAAAATGTGCCCAGATATAAATCAGGACCTCTTCAGGAGCCCTGTGGTTCAGGACGGCACAGTCTCCAGGCGCGTCCGCGTCCCCATGTGTGTTAAATAGTGGTTCTAGCAGAAGCACTAGACCGCTACCTGTGTCCTGGCCCCTCCTTCCGGGAAACCAAAAGTGTGCAATGCAAAATGGTGTCTGCCCCCTACGTATCAATCGAGCAAGGAACGCTCGTGGCAGAACGAAGAGGCAGCACTACCAATCACCCCCGCAGCAGGAGCCCAGACAATAACAGGAGTAAGTGCAAAATGCGCAGTTTTAAAAACAATTAAAATATGCCCAGAAATAAATCAGGACCTCTTCAGGAGCCCTGCGGTTCAGGACGGCACAGTCTCCAGGTGCGTCTGCGTCTCCATGTGTGTTATATAGTGGTACTAGCAGAAGCACTAGACCGCTACCTGTGTCGTGGCCCCTCCTTCCAGGGAAACCGAAAGTGTGCAATGCAAAATGGTGTCTGCCTCCCTCCGCATCAATCGAGCAAGGAACGCTCGCGGCGGAATGAGGAGGCAGCACTACCAATCACCCCTGCAGCAGGAGCCCAGACAATAACAAGAGTAAGTGCAAATTGCGCAGTTTTAAAAACAATTAAAATATGCCCAGAAATAAATCAGGACCTCTTTGGGAGCCCTGCGGTTCACTAAGGCACAGTCTCCAGGCGCATCCGCGTCCCCATGTGTGTTAAATAGTGGTCCTGGCAGACGCACTAGACCGCTACCTGTGTCCTGGCCCCTCCTTCCGGGATAACCGAAAGTGTGCAATGCAAAATGGTGTCTGCCCCCCTCTGCATCAATCGAGCGAGGAACGCTGGCGGCGGAACGAGGAGGCAGCACTACCAATCACCCCCTGCAGCAGGAGCCCAGACAATAACAAGACTAAGTGCAAAATGCGCTGTTTTAAAAACAATTAAAATATGCCCAGAAAGAAATCAGGACCTCTTCAGGAGCCCAGCAGTTCAGGACGGCACGGTCTCAAGGCGCGTCCCCATGTGTGTTAAATAGTGATCCTAGCAGAAGCACTAGACCGCTACCTGTGTCCTGGCCCCTCCTTCCGGGGAAACGAAAGTGTGCAATGCAAAATGGTGTCTGCCCCCCTCTGCAGCAATTGAGCAAGGAACACTCGTGGCGGAACGAGGAGGCAGCACTACCAATCACCCTCCACAGCAGGAGCCCAGACAATAACAAGAGTAAGTGCAAAATGCGCAGTTTTAAAAACAATTAAAATATGCCCAGAAATAAATCAGGACCTCTTCAGGAGCCCTGCAGCTCTAGACGGCACAGACTCCAGGCGCGTCCGCGTCCCCATGTGTGTTAAATAGTGGTCCTAGCAGAAGCACTAGAACGCTACCTGTGTCCTGGCCCCTCCTTCCGGGGAAACCAAAAGTGTGTAATGCAAAATGGTGTCTGCCCCCCTCCGCATCAATCGAACAAGGAACGCTCGTGGTGGAATGAGGAGGCAGCACTACCAATCACCCCCGCAGCAGGAGCATAGACAATAACAAGAGTAAGTGCAAAGTGCGCAGTTTTAAAAACAATTAAAATATGCCCACAATGAAATCAGGACCTCTTCAGGAGCCCTGCAGTTCAGGACAGCACAGTCTCCAGGCGCGTCCGCGTCCCCATGTGTGTTAAATATTGGTCCTAGCAGAAGCACTAAACCGCTACCTGTGTCCTGGCCCCTCCTTCCAGGGAAACCGAAAGTGTGCAATGCAAAATGGTGTCTGCCCCCTCTGCATCAATCGAGCAAGGAACGCTCGCGGCAGAACAAGGAGGCAGCACTACCAATCACCCCGCAGCAGGAGCCCAGACAATAACAAGAGTAAGTGCAAAATGCGCTGTTTTAAAATCAATTAAAATGTGCCCAGAAATAAATCAGGACCTCTTCAGGAGCCCTGTGGTTCAGGACGGCACAGTCTCCAGGCGCGTCCGCGTCCCCATGTGTGTTAAATAGTGGTCCTAGCAGAAGCACTAGACCGCTACCTGTGTCCTGGCCCCTCCTTCCGGGGAACCCAAAAGTGTGCAATGCAAAAGGGTGTTTGCCCCCTCCGCATCAATCGAGCAAGGAACGCTCACGGCGGAACAAGGAGGCAGCACTACCAATCACCCCCTGCAGCAGGAGCCCAGACAATAACAAGAGTAAGTGCAAAATGCACAGTTTTAAAAACAATTAAAATGTGCCCAGATATAAATCAGGACCTCTTCAGGAGCCCTGTGGTTCAGGACGGCACAGTCTCCAGGCGCGTCCGCGTCCCCATGTGTGTTACATAGTGGTCCTAGCAGAAGCACTAGACCGCTACCTGTGTCCTGGCCCCTCCTTCCGGGGAAACCAAAAGTGTGCAATGCAAAATGGTGTCTATACCCTCCGCATCAATCGAGCAAGGAACGCTCGTGGCGGAATGAAGAGGCAGCACTACCAATCACCCCCTCAGCAGGAGCCCAGACAATAAGAAGAGTAAGTGCAAAATGCGCAGTTTTAAAAACAATTAAAATATGCCCAGAAATAAATCAGGACCTCTTCAGGAGCCCTGCGGTTCAGGACAGCACAGTCTCCAGGCGTGTCCGCATCCCCATGTGTGTTAAATAGTGGTCCTAGCAGAAGCACTAGACCACTACCTGTGTCCCAGTCCCACCTTCCGCGGAAACCGAAAGTGTGCAATGCAAAATGGTGTCTGCCCCCCTCCACATCAATCGAGCAAGGAACGCTCGCGGCGGAACGAGGAGGCAGCACTACCAATCACCCCCCGCAGCAGGAGCCCAGACAATGACAAGAGTAAGTGCAAAATGCGCAGTTGTAAAAACAATTTAAATATGCCCAGAAATAAATCAGGACCTCTTCAGTAGCCCTGAGGTTCAGGACGGCACAGTCTCCAGGTGCGTCCGCGTCCCCATGTGTGTTAAATAGTGGTCCTAGCAGAAGCACTAAACCGCTACCTGTGTCCTGGCCCCTCCTTCCGGGGAAACCGAAAGTGTGCAATGCAAAATGGTGTCTGCCCCCTCCGCATCAATCGAGCAAGGAATGCTCGCGGCGGTACAAGGAGGCAGCACAACAAATCACCCCCGCAGCAGGAGCCAAGACAATAACAAGAGTAAGTGCAAAATGCGCAGTTTTAAAAACAATTAAAATATGCCCAGAAATAAATCAGGACCTCTTCAGGAGCCCTGCGGTTCAGGACGCCACAGTCTCCAGGCATGCCTGCGTCCCCATGTGTGTTAAATAGTGGTCCTAGCAGAAGCACTAGACTGCTACCTGTGTCCTGGCCCCTCCTTCCAGGGAAACCGAAAGTGTGCAATGCAAAATGGTGTCTGCCCCCTCCGCATCAATCGAGCAAGGAACGCTCACGGCGGAACAAGGAGGCAGCACTTCCAATCACCCCCTGCAGCAGGAGCCCAGACAATAACAAGAGTAAGTGCAAAATGCGCAGTTTTAAAAACAATTAAAATGTGCCCAGATATAAATCAGGACCTCTTCAGGATACCCTGTGGTTCAGGACGGCACAGTCTCCAGGCGCTTCCGCGTCCCCATGTGTGTTAAATAGTGGTCCTAGCAGAAGCACTATACCGCTACCTGTGTCCTGGCCCCTCCTTCCGGGGAAACCGAAAGTGTGCAATGCAAAATGGTGTCTATCCCCCTCTGCATCAATCGAGCAAGGAACGCTCGTGGCGGAACGAGAGGCAGCACTACCAATCACCCCCTCAGCAGGAGCCCAGACAATAACAAGAGTAAGTGCAAAATGCGCAGTTTTAAAATCAATTAAAATATGCCCAGAAATAAATCAGGACCTCTTCAGGAGCCCTGCGGTTCAGGACGGCACAGTCTCCAGGCACGTCCGCGTCCCCATGTGTGTTAAATTGTGGTCCTAGCAGAAGCACTAGACCGCTACCTGTGTCCTGGCCCCTCCTTCCGGGGAAACAAAGTGTGGAATGCAAAATGGTGTCTGCCCCCTCCGCATCAATCGAGCAAGGAACGCTCACGGCGGAACAAGGAGGCAGCACTACCAATCACCCCCTGCAGCAGGAGCCCAGACAATAACAAGAGTAAGTGCAAAATGCGCAGTTTTAAAAACAATTAAAATGTGCCCAGATATAAATCAGGACCTCTTCAGGAGCCCTGTGGTTCAGGACGGCACAGTCTCCAGGCGCGTCCGCGTCCCCATGTGTGTTAAATAATGGTTCTAGCAGAAGCACTAGACCGCTACCTGTGTCCTGGCCCCTCCTTCCGGGAAACCAAAAGTGTGCAATGCAAAATGGTGTCTGCCCCCTCCGTATCAATCGAGCAAGGAACGCTCATGGCGGAACGAAGAGGCAGCACTACCAATCACCCCACGCAGCAGGAGCCCAGACAATAACAAGAGTAAGTGCAAAATGCGGTGTTTTAAAAACAATAAAATATGCTCAGAAACAAATCAGGACCTCTTCAGGAGCCCTGCGGTTCAGGACGGCACAGTCTCCAGGCGTGTCCGCGTCCCCATGTGTGTTAAATAGTGGTCCTAGCAGAAGCACTAGACCGCTACCTGTGTCCTGGCCCCTCCTTCCGGGGAAACCGAATGTGTGGAATGCAAAATGGTGTCTGCCCCCTCCGCATCAATTGAGCAAGGAACGCTCACGGCGGAATGAGGAGGCAGCACTACCAATCACCCCCCGCAGCAGGAGCCCAGACAATAACAGGAGTAAGTGCAAAATGCGCAGTTTTAAAAACAATTAAAATATGCCCAGAAATAAATCAGGACCTCTTCAGGAGCCCTGCGGTTCAGGACGGCACAGTCTCCAGGTGCGTCTGCGTCTCCATGTGTGTTATATAGTGGTACTAGCAGAAGCACGAGACCGCTACCTGTGTAGTGGCCCCTCCTTCCAGGGAAACCGAAAGTGTGCAATGCAAAATGGTGTCTGCCTCCCTCCGCATCAATCGAGCAAGGAACGCTCGCGGCGGAACGAGGAGGCAGCACTACCAATCACCCCCGCAGCAGGAGCCCAGACAATAACAAGAGTAAGTGCAAAATGCGCAGTTTTAAAAACAATTAAAATATGCCCAGAAATAAATTAGGACCTCTTCAGTAGCCCTGCGATTCAGGACGGCACAGTCTCCAGGCGCATCCGCGTCCCCATGTGTGTTAAATAGTGGTCCTGGCAGACGCACTAGACCGCTACCTGTGTCCTGGCCCCTCCTTCCGGGGAAACCGAAAGTGTGCAATGCAAAATGGTGTCTGCCCCCTCTGCATCAATCGAGCGAGGAACGCTGGCGGCGGAACGAGGAGGCAGCACTACCAATCACCCCCTGCAGCAGGAGCCCAGACAATAACAAGACTAAGTGCAAAATGCGCTGTTTTAAAAACAATTAAAATATGCCCAGAAAGAAATCAGGACCTCTTCAGGATCCCTGCGGTTCAGGATGGCACAGTCTACAGGTGCGTCTGCGTGCCCATGTGTGTTAAATAGTGGTCCTAGCAGAAGCACTAGACCACTACCTGTGTCCTGGCCCTTCCTTCCAAGGAAACCGAAAGTGTGCAATGCAAAATGGTGTCTGCCCCCTCCGCATCAATCGAGCAAGGAACGCTCGCGGCGGAACGAGGAGGCAGCACTACCAATCACCCCTCGCAGCAGGAGCCCAGACAATAACAAGAGTAAGTGCAAAATGCGCAGTTTTAAAAACAATTAAAATATGCCCAGAAATAAATCAGGACCTCTTCAGGAGCCACAGTCTCCAGGCGCGTCCGCGTCCCCATGTGTGTTAAATAGTGGTCCTAGCAGAAGCACTAGACCGCTACCTGTGTCCTGGCCCCTCCTTCCGGGGAAACCGAAAGTGTGCAATGCAAAATGGTGTCTGCCCCCTCTTCAGCAATCGAGCAAGGATCGCTCGCGGCGGAACGAGGAGGCAGCACTACCAATCACCCCACACAGCAGGAGCCCAGACAATAACAAGAGTAAGTGCAAAATGCGCAGTTTTAAAAACAATTAAAATATGCCGAGAAATAAATCAGGACCTCTTCAGGAGCCCTGCAGCTCAGGACGGCACAGTCTCCAGGCGCGTCCGCGTCCCCATGTGTGTTAAATAGTGGTCCTAGCAGAAGCACTAGAACGCTACCTGTGTCCTGGCCCCTCCTTCCAGGGAAACCGATAGTGTGTAATGCAAAATGGTGTCTGCCCCCCTCCGCATCAATCAAGCAAGGAACGCTCGCGGTGGAATGAGGAGGCAGCACTACCAATCACCCCCGCAGCAGGAGCATAGACAATAACAAGAGTAAGTGCAAAATGCGCAGTTTTAAAAACAATTTAAATATGCCCAGAAATAAATCAGGACCTCTTCAGGAGCCCTGCAGCTCAGGACGGCACAGTCTCCAGGCGCGTCCGCGTCCCCATGTGTGTTAAATAGTGGTCCTAGCAGAAGCACTAGAACGCTACCTGTGTCCTGGCCCCTCCTTCCGGGGAAACCGAAAGTGTGTAATGCAAAATGGTGTCTGCCCCCTCCGCATCAATCGAGCAAGGAACGCTCGTGGCAGAACAAGGAGGCAGCACTACCAATCACCCCCGCAGCAGAAGCCCAGACAATAACAAGAGTAAGTGCAAAATGCGCTGTTTTAAAAACAATTAAAATATGCCCAGAAATAAATCAGGACCTCTTCAGGAGTCTTGCGGTGCAGCACGGCACAGTCTTCAAGGTGCCTCCGCGTCCCCATGTGTGTTAAATAGTGGTCCTAGCAGAAGCACTAGACCGCTACCTGTGTCCTAGCCCCTCCTTCCAGGGAAACCGAAAGTGTGCAATGCAAAATGGTGTCTGCCCCCTCCGCATCAATCGAGCAAGGAACGCTCACGGCGGAACAAGGAGGCAGCACTACCAATCACCCCTGCAGCAGGAGCCCAGACAATAACAAGAGTAAGTGCAAAATACGCAGTTTTAAAAACAATTAAAATATGCCCAGAAATAAATCAGGACCTCTTCAGGAGGCACAGTCTCCAGGCGCGTCCGCGTCCCCATGTGTGTTAAATAGTGGTCCTAGCAGAAGCACTAGACCGCTACCTGTGTCCTGGGCCCACCTTCCGTGGAAACCGAAAGTGTGCAATGTAAAATGATGTCTGCTCCCATCCGCATCAATCGAGCAATGAACGCTCTCGGCGGAAAGAGGAGGCAGCACTACCAATCACCCCCGCAGCCGGAGCCCAGACAATAACAAGATTAAGTGCAAAATTAGCAGTTTTAAAAACAATTAAAGTGTGCCCAGAAATAAATCAGGACCTCTTCAGGAGCCCTGCGGTTTAGGACGGCACAGTCTCCAGGCGCGTCCGCGTCCCCTTGTGTGTTAAATAGTGGTCCTAGCAGAAGCACTAGACCGCTACCTGTGTCCTGGCCCCTCCTTCCGGGGAAACCGAAAGTGTGCAATGCAAAATGGTGTCTGCCCCCTCTGCATCAATTGAGCGAGGAACGCTGGGGGCGGAACGAGGAGGCAGCACTACCAATCACCCCCAGCAGCAGGAGCCCAGACAATAACAAGACTAAGTGCAAAATGCGCTGTTTTAAAAACAATTAAAATATGCCCAGAAATAAATCAGGACCTCTTCAGGAGACCTGCGGTTCAGGACGGCACGGTCTCCAGGTGTGTCCACGTCCCCATGTGTGTTAAATATTGGTCCAAGCAGAAGCACTAGACCGCTACCTGTGTCCTGGCCCCTCCTTCCGGGGAAACCGAATGTGTGGAATGCAAAATGGTGTCTGCCCCCCTCCGCATCAATTGAGCAAGGAACGCTCACGGCGGAATGAGGAGGCAGCACTACCAATCACCCCCCGCAGCAGGAGCCCAGACAATAACAGGAGTAAGTGCAAAATGCGCAGTTTTAAAAACAATTAAAATATGCCCAGAAATAAATCAGGACCTCTTCAGGAGCCCTGCGGTTCAGGACGGCACAGTCTCCAGGTGCGTCTGCGTCTCCATGTGTGTTATATAGTGGTACTAGCAGAAGCACGAGACCGCTACCTGTGTTGTGGCCCCTCCTTCCAGGGAAACCGAAAGTGTGCAATGCAAAATGGTGTCTGCCTCCTCCGCATCAATCGAGCAAGGAACGCTCGCGGCGGAATGAGGAGGCAGCACTACCAATCACCCCCGCAGCAGGAGCCCAGACAATAACAAGAGTAAGTGCAAAATGCGCAGTTTTAAAAACAATTAAAATATGCCCAGAAATAAATCAGGACCTCTTCAGGAGCCCTGCGGTTCAGGACGGCACAGTCTCCAGGCGCATCCGCGTCCCCATGTGTGTTAAGTAGTGGTCCTGGCAGATGCACTAGACCGCTACCTGTGTCCTGGCCCCTCCTTCCGGGAAACCGAAAGTGTGCAATGCAAAATGGTGTCTGCCCCCTCTGCATCAATCGAGCGAGGAACGCTGGTGGCGGAACGCGGAGGCAGCACTACCATTCACCCCCTGCAGCAGGAGCCCAGACAATAACAAGACTAAGTGCAAAATGCGCTGTTTTAAAAACAATTAAAATATGCCCAGAAAGAAATCAGGACCTCTTCAGGAGCCCAGCAGTTCAGGACGGCACGGTCTCAAGGCGCGTCCCCATGTGTGTTAAATAGTGATCCTAGCAGAAGCACTAGACCGCTACCTGTGTCCTGGCCCCTCCTTCTGGGGAAACCGAAAGTGTGCAATGCAAAATGGTGTCTGCCCACCTCCGCATCAATCGAGCAAGGAATGCTCGTGGCGGAATGAAGAGGCAGCACTACCAATCACCCCCGCAGCAGGAGCATAGACAATAACAAGAGTAAGTGCAAAATGCGCAGTTTTAAAAACAATTTAAATATGCCCAGAAATAAATCAGGACCTCTTCAGGAGCCCTGCAGCTCAGGACGGCACAGTCTCCAGGCGCGTCCGCGTCCCCATGTGTGTTAAATAGTGGTCCTAGCAGAAGCACTAGAACGCTACCTGTGTCCTGGCCCCTCCTTCCAGGGAAACCGATAGTGTGTAATGCAAAATGGTGTCTGCCCCCTCCGCATCAATCAAGCAAGGAACGCTCGCGGTGGAATGAGGAGGCAGCACTACCAATCACCCCCGCAGCAGGAGCATAGACAATAACAAGAGTAAGTGCAAAATGCGCAGTTTTAAAAACAATTTAAATATGCCCAGAAATAAATCAGGACCTCTTCAGGAGCCCTGCAGCTCAGGACGGCACAGTCTCCAGGCGCGTCCGCGTCCCCATGTGTGTTAAATAGTGGTCCTAGCAGTAGCACTAGAACGCTACCTGTGTCCTGGCCCCTCCTTCCGGGGAAACCGAAAGTGTGTAATGCAAAATGGTGTCTGCCCCCTCCGCATCAATCGAGCAAGGAACGCTCGTGGCAGAACAAGGAGGCAGCACTACCAATCACCCCCGCAGCAGAAGCCCAGACAATAACAAGAGTAAGTGCAAAATGCGCTGTTTTAAAAACAATTAAAATATGCCCAGAAATAAATCAGGACCTCTTCAGGAGTCTTGCGGTGCAGCACGGCACAGTCTTCAAGGTGCCTCCGCGTCCCCATGTGTGTTAAATAGTGGTCCTAGCAGAAGCACTAGACCGCTACCTGTGTCCTAGCCCCTCCTTCCAGGGAAACCGAAAGTGTGCAATGCAAAATGGTGTCTGCCCCCTCCGCATCAATCGAGCAAGGAACGCTCACGGCGGAACAAGGAGGCAGCACTACCAATCACCCCCTGCAGCAGGAGCCCAGACAATAACAAGAGTAAGTGCAAAATACGCAGTTTTAAAAACAATTAAAATATGCCCAGAAATAAATCAGGACCTCTTCAGGAGGCACAGTCTCCAGGCGCGTCCGCGTCCCCATGTGTGTTAAATAGTGGTCCTAGCAGAAGCACTAGACCGCTACCTGTGTCCTGGGCCCACCTTCCGTGGAAACCGAAAGTGTGCAATGTAAAATGATGTCTGCTCCCATCCGCATCAATCGAGCAATGAACGCTCTCGGCGGAAAGAGGAGGCAGCACTACCAATCACCCCCGCAGCCGGAGCCCAGACAATAACAAGATTAAGTGCAAAATGAGCAGTTTTAAAAACAATTAAAGTGTGCCCAGAAATAAATCAGGACCTCTTCAGGAGCCCTGCGGTTTAGGACGGCACAGTCTCCAGGCGCGTCCGCGTCCCCTTGTGTGTTAAATAGTGGTCCTAGCAGAAGCACTAGACCGCTACCTGTGTCCTGGCCCCTCCTTCCGGGAAACCAAAAGTGTGCAATGCAAAATGGTGTCTGCCCCCCTCTGCATCAATTGAGCGAGGAACGCTGGGGGCGGAACGAGGAGGCAGCACTACCAATCACCCTCAGCAGCAGGAGCCCAGACAATAACAAGACTAAGTGCAAAATGCGCTGTTTTAAAAACAATTAAAATATGCCCAGAAATAAATCAGGACCTCTTCAGGAGACCTGCGGTTCAGGACGGCACGGTCTCCAGGTGTGTCCACGTCCCCATGTGTGTTAAATATTGGTCCAAGCAGAAGCACTAGACCGCTACCTGTGTCCTGGCCCCTCCTTCCGGGGAAACCGAATGTGTGGAATGCAAAATGGTGTCTGCCCCCTCCGCATCAATTGAGTAAGGAACGCTCACGGCGGAATGAGGAGGCAGCACTACCAATCACCCCCGCAGCAGGAGCCCAGACAATAACAGGAGTAAGTGCAAAATGCGCATTTTTAAAAACAATTAAAATATGCCCAGAAATAAATCAGGACCTCTTCAGGAGCCCTGCGGTTCAGGACGGCACAGTCTTCAGGTGCGTCTGCGTCTCCATGTGTGTTATATAGTGGTACTAGCAGAAGCACGAGACCGCTACCTGTGTTGTGGCCCCTCCTTCCAGGGAAACCGAAAGTGTGCAATGCAAAATGGTGTCTGCCTCCCTCCGCATCAATCGAGCAAGGAACGCTCGCGGCGGAATGAGGAGGCAGCACTACCAATCACCCCCGCAGCAGGAGCCCAGACAATAACAAGAGTAAGTGCAAAATGCGCAGTTTTAAAAACAATTAAAATATGCCCAGAAATAAATCAGGACCTCTTCAGGAGCCCTGCGGTTCAGGACGGCACAGTCTCCAGGCGCATCCGCGTCCCCATGTGTGTTAAGTAGTGGTCCTGGCAGATGCACTAGACCGCTACCTGTGTCCTGGCCCCTCCTTCCGGGGAAACCGAAAGTGTGCAATGCAAAATGGTGTCTGCCCCCCTCTGCATCAATCGAGCGAGGAACGCTGGTGGCGGAACGCGGAGGCAGCACTACCATTCACCCCCTGCAGCAGGAGCCCAGACAATAACAAGACTAAGTGCAAAATGCGCTGTTTTAAAAACAATTAAAATATGCCCAGAAAGAAATCAGGACCTCTTCAGGAGCCCAGCAGTTCAGGACGGCACGGTCTCAAGGCGCGTCCCCATGTGTGTTAAATAGTGATCCTAGCAGAAGCACTAGACCGCTACCTGTGTCCTGGCCCCTCCTTCCGGGGAAACCGAAAGTGTGCAATGCAAAATGGTGTCTGCCCACCTCCGCATCAATCGAGCAAGGAATGCTCGTGGCGGAATGAAGAGGCAGCACTACCAATCACCCCGCAGCAGGAGCATAGACAATAACAAGAGTAAGTGCAAAATGCGCAGTTTTAAAAACAATTTAAATATGCCCAGAAATAAATCAGGACCTCTTCAGGAGCCCTGCAGCTCAGGACGGCACAGTCTCCAGGCGCGTCCGCGTCCCCATGTGTGTTAAATAGTGGTCCTAGCAGAAGCACTAGAACGCTACCTGTGTCCTGGCCCCTCCTTCCAGGGAAACCGATAGTGTGTAATGCAAAATGGTGTCTGCCCCCTCCGCATCAATCAAGCAAGGAACGCTCGCGGTGGAATGAGGAGGCAGCACTACCAATCACCCCCGCAGCAGGAGCATAGACAATAACAAGAGTAAGTGCAAAATGCGCAGTTTTAAAAACAATTTAAATATGCCCAGAAATAAATCAGGACCTCTTCAGGAGCCCTGCAGCTCAGGACGGCACAGTCTCCAGGCGCGTCCGCGTCCCCATGTGTGTTAAATAGTGGTCCTAGCAGAAGCACTAGAACGCTACCTGTGTCCTGGCCCCTCCTTCCGGGGAAACCGAAAGTGTGTAATGCAAAATGGTGTCTGCCCCCTCCGCATCAATCGAGCAAGGAACGCTCGTGGCAGAACAAGGAGGCAGCACTACCAATCACCCCCGCAGCAGAAGCCCAGACAATAACAAGAGTAAGTGCAAAATGCGCTGTTTTAAAAACAATTAAAATATGCCCAGAAATAAATCAGGACCTCTTCAGGAGTCTTGCGGTGCAGCACGGCACAGTCTTCAAGGTGCCTCCGCGTCCCCATGTGTGTTAAATAGTGGTCCTAGCAGAAGCACTAGACCGCTACCTGTGTCCTAGCCCCTCCTTCCAGGGAAACCGAAAGTGTGCAATGCAAAATGGTGTCTGCCCCCTCCGCATCAATCGAGCAAGGAACGCTCACGGCGGAACAAGGAGGCAGCACTACCAATCACCCCCTGCAGCAGGAGCCCAGACAATAACAAGAGTAAGTGCAAAATACGCAGTTTTAAAAACAATTAAAATATGCCCAGAAATAAATCAGGACCTCTTCAGGAGGCACAGTCTCCAGGCGCGTCCGCGTCCCCATGTGTGTTAAATAGTGGTCCTAGCAGAAGCACTAGACCGCTACCTGTGTCCTGGCCCCTCCTTCCGGGAAACCGAAAGTGTGCAATGCAAAATGGTGTCTATCCCCCTCTGCATCAATCGAGCAAGGAACGCTTGTGGCGGAACGCGGAACCAGCACTACCATTCACCCCCTGCAGCAGGAGCCCAGACAATAACAAGACTAAGTGCAAAATGCGCTGTTTTAAAAACAATTAAAATATGCCCAGAAAGAAATCAGGACCTCTTCAGGAGCCCAGCAGTTCAGGACGGCACGGTCTCAAGGCGCGTCCCCATGTGTGTTAAATAGTGATCCTAGCAGAAGCACTAGACCGCTACCTGTGTCCTGGCCCCTCCTTCCGGGGAAACCGAAAGTGTGCAATGCAAAATGGTGTCTGCCCACCTCCGCATCAATCGAGCAAGGAATGCTCGTGGCGGAATGAAGAGGCAGCACTACCAATCACCCCCGCAGCAGGAGCATAGACAATAACAAGAGTAAGTGCAAAATGCGCAGTTTTAAAAACAATTTAAATATGCCCAGAAATAAATCAGGACCTCTTCAGGAGCCCTGCAGCTCAGGACGGCACAGTCTCCAGGCGCGTCCGCGTCCCCATGTGTGTTAAATAGTGGTCCTAGCAGAAGCACTAGAACGCTACCTGTGTCCTGGCCCCTCCTTCCAGGGAAACCGATAGTGTGTAATGCAAAATGGTGTCTGCCCCCTCCGCATCAATCAAGCAAGGAACGCTCGCGGTGGAATGAGGAGGCAGCACTACCAATCACCCCGCAGCAGGAGCATAGACAATAACAAGAGTAAGTGCAAAATGCGCAGTTTTAAAAACAATTTAAATATGCCCAGAAATAAATCAGGACCTCTTCAGGAGCCCTGCAGCTCAGGACGGCACAGTCTCCAGGCGCGTCCGCGTCCCCATGTGTGTTAAATAGTGGTCCTAGCAGAAGCACTAGAACGCTACCTGTGTCCTGGCCCCTCCTTCCGGGGAAACCGAAAGTGTGTAATGCAAAATGGTGTCTGCCCCCTCCGCATCAATCGAGCAAGGAACGCTCGTGGCAGAACAAGGAGGCAGCACTACCAATCACCCCCGCAGCAGAAGCCCAGACAATAACAAGAGTAAGTGCAAAATGCGCTGTTTTAAAAACAATTAAAATATGCCCAGAAATAAATCAGGACCTCTTCAGGAGTCTTGCGGTGCAGCACGGCACAGTCTTCAAGGTGCCTCCGCGTCCCCATGTGTGTTAAATAGTGGTCCTAGCAGAAGCACTAGACCGCTACCTGTGTCCTAGCCCCTCCTTCCAGGGAAACCGAAAGTGTGCAATGCAAAATGGTGTCTGCCCCCTCCGCATCAATCGAGCAAGGAACGCTCACGGCGGAACAAGGAGGCAGCACTACCAATCACCCCCTGCAGCAGGAGCCCAGACAATAACAAGAGTAAGTGCAAAATACGCAGTTTTAAAAACAATTAAAATATGCCCAGAAATAAATCAGGACCTCTTCAGGAGGCACAGTCTCCAGGTGCGTCCGCGTCCCCATGTGTGTTAAATAGTGGTCCTAGCAGAAGCACTAGACCGCTACCTGTGTCCTGGGCCCACCTTCCGTGGAAACCGAAAGTGTGCAATGTAAAATGATGTCTGCTCCCATCCGCATCAATCGAGCAATGAACGCTCTCGGCGGAAAGAGGAGGCAGCACTACCAATCACCCCCGCAGCCGGAGCCCAGACAATAACAAGATTAAGTGCAAAATGAGCAGTTTTAAAAACAATTAAAGTGTGCCCAGAAATAAATCAGGACCTCTTCAGGAGCCCTGCGGTTTAGGACGGCACAGTCTCCAGGCGCGTCCGCGTCCCCTTGTGTGTTAAATAGTGGTCCTAGCAGAAGCACTAGACCGCTACCTGTGTTCTGGCCCCTCCTTCCGGGGAAACCGAAAGTGTGCAATGCAAAATGGTGTCTGCCCCCTCTGCATCAATTGAGCGAGGAACGCTGGGGGCGGAACGAGGAGGCAGCACTACCAATCACCCCCAGCAGCAGGAGCCCAGACAATAACAAGACTAAGTGCAAAATGCGCTGTTTTAAAAACAATTAAAATATGCCCAGAAATAAATCAGGACCTCTTCAGGAGACCTGCGGTTCAGGACGGCACGGTCTCCAGGTGTGTCCACGTCCCCATGTGTGTTAAATATTGGTCCAAGCAGAAGCACTAGACCGCTACCTGTGTCCTGGCCCCTCCTTCCGGGGAAACCGAATGTGTGGAATGCAAAATGGTGTCTGCCCCCTCCGCATCAATTGAGCAAGGAACGCTCACGGCGGAATGAGGAGGCAGCACTACCAATCACCCCCGCAGCAGGAGCCCAGACAATAACAGGAGTAAGTGCAAAATGCGCAGTTTTAAAAACAATTAAAATATGCCCAGAAATAAATCAGGACCTCTTCAGGAGCCCTGCGGTTCAGGACGGCACAGTCTCCAGGTGCGTCTGCGTCTCCATGTGTGTTATATAGTGGTACTAGCAGAAGCACGAGACCGCTACCTGTGTTGTGGCCCCTCCTTCCAGGGAAACCGAAAGTGTGCAATGCAAAATGGTGTCTGCCTCCCTCCGCATCAATCGAGCAAGGAACGCTCGCGGCGGAATGAGGAGGCAGCACTACCAATCACCCCCGCAGCAGGAGCCCAGACAATAACAAGAGTAAGTGCAAAATGCGCAGTTTTAAAAACAATTAAAATATGCCCAGAAATAAATCAGGACCTCTTCAGGAGCCCTGCGGTTCAGGACGGCACAGTCTCCAGGCGCATCCGCGTCCCCATGTGTGTTAAGTAGTGGTCCTGGCAGATGCACTAGACCGCTACCTGTGTCCTGGCCCCTCCTTCCGGGGAAACTGAAAGTGTGCAATGCAAAATGGTGTCTGCCCCCTCTGCATCAATCGAGCGAGGAACGCTGGTGGCGGAACGCGGAGGCAGCACTACCATTCACCCCCTGCAGCAGGAGCCCAGACAATAACAAGACTAAGTGCAAAATGCGCTGTTTTAAAAACAATTAAAATATGCCCAGAAAGAAATCAGGACCTCTTCAGGAGCCCAGCAGTTCAGGACGGCACGGTCTCAAGGCGCGTCCCCATGTGTGTTAAATAGTGATCCTAGCAGAAGCACTAGACCGCTACCTGTGTCCTGGCCCCTCCTTCCGGGGAAACCGAAAGTGTGCAATGCAAAATGGTGTCTGCCCACCTCCGCATCAATCGAGCAAGGAATGCTCGTGGCGGAATGAAGAGGCAGCACTACCAATCACCCCCGCAGCAGGAGCATAGACAATAACAAGAGTAAGTGCAAAATGCGCAGTTTTAAAAACAATTTAAATATGCCCAGAAATAAATCAGGACCTCTTCAGGAGCCCTGCAGCTCAGGACGGCACAGTCTCCAGGCGCGTCCGCGTCCCCATGTGTGTTAAATAGTGGTCCTAGCAGAAGCACTAGAACGCTACCTGTGTCCTGGCCCCTCCTTCCAGGGAAACCGATAGTGTGTAATGCAAAATGGTGTCTGCCCCCTCCGCATCAATCAAGCAAGGAACGCTCGCGGTGGAATGAGGAGGCAGCACTACCAATCACCCCCGCAGCAGGAGCATAGACAATAACAAGAGTAAGTGCAAAATGTGCAGTTTTAAAAACAATTTAAATATGCCCAGAAATAAATCAGGACCTCTTCAGGAGCCCTGCAGCTCAGGACGGCACAGTCTCCAGGCGCGTCCGCGTCCCCATGTGTGTTAAATAGTGGTCCTAGCAGAAGCACTAGAACGCTACCTGTGTCCTGGCCCCTCCTTCCGGGGAAACCGAAAGTGTGTAATGCAAAATGGTGTCTGCCCCCTCCGCATCAATCGAGCAAGGAACGCTCGTGGCAGAACAAGGAGGCAGCACTACCAATCACCCCCGCAGCAGAAGCCCAGACAATAACAAGAGTAAGTGCAAAATGCGCTGTTTTAAAAACAATTAAAATATGCCCAGAAATAAATCAGGACCTCTTCAGGAGTCTTGCGGTGCAGCACGGCACAGTCTTCAAGGTGCCTCCGCGTCCCCATGTGTGTTAAATAGTGGTCCTAGCAGAAGCACTAGACCGCTACCTGTGTCCTAGCCCCTCCTTCCAGGGAAACCGAAAGTGTGCAATGCAAAATGGTGTCTGCCCCCTCCGCATCAATCGAGCAAGGAACGCTCACGGCGGAACAAGGAGGCAGCACTACCAATCACCCCCTGCAGCAGGAGCCCAGACAATAACAAGAGTAAGTGCAAAATACGCAGTTTTAAAAACAATTAAAATATGCCCAGAAATAAATCAGGACCTCTTCAGGAGGCACAGTCTCCAGGCGCGTCCGCGTCCCCATGTGTGTTAAATAGTGGTCCTAGCAGAAGCACTAGACCGCTACCTGTGTCCTGGGCCCACCTTCCGTGGAAACCGAAAGTGTGCAATGTAAAATGATGTCTGCTCCCATCCGCATCAATCGAGCAATGAACGCTCTCGGCGGAAAGAGGAGGCAGCACTACCAATCACCCCCGCAGCCGGAGCCCAGACAATAACAAGATTAAGTGCAAAATGAGCAGTTTTAAAAACAATTAAAGTGTGCCCAGAAATAAATCAGGACCTCTTCAGGAGCCCTGCGGTTTAGGACGGCACAGTCTCCAGGCGCGTCCGCGTCCCCTTGTGTGTTAAATAGTGGTCCTAGCAGAAGCACTAGACCGCTACCTGTGTCCTGGCCCCTCCTTCCGGGGAAACCAAAAGTGTGCAATGCAAAATGGTGTCTGCCCCCCTCTGCATCAATTGAGCGAGGAACGCTGGGGGCGGAACGAGGAGGCAGCACTACCAATCACCCCCAGCAGCAGGAGCCCAGACAATAACAAGACTAAGTGCAAAATGCGCTGTTTTAAAAACAATTAAAATATGCCCAGAAATAAATCAGGACCTCTTCAGGAGACCTGCGGTTCAGGACGGCACGGTCTCCAGGTGTGTCCACGTCCCCATGTGTGTTAAATATTGGTCCAAGCAGAAGCACTAGACCGCTACCTGTGTCCTGGCCCCTCCTTCCGGGGAAACCGAATGTGTGGAATGCAAAATGGTGTCTGCCCCCCTCCGCATCAATTGAGTAAGGAACGCTCACGGCGGAATGAGGAGGCAGCACTACCAATCACCCCCCGCAGCAGGAGCCCAGACAATAACAGGAGTAAGTGCAAAATGCGCATTTTTAAAAACAATTAAAATATGCCCAGAAATAAATCAGGACCTCTTCAGGAGCCCTGCGGTTCAGGACGGCACAGTCTTCAGGTGCGTCTGCGTCTCCATGTGTGTTATATAGTGGTACTAGCAGAAGCACGAGACCGCTACCTGTGTTGTGGCCCCTCCTTCCAGGGAAACCGAAAGTGTGCAATGCAAAATGGTGTCTGCCTCCCTCCGCATCAATCGAGCAAGGAACGCTCGCGGCGGAATGAGGAGGCAGCACTACCAATCACCCCCGCAGCAGGAGCCCAGACAATAACAAGAGTAAGTGCAAAATGCGCAGTTTTAAAAACAATTAAAATATGCCCAGAAATAAATCAGGACCTCTTCAGGAGCCCTGCGGTTCAGGACGGCACAGTCTCCAGGCGCATCCGCGTCCCCATGTGTGTTAAGTAGTGGTCCTGGCAGATGCACTAGACCGCTACCTGTGTCCTGGCCCCTCCTTCCGGGGAAACCGAAAGTGTGCAATGCAAAATGGTGTCTGCCCCCCTCTGCATCAATCAAGCGAGGAACGCTGGTGGCGGAACGCGGAGGCAGCACTACCATTCACCCCCTGCAGCAGGAGCCCAGACAATAACAAGACTAAGTGCAAAATGCGCTGTTTTAAAAACAATTAAAATATGCCCAGAAAGAAATCAGGACCTCTTCAGGAGCCCAGCAGTTCAGGACGGCACGGTCTCAAGGCGCGTCCCCATGTGTGTTAAATAGTGATCCTAGCAGAAGCACTAGACCGCTACCTGTGTCCTGGCCCCTCCTTCCGGGGAAACCGAAAGTGTGCAATGCAAAATGGTGTCTGCCCACCTCCGCATCAATCGAGCAAGGAATGCTCGTGGCGGAATGAAGAGGCAGCACTACCAATCACCCCCGCAGCAGGAGCATAGACAATAACAAGAGTAAGTGCAAAATGCGCAGTTTTAAAAACAATTTAAATATGCCCAGAAATAAATCAGGACCTCTTCAGGAGCCCTGCAGCTCAGGACGGCACAGTCTCCAGGCGCGTCCGCGTCCCCATGTGTGTTAAATAGTGGTCCTAGCAGAAGCACTAGAACGCTACCTGTGTCCTGGCCCCTCCTTCCAGGGAAACCGATAGTGTGTAATGCAAAATGGTGTCTGCCCCCTCCGCATCAATCAAGCAAGGAACGCTCGCGGTGGAATGAGGAGGCAGCACTACCAATCACCCCCGCAGCAGGAGCATAGACAATAACAAGAGTAAGTGCAAAATGCGCAGTTTTAAAAACAATTTAAATATGCCCAGAAATAAATCAGGACCTCTTCAGGAGCCCTGCAGCTCAGGACGGCACAGTCTCCAGGCGCGTCCGCGTCCCCATGTGTGTTAAATAGTGGTCCTAGCAGAAGCACTAGAACGCTACCTGTGTCCTGGCCCCTCCATCCGGGGAAACCAAAAGTGTGTAATGCAAAATGGTGTCTGCCCCCCTCCGCATCAATCGAGCAAGGAACGCTCGTGGCAGAACAAGGAGGCAGCACTACCAATCACCCCCCGCAGCAGAAGCCCAGACAATAACAAGAGTAAGTGCAAAATGCGCTGTTTTAAAAACAATTAAAATATGCCCAGAAATAAATCAGGACCTCTTCAGGAGTCTTGCGGTGCAGCACGGCACAGTCTTCAAGGTGCCTCCCCGTCCCCATGTGTGTTAAATAGTGGTCCTAGCAGAAGCACTAGACCGCTACCTGTGTCCTAGCCCCTCCTTCCAGGGAAACCGAAAGTGTGCAATGCAAAATGGTGTCTGCCCCCTCCGCATCAATCGAGCAAGGAACGCTCACGGCGGAACAAGGAGGCAGCACTACCAATCACCCCCTGCAGCAGGAGCCCAGACAATAACAAGAGTAAGTGCAAAATACGCAGTTTTAAAAACAATTAAAATATGCCCAGAAATAAATCAGGACCTCTTCAGGAGGCACAGTCTCCAGGCGCGTCCGCGTCCCCATGTGTGTTAAATAGTGGTCCTAGCAGAAGCACTAGACCGCTACCTGTGTCCTGGCCCCTCCTTCCGGGGAAACCGAAAGTGTGCAATGCAAAATGGTGTCTATCCCCCTCTGCATCAATCGAGCAAGGAACGCTTGTGGCGGAACGCGGAACCAGCACTACCATTCACCCCCTGCAGCAGGAGCCCAGACAATAACAAGACTAAGTGCAAAATGCGCTGTTTTAAAAACAATTAAAATATGCCCAGAAAGAAATCAGGACCTCTTCAGGAGCCCAGCAGTTCAGGACGGCACGGTCTCAAGGCGCGTCCCCATGTGTGTTAAATAGTGATCCTAGCAGAAGCACTAGACCGCTACCTGTGTCCTGGCCCCTCCTTCCGGGGAAACCGAAAGTGTGCAATGCAAAATGGTGTCTGCCCACCTCCGCATCAATCGAGCAAGGAATGCTCGTGGCGGAATGAAGAGGCAGCACTACCAATCACCCCGCAGCAGGAGCATAGACAATAACAAGAGTAAGTGCAAAATGCGCAGTTTTAAAAACAATTTAAATATGCCCAGAAATAAATCAGGACCTCTTCAGGAGCCCTGCAGCTCAGGACGGCACAGTCTCCAGGCGCGTCCGCGTCCCCATGTGTGTTAAATAGTGGTCCTAGCAGAAGCACTAGAACGCTACCTGTGTCCTGGCCCCTCCTTCCAGGGAAACCGATAGTGTGTAATGCAAAATGGTGTCTGCCCCCTCCGCATCAATCAAGCAAGGAACGCTCGCGGTGGAATGAGGAGGCAGCACTACCAATCACCCCCGCAGCAGGAGCATAGACAATAACAAGAGTAAGTGCAAAATGCGCAGTTTTAAAAACAATTTAAATATGCCCAGAAATAAATCAGGACCTCTTCAGGAGCCCTGCAGCTCAGGACGGCACAGTCTCCAGGCGCGTCCGCGTCCCCATGTGTGTTAAATAGTGGTCCTAGCAGAAGCACTAGAACGCTACCTGTGTCCTGGCCCCTCCTTCCGGGGAAACCGAAAGTGTGTAATGCAAAATGGTGTCTGCCCCCTCCGCATCAATCGAGCAAGGAACGCTCGTGGCAGAACAAGGAGGCAGCACTACCAATCACCCCCGCAGCAGAAGCCCAGACAATAACAAGAGTAAGTGCAAAATGCGCTGTTTTAAAAACAATTAAAATATGCCCAGAAATAAATCAGGACCTCTTCAGGAGTCTTGCGGTGCAGCACGGCACAGTCTTCAAGGTGCCTCCGCGTCCCCATGTGTGTTAAATAGTGGTCCTAGCAGAAGCACTAGACCGCTACCTGTGTCCTAGCCCCTCCTTCCAGGGAAACCGAAAGTGTGCAATGCAAAATGGTGTCTGCCCCCTCCGCATCAATCGAGCAAGGAACGCTCACGGCGGAACAAGGAGGCAGCACTACCAATCACCCCCTGCAGCAGGAGCCCAGACAATAACAAGAGTAAGTGCAAAATACGCAGTTTTAAAAACAATTAAAATATGCCCAGAAATAAATCAGGACCTCTTCAGGAGGCACAGTCTCCAGGCGCGTCCGCGTCCCCATGTGTGTTAAATAGTGGTCCTAGCAGAAGCACTAGACCGCTACCTGTGTCCTGGGCCCACCTTCCGTGGAAACCGAAAGTGTGCAATGTAAAATGATGTCTGCTCCCATCCGCATCAATCGAGCAATGAACGCTCTCGGCGGAAAGAGGAGGCAGCACTACCAATCACCCCCCGCAGCCGGAGCCCAGACAATAACAAGATTAAGTGCAAAATGAGCAGTTTTAAAAACAATTAAAGTGTGCCCAGAAATAAATCAGGACCTCTTCAGGAGCCCTGCGGTTTAGGACGGCACAGTCTCCAGGCGCGTCCGCGTCCCCTTGTGTGTTAAATAGTGGTCCTAGCAGAAGCACTAGACCGCTACCTGTGTTCTGGCCCCTCCTTCCGGGGAAACCGAAAGTGTGCAATGCAAAATGGTGTCTGCCCCCCTCTGCATCAATTGAGCGAGGAACGCTGGGGGCGGAACGAGGAGGCAGCACTACCAATCACCCCCAGCAGCAGGAGCCCAGACAATAACAAGACTAAGTGCAAAATGCGCTGTTTTAAAAACAATTAAAATATGCCCAGAAATAAATCAGGACCTCTTCAGGAGACCTGCGGTTCAGGACGGCACGGTCTCCAGGTGTGTCCACGTCCCCATGTGTGTTAAATATTGGTCCAAGCAGAAGCACTAGACCGCTACCTGTGTCCTGGCCCCTCCTTCCGGGGAAACCGAATGTGTGGAATGCAAAATGGTGTCTGCCCCCTCCGCATCAATTGAGCAAGGAACGCTCACGGCGGAATGAGGAGGCAGCACTACCAATCACCCCCGCAGCAGGAGCCCAGACAATAACAGGAGTAAGTGCAAAATGCGCAGTTTTAAAAACAATTAAAATATGCCCAGAAATAAATCAGGACCTCTTCAGGAGCCCTGCGGTTCAGGACGGCACAGTCTCCAGGTGCGTCTGCGTCTCCATGTGTGTTATATAGTGGTACTAGCAGAAGCACGAGACCGCTACCTGTGTTGTGGCCCCTCCTTCCAGGGAAACCGAAAGTGTGCAATGCAAAATGGTGTCTGCCTCCCTCCGCATCAATCGAGCAAGGAACGCTCGCGGCGGAATGAGGAGGCAGCACTACCAATCACCCCCGCAGCAGGAGCCCAGACAATAACAAGAGTAAGTGCAAAATGCGCAGTTTTAAAAACAATTAAAATATGCCCAGAAATAAATCAGGACCTCTTCAGGAGCCCTGCGGTTCAGGACGGCACAGTCTCCAGGCGCATCCGCGTCCCCATGTGTGTTAAGTAGTGGTCCTGGCAGATGCACTAGACCGCTACCTGTGTCCTGGCCCCTCCTTCCGGGGAAACTGAAAGTGTGCAATGCAAAATGGTGTCTGCCCCCTCTGCATCAATCGAGCGAGGAACGCTGGTGGCGGAACGCGGAGGCAGCACTACCATTCACCCCCTGCAGCAGGAGCCCAGACAATAACAAGACTAAGTGCAAAATGCGCTGTTTTAAAAACAATTAAAATATGCCCAGAAAGAAATCAGGACCTCTTCAGGAGCCCAGCAGTTCAGGACGGCACGGTCTCAAGGCGCGTCCCCATGTGTGTTAAATAGTGATCCTAGCAGAAGCACTAGACCGCTACCTGTGTCCTGGCCCCTCCTTCCGGGGAAACCGAAAGTGTGCAATGCAAAATGGTGTCTGCCCACCTCCGCATCAATCGAGCAAGGAATGCTCGTGGCGGAATGAAGAGGCAGCACTACCAATCACCCCGCGCAGCAGGAGCCCAGACAATAGGAGTAAGTGCAAAATGCACTGTTTTAAAAACAATTAAAATATGCCCAGAAATAAATCAGGACCTCTTCAGGAGCCCTGCGGTTCAGGACGGCACGGTCTCCAGGCGTGTCCACGTCCCCATGTGTGTTAAATATTGGTCCTAGCAGAAGCACTAGACCGCTACCTGTGTCCCGGCCCCTCCTTCCGGGGAAACCGAAAGTGTGCAATGAAAAATTGTGTCTGCCCCCCTCCGCATCAATCGAGCAAGGAACGCTTACGGCGGAACGAGGAGGCAGCACTACCAATCACTCCCCGCAGCAGGAGCCCAGACAATACCAAGAGTAGGTGCAAAATGCACAGTTTTAAAAACAATTAAAATATGCCCAGAAATAAATCAGGACCTCTTCAGGAGCCCTGCGGTTCAGGACGGGACAGTCTCCAGGCGCGTCTGCGGCCCCATGTGTGTTAAATAGTGGTCCTAGCAGAAGCACTAGACCACTACCTGTGTCCTGGCCCCTCCTTCCGGGGAAACCGAAAGTGTGCAATGCAAAATGAAATCTGCCCCCCTCCGCATCAATCGAGTAAGGAACGCTCGCGGCGGAACAAGGAGGCAGCACTACCAATCACCCCCCGCAGCGGGAGCCCAGACAATAACAAGAGTAAGTGCAAAATGCGCAGTTTTAAAAAGAATTAAAATATGCCCAGAAATAAATCAGGACCTCTTCAGGAGCCCTGCGGTTCAGGACGGCACAGTCTCCAGGCGCGTCCGTGTCCCCATGTGTGTTAAATAGTGGTCCTTGCAGAAGCACTAGACCACTACCTGTGTCCTCGCCCCTCCTTCCAGGGAAACCGAAAGTGTGCAATGCAAAATGGTGTCTGCCCCCTCCGCATCAATCGAGCAAGGAACGCTCAAGGCGGAACAAGGAGGCAGCACTACCAATCACCCCCCGCAGCAGGAGCCCAGACAATAACAAGAGTAAGTGCAAAATGCGCTGTTTTAAAAACAATTAAAATATGCCCGGAAACAAATCAGGACCTCTTCAAGAGCCCTGCGGTTCAGGACGGCACAGTCTCCAGGCGTGTCCGCGTCCCCATGTGTGTTAAATAGTGGTCCTAGCAGAAGCACTAGACCGCTACCTGTGTCCTGGCCCCTCCTCCCGGGCAACCCGAAAGTGTGCTATGCAAAATGGTGTCTGCCCCCTCCGCATCAATCGAGCAAGGAACGCTCAAGGCGGAACAAGGAGGCAGCACTACCAATCACCCCCCGCAGCAGGAGCCCAGACAATAACAAGAGTAAGTGCAAAATGCGCTGTCTTAAAAACAATTAAAATATGCCCAGAAACAAATCAGGACCTCTTCAAGAGCCCTGCGGTTCAGGATGGCACAGTCTCCAGGCGCGTCTGCGTCACCATGTGTGTTAAATAGTGGTCCTAGCAGAAGCACTAGACTACTACCTGTGTCCTGGCCCCTTCTTCCGGGGAAACGAAAGTGTGCAATGCAAAATGGTGTTTGCCCCCCTCTGCAGCAATCGAGCAAGGAACGCTCGTGGCGGAACGAGGAGGCAGCACTACCAATCACCCTCCACAGCAGGAGCCCAGACAATAACAAGAGTAAGTGCAAAATACGCAGTTTTAAAAACAATTAAAATATGCCCAGAAATAAATCAGGATCTCTTCAGGAGTCCTGCGGTGCAGCATGGCACAGTCTCCAGGTACCTCCGCGTCCCCATGTGTGTTAAATAGTGGTCCTAGCAGAAGCACTAGACCGCTACCTGTGTCCTCGCCCCTCCTTCCAGGGAAACCGAAAGTGTGCAATGCAAAATGGTGTCTGCCCCCTCCGCATCAATCGAGCAAGGAACGCTCACAGCGGAACAAGGAGGCAGCACTACCAATCACTCCCCGCAGCAGGAGCCCAGACAATACCAAGAGTAAGTGCAAAATGCACAGTTTTAAAAACAATTAAAATATGCCCAGAAATAAATCAGGACCTCTTCAGGAGCACTGCGGTTCAGGACGGCACAGTCTCCAGGCGCGTCTGCGGCCCCATGTGTGTTAAATAGTGGTCCTAGCAGAAGCACTAGACCACTACCTGTGTCCTGGCCCCTCCTTCCGGGGAAACCGAAAGTGTGCAATGCAAAATGGAATCTGCCCCCCTCCGCATCAATCGAGCAAGGAACGCTCGCGGCGGAACGAGGAGGCAGCACTACCAATCACCCCCCGCAGCGGGAGCCCAGACAATAACAAGAGTAAGTGCAAAATGCGCAGTTTTAAAAAGAATTAAAATATGCCCAGAAATAAATCAGGACCTCTTCAGGAGCCCTGCGGTTCAGGACGGCACAGTCTCCAGGCGCGTCCGTGTCCCCATGTGTGTTAAATAGTGGTCCTTGCAGAAGCACTAGACCACTACCTGTGTCCTCGCCCCTCATTCCAGGGAAACCGAAAGTGTGCAATGCAAAATGGTGTCTGCCCCCTCCGCATCAATCGAGCAAGGAACGCTCAAGGCGGAACAAGGAGGCAGCACTACCAATCACCCCCTGCAGCAGGAGCCCAGACAATAACAAGAGTAAGTGCAAAATGCGCAGTTTTAAAAACAATTAAAATGTGCCCAGATATAAATCAGGACCTCTTCAGGAGCCCTGTGGTTCAGGACGGCACAGTCTCCAGGCGCGTCCGCGTCCCCATGTGTGTTAAATAGTGGTCCTAGCAGAAGCACTAGACCGCTAACTGTGTCCTGGCCCCTCCTTCCGGGGAAACCAAAAGTTTGCAATGCAAAATGGTGTCTGCCCCCCTCCGCATCAATCGAGCAAGGAACGCTCGTGGCGGAACGAAGAGGCAGCACTACCAATCACCCCCCGCAGCAGGAGCCCAGACAATAACAAGAGTAAGTGCAAAATGCGCTGTTTTAAAAACAATTAAAATATGCCCAGAAACAAATCAGGACCTCTTCAAGAGCCCTGCGGTTCAGGACGGCACAGTCTCCAGGCGTCCCCGCGTCCCCATGTGTGTTAAATAGTGGTCCTAGCAGAAGCACTAGACCGCTACCTGTGTCCTGGCCCCTCCTTCCGGGCAACCCGAAAGTGTGCTATGCAAAATGGTGTCTGCCCCCTCTGCATCAATCGAGCAAGGAACGCTCGTGGTGGAACGAAGAGGCAGCACTACCAATCACCCCCCGCAGCAGGAGCCCAGACAATAACAAGAGTAAGTGCAAAATGCGCTGTCTTAAAAACAATTAAAATATGCCCAGAAACAAATCAGGACCTCTTCAAGAGACCTGCGGTTCAGGACAAAACAGTCTCCAGGCGTGTCCGCGTCCCCATGTGTGTTAAATAGTGGTCCTAGCAGAAGCACTAGACCGCTACCTGTGTCCTGGCCTCTCCTTCCGGGCAACCCGAAAGTGTGCTATGCAAAATGGTGTCTGCCCCCTCCGCATCAATCGAGCAAGGAACGCTCGCGGCGGAACGAGGAGGCAGCACTACCAATCACCCCCCGCAGCAGGAACCCAGACAATAACAAGAGTAAGTGCAAAATGCGCAGTTTTAAAAACAATTAAAATATGCCCAGAAATAAATCAGGACCTCTTCAGGAGCCCTGCGGTTCAGGATGGCACAGTCTCCAGGCGCGTCTGCGTCACCATGTGTGTTAAATAGTGGTCCTAGCAGAAGCACTAGACTACTACCTGTGTCCTGGCCACTTCTTCCGGGGAAACGAAAGTGTGCAATGCAAAATGGTGTTTGCCCCCCTCTGCAGCAATCGAGCAAGGAACGCTCGTGGCGGAACGAGGAGGCAGCACTACCAATCACCCTCCACATCAGGAGCCCAGACAATAAGAAGAGTAAGTGCAAAATACGCAGTTTTAAAAACAATTAAAATATGCCCAGAAATAAATCAGGACCTCTTCAGGAGTCCTGCGGTGCAGCACGGCACAGTCTCCAGGTACCTCCGCGTCCCCATGTGTGTTAAATAGTGGTCCTAGCAGAAGCACTAGACCGCTACCTGTGTCCTCGCCCCTCCTTCCAGGGAAACCGAAAGTGTGCAATGCAAAATGGTGTCTGCCCCCTCCGCATCAATCGAGCAAGGAACGCTCATGGCGGAACAAGGAGGCAGCACTACCAATCACCCCCGCAGCGGGAGCCCAGACAATAACAAGAGTAAGTGCAAAATGCGCAATTTTAAAAAGAATTAAAATATGCCCAGAAATAAATCAGGACCTCTTCAGGAGCCCTGCGGTTCAGGACGGCACAGTCTCCAGGCGCGTCCGTGTCCCCATGTGTGTTAAATAGTGGTCCTTGCAGAAGCACTAGACCACTACCTGTGTCCTCGCCCCTCCTTCTAGGGAAACCGAAAGTGTGCAATGCAAAATGGTGTCTGCCCCCTCCGCATCAATCGAGCAAGGAACGCTCAAGGCGGAACAAGGAGGCAGCACTACCAATCACCCCCTGCAGCAGGAGCCCAGACAATAACAAGAGTAAGTGCAAAATGCGCAGTTTTAAAAACAATTAAAATGTGCCCAGATATAAATCAGGACCTCTTCAGGAGCCCTGTGGTTCAGGACGGCACAGTCTCCAGGCGAGTCCGCGTCCCCATGTGTGTTAAATAGTGGTCCTTGCAGAAGCACTAGACCACTACCTGTGTCCTCGCCCCTCCTTCCAGGGAAACCGAAAGTGTGCAATGCAAAATGGTGTCTGCCCCCTCCGCATCAATCGAGCAAGGAACGTTCAAGGCGGAACGAAGAGGCAGCACTACCAATCACCCCCCGCAGCAGGAGCCCAGACAATAACAAGAGTAAGTGCAAAATGCGCTGTTTTAAAAACAATTAAAATATGCCCAGAAACAAATCAGGACCTCTTCAAGAGCCCTGCGGTTCAGGACGGCACAGTCTCCAGGCGTGTCCGCGTCCCCATGTGTGTTAAATAGTGATCCTAGCAGAAGCACTAGACCGCTACCTGTGTCCTGGCCCATCCTTCCGGGCAACCCGAAAGTGTGCTATGCAAAATGGTGTCTGCCCCCTCCGCATCAATCGAGCAAGGAATGCTCGCGGCGGAACGAGGAGGCAGCACTACCAATCACCCCCCGCAGTAGGAGCCCAGACAATAACAAGAGTAAGTGCAAAATGTGCAGTTTTAAAAACAATTAAAATATGCCCAGAAATAAATCAGGACCTCTTCAGGAGCCCTGCGGTTCAGGACGGCACAGTCTCCAGGCGCGTCCGCGTCCCCATGTGTGTTAAATAGTGGTCCTAGCAAAAGCACTAAACCGCTACCTGTGTCCTGGCCCCTCCTTCCAGGGAAACCGAAAGTGTGCAATGCAAAATGGTGTCTGCCCCCTCCGCATCAATCGAGCAAGGAACGCTCACGGCGGAACAAGGAGGCAGCATTACCAATCACCCCCTGCAGCAGGAGCCCAGACAATAACAAGAGTAAGTGCAAAATGCGCAGTTTTAAAAACAATTAAAATGTGCCCAGATATAAATCAGGACCTCTTCAGGAGCCCTGTGGTTCAGGACGGCACAGTCTCCAGGCGCTTCCGCGTCCCCATGTGTGTTAAATAGTGGTCCTAGCAGAAGCACTAGACCGCTACCTGTGTCCTGGCCCCTCCTTCCGGGGAAACCGAAAGTGTGCAATGCAAAATGGTGTCTATCCCCCTCTGCATCAATCGAGCAAGGAACGCTTGTGGCGGAACGAAGAGGCAGCACTACCAATCAGCCCCTCAGCAGGAGCCCAGACAATAACAAGAGTAAGTGCAAAATGTGCAGTTTTAAAAACAATTAAAATATGCCCAGAAATAAATCAGGACCTCTTCAGGAGCCCTGCGGATCAGGACGGCACAGTCTCCAGACACGTCCGCGTCCCCATGTGTGTTAAATTGTGGTCCTAGCAGAAGCACTAGACCGCTACCTGTGTCCTGGCCCCACCTTCCGCGGAAACCGAAAGTGTGCAATGCAAAATGGTGTCTGCCCCCCTCCACATCAATCGAGGAAGGAACGCTTGCGGCGGAACGAGGAGGCAGCACTACCAATCACCCCCGCAGCAGGAGCCCAGACAATAACAAGAGTAAGTGCAAAATGCGCAGTTTTAAAAACAATTAAAATATGCCCAGAAATAAATCAGGACCTCTTCAGGAGCCCTGAGGTTCAGGACGGCACAGTCTCCAGGTGCGTCCGCGTCCCCATGTGTGTTAAATAGTGGTCCTAGCAGAAGCACTAGACCGCTACCTGTGTCCTGGCCCCTCCTTCCGGGGAAACAAAGTGTGCAATGCAAAATGGTGTCTGCCCCCTACGCATCAATCGAGCAAGGAACGCTCACGGCGGAACAAGGAGGCAGCACTACCAATCACCCCCTGCAGCAGGAGCCCAGACAATAACAAGAGTAAGTGCAAAATGCGCAGTTTTAAAAACAATTAAAATGTGCCCAGATATAAATCAGGACCTCTTCAGGAGCCCTGTGGTTCAGGACGGCACAGTCTCCAGGCACGTCCGCGTCCCCATGTGTGTTAAATAGTGGTTCTAGCAGAAGCACTAGACCGCTACCTGTGTCCTGGCCCCTCCTTCCGGGGAAACCAAAAGTGTGCAATGCAAAATGGTGTCTGCCCCCCTCCGTATCAATCGAGCAAGGAACGCTCGTGGCGGAACGAAGAGGCAGCACTACCAATCACCCCCCGCAGCAGGAGCCCAGACAACAACAAGAGTACGTGCAAAATGCGCTGTTTTAAAAACAATAAAATATGCTCAGAAACAAATCAGGACCTCTTCAGGAGCCATGCGGATCAGGACGGCACAGTCTCCAGGCGTGTCCGCGTCCCCATGTGTGTTAAATAGTGGTCCTAGCAGAAGCACTAGACCGCTACCTGTGTCCTGGCCCCTCCTTCCGGGGAAACCGAAAGTGTGGAATGCAAAATGGTGTCTGCCCCCCTCCGCATCAATCGAGCAAGGAACGCTCATGGCGGAATGAGGAGGCAGCACTACCAATCACCCCCCGCAGCAGGACCCCAGACAATAACAGGAGTAAGTGCAAAATGCGCAGTTTTAAAAACAATTAAAATATGCCCAGAAATAAATCAGGACCTCTTCAGGAGCACTGCGGTTCAGGACGGCACAGTCTCCAGGCGCATCCGCGTCCCCATGTGTGTTAAATAGTGGTCCTGGCAGACGCACTAGACCGCTACCTGTGTCCTGGCCCCTCCTTCCGGGGAAACCGAAAGTGTGCAATGCAAAATGGTGTCTGCCCCCCTCTGCATCAATCGAGCGAGGAACGCTGGCGGCGGAACGAGGAGGCAGCACTACCAATCACCCCCTGCAGCAGGAGCCCAGACAATAACAAGACTAAGTGCAAAATGCACTGTTTTAAAAACAATTAAAATATGCCCAGAAAGAAATCAGGACCTCTTCAGGAGCCCTGCGGTTCAGGACGGCACAGTCTCCAGGCGCATCCGCGTCCCCATGTGTGTTAAATAGTGGTCCTGGCAGACGCACTAGACCGCTACCTGTGTCCTGGCCCCTCCTTCCGGGGAAACCGAAAGTGTGCAATGCAAAATGGTGTCTGCCCCCCTCTGCATCAATCGAGCGAGGAACGCTGGCGGCGGAACGAGGAGGCAGCACTACCAATCACCCCCTGCAGCAGGAGCCCAGACAATAACAAGACTAAGTGCAAAATGCGCTGTTTTAAAAACAATTAAAATATGCCCAGAAAGAAATCAGGACCTCTTCAGGAGCCCAGCAGTTCAGGACGGCACGGTCTCAAGGCGCGTCCCCATGTGTGTTAAATAGTGATCCTAGCAGACGCACTAGACCGCTACCTGTGTCCTGGCCCCTCCTTCCGGGGAAACCGAAAGTGTGCAATGCAAAATGGTGTCTGCTCACCTCCGCATCAATCGAGCAAGGAACGCTCATGGCGGAATGAAGAGGCAGCACTACCAATCACCCCCTGCAGCAGGAGCCCAGACAATAGGAGTAAGTGCAAAATGCACTGTTTTAAAAACAATTAAAATATGCCCAGAAATAAATCAGGACCTCTTCAGGATCCCTGCGGTTCAGGATGGCACAGTCTCCAGGTGCGTCTGCGTCCCCATGTGTGTTAAATAGTGGTCCTAGCAGAAGCACCAGACCGCTACCTGTGTCCTGGCCCTTCCTTCCAAGGAAACCGAAAGTGTGCAATGCAAAATGGTGTCTGCCCCCCTCCGCATCAATCGAGCAAGGAACGCTCGCGGCGGAACGAGGAGGCAGCACTACCAATCACCCCCCACAGCAGGAGCCCAGACAATACCAAGAGTAAGTGCAAAATGCGCTGTTTTAAAAACAATTAAAATATGCCCAGAAACAAATCAGGACCTCTTCAAGAGCCCTGCGGTTCAGGACGGCACAGTCTCCAGGCGTGTCCGCGTCCCCATGTGTGTTAAATAGTGGTCCTAGCAGAAGCACTAGACCGCTACCTGTGTCCTGGCCCCTCCTTCCGGGCAACCCGAAAGTGTGCTATGCAAAATGGTGTCTGCCCCCTCCGCATCAATCGAGCAAGGAACGCTCGTGACGGAACGAAGAGGCAGCACTACCAATCACCCCCCGCAGCAGGAGCCCAGACAATAACAAGAGTAAGTGCAAAATGCGCTGCCTTAAAAACAATTAAAATATGCCCAGAAACAAATCAGGACCTCTTCAAGAGCCCTGCGGTTCAGGATGGCACAGTCTCCAGGCGCGTCTGCGTCACCATGTGTGTTAAATAGTGGTCCTAGCAGAAGCACTAGACTACTACCTGTGTTCTGGACCCTCCTTCCGGGGAAACGAAAGTGTGCAATGCAAAATGGTGTTTGCCCCCCTCTGCAGCAATCGAGCAAGGAACGCTCGTGGCGGAACGAGGAGGCAGCACTACCAATCACCCTCCACAGCAGAAGCCCAGACAATAACAAGAGTAAGTGCAAAATGCGCAGTTTTAAAAACAATTAAAATATGCCCAGAAATAAATCAGGACCTCTTCAGGAGCCCTGCAGCTCAGGACGGCACAGTCTCCAGGCGCGTCCGCGTCCCCATGTGTGTTAAATAGTGGTCCTAGCAGAAGCACTAGAACGCTACCTGTGTCCTGGCCCCTCCTTCCGGGGAAATCGAAAGTGTGTAATGCAAAATGGTGTCTGCCCCCCTCCGCATCAATCGAGCAAGGAACGCTCGCGGCAGAACAAGGAGGCAGCACTACCAATCACCCCCGCAGCAGAAGCCCAGACAATAACAAGAGTAAGTGCAAAATGCGCTGTTTTAAAAACAATTAAAATATGCCCAGAAATAAATCAGGAGCTCTTCAGGAGTCCTGCGGTGCAGCACGGCACAGTCTCCAGGTGCCTCCGCGTCCCCATGTGTGTTAAATAGTGGTCCTAGCAGAAGCACTAGACCGCTACCTGTGTCCTCGCCCCTCCTTCCAGGGAAACCGAAAGTGTGCAATGCAAAATGGTGTCTGCCCCCTCCGCATCAATCGAGCAAGGAACGCTCACGGCGGAACAAGGAGGCAGCACTACCAATCACCCCCTGCAGCAGGAGCCCAGACAATAACAAGAGTAAGTGCAAAATGCGCAGTTTTAAAAACAATTAAAATATGCCCAGAAATAAATCAGGACCTCTTCAGGAGGCACAGTCTCCAGGCGCGTCCGCGTCCCCATGTGTGTTAAATAGTGGTCCTAGCAGAAGCACTAGACCGCTACCTGTGTCCTGGCCCCTCCTTCCGGGGAAACCAAAAGTGTGCAATGCAAAATGGTGTCCGCCCCCCTCCGCATCAATCGAGCAAGGAACGCTCGTGGCGAAACGAAGAGGCAGCACTACCAAACACCCCCCGCAGCAGGAGCCCAGATAATACCAAGAGTAAGTGCAAAATGCACAGTTTTAAAAACAATTAAAATATGCCCAGAAATAAATCAGGACCTCTTCAGGAGCCCTGCGGTTCAGGACGGCACAGTCTCCAGGCGCGTCTGCGGCCCCATGTGTGTTAAATAGTGGTCCTAGCAGAAGCACTAGACCACTACCTGTGTCCTGGCCCCTCCTTCCGGGGAAACCGAAAGTGTGCAATGCAAAATGGAATCTGCCCCCCTCCGCATCAATCGAGCAAGGAACGCTCGCGGCGGAACGAGGAGGCAGCACTACCAATCACCCCCCGCAGCGGGAGCCCAGACAATAACAAGAGTAAGTGCAAAATGCGCAGTTTTAAAAAGAATTAAAATATGCCCAGAAATAAATCAGGACCTCTTCAGGAGCCCTGTGGTTCAGGACGGCACAGTCTCCAGGCGCATCCGTGTCCCCATGTGTGTTAAATAGTGGTCCTTGCAGAAGCACTAGACCACTACCTGTGTCCTCGCCCCTCCTTCCAGGGAAACCGAAAGTGTGCAATGCAAAATGGTGTCTGCCCCCTCCGCATCAATCGAGCAAGGAACGCTCAAGGCGGAACAAGGAGGCAGCACTACCAATCACCCCCTGCAGCAGGAGCCCAGACAATAACAAGAGTAAGTGCAAAATGCGCAGTTTTAAAAACAATTAAAATGTGCCCAGATATAAATCAGGACCTCTTCAGGAGCCCTGTGGTTCAGGACGGCACAGTCTCCAGGCGCGTCCGCGTCCCCATGTGTGTTAAATAGTGGTCCTAGCAGAAGCACTAGACCGCTACCTGTGTCCTGGCCCCTCCTTCCGGGGAAACCAAAAGTTTGCAATGCAAAATGGTGTCTGCCCCCCTCCGCATCAATCGAGCAAGGAACGCTCGTGGCGGAACGAAGAGGCAGCACTACCAATCACCCCCCGCAGCAGGAGCCCAGACAATAACAAGAGTAAGTGCAAAATGCGCTGTTTTAAAAACAATTAAAATATGCCCAGAAACAAATCAGGACCTCTTCAAGAGCCCTGCGGTTCAGGACGGCACAGTCTCCAGGCGTGTCCGCGTCCCCATGTGTGTTAAATAGTGGTCCTAGCAGAAGAACTAGACCGCTACCTGTGTCCTGGCCCCTCCTTCCGGGCAACCCGAAAGTGTGCTATGCAAAATGGTGTCTGCCCCCCTCTGCATCAATCGAGCGAGGAACGCTGGCGGCGGAACGAGGAGGCAGCACTACCAATCACCCCCTGCAGCAGGAGCCCAGACAATAACAAGACTAAGTGCAAAATGCGCTGTTTTAAAAACAATTAAAATATGCCCAGAAAGAAATCAGGACCTCTTCAGGAGCCCAGCAGTTCAGGACGGCACGGTCTCAAGGCGCGTCCCCATGTGTGTTAAATAGTGATCCTAGCAGACGCACTAGACCGCTACCTGTGTCCTGGCCCCACCTTCCGGGGAAACCGAAAGTGTGCAATGCAAAATGGTGTCTGCCCACCTCCGCATCAATCGAGCAAGGAACGCTCATGGCGGAATGAAGAGGCAGCACTACCAATCACCCCCTGCAGCAGGAGCCCAGACAATACAGGAGTAAGTGCAAAATGCACTGTTTTAAAAACAATTAAAATATGCCCAGAAATAAATCAGGACCTCTTCAGGATCCCTGCGGTTCAGGATGGCACAGTCTCCAGGTGCGTCTGCGTCCCCATGTGTGTTAAATAGTGGTCCTAGCAGAAGCACCAGACCGCTACCTGTGTCCTGGCCCTTCCTTCCAAGGAAACCGAAAGTGTGCAATGCAAAATGGTGTCTGCCCCCCTCCGCATCAATCGAGCAAGGAACGCTCGCGGCGGAACGAGGAGGCAGCACTACCAATCACCCCCCGCAGCAGGAGCCCAGACAATAACAAGAGTAAGTGCAAAATGCGCTGTTGTAAAAACAATTAAAATATGCCCAGAAACAAATCAGGACCTCTTCAAGAGCCCTGCGGTTCAGGACGGCACAGTCTCCAGGCGTGTCCGCGTCCCCATGTGTGTTAAATAGTGGCCTAGCAGAAGCACTAGACCGCTACCTGTGTCCTGGCCCCTCCTCCCGGGCAACCCGAAAGTGTGCTATGCAAAATGGTGTCTGCCCCCTCCGCATCAATCGAGCAAGGAACGCTCGTGGTGGAACGAAGAGGCAGCACTACCAATCACCCCCCGCAGCAGGAGCCCAGACAATAACAAGAGTAAGTGCAAAATGCGCTGTCTTAAAAACAATTAAAATATGCCCAGAAACAAATCAGGACCTCTTCAAGAGCCCTGCGGTTCAGGACAAAACAGTCTCCAGGCGTGTCCGCGTCCCCATGTGTGTTAAATAGTGGTCCTAGCAGAAGCACTAGACCGCTACCTGTGTCCTGGCCCCTCCTTCCGGGCAACCCGAAAGTGTGCTATGCAAAATGGTGTCTGCCCCCTCCGCATCAATCGAGCAAGGAACGCTCGCGGCGGAACGAGGAGGCAGCACTACCAATCACCCCCCGCAGCAGGAGCCCAGACAATAACAAGAGTAAGTGCAAAATGCGCAGTTTTAAAAACAATTAAAATATGCCCAGAAATAAATCAGGACCTCTTCAGGAGCCCTGCGGTTCAGGATGGCACAGTCTCCAGGCGCGTCTGCGTCACCATGTGTGTTAAATAGTGGTCCTAGCAGAAGCACTAGACTACTACCTGTGTCCTGGCCCCTCCTTCCGGGGAAACGAAAGTGTGCAATGCAAAATGGTGTTTGCCCCCCTCTGCAGCAATCGAGCAAGGAACGCTCGTGGCGGAACGAGGAGGCAGCACTACCAATCACCCTCCACAGCAGAAGCCCAGACAATAACAAGAGTAAGTGCAAAATGCGCAGTTTTAAAAACAATTAAAATATGCCCAGAAATAAATCAGGACCTCTTCAGGAGCCCTGCAGCTCAGGACGGCACAGTCTCCAGGCGCGTCCGCGTCCCCATGTGTGTTAAATAGTGGTCCTAGCAGAAGCACTAGAACGCTACCTGTGTCCTGGCCCCTCCTTCCGGGGAAACCGAAAGTGTGTAATGCAAAATGGTGTCTGCCCCCTCCGCATCAATCGAGCAAGGAACGCTCGCGGCAGAACAAGGAGGCAGCACTACCAATCACCCCCGCAGCAGAAGCCCAGACAATAACAAGAGTAAGTGCAAAATGCGCTGTTTTAAAAACAATTAAAATATGCCCAGAAATAAATCAGGAGCTCTTCAGGAGTCCTGCGGTGCAGCACGGCACAGTCTTCAGGTGCCTCCGCGTCCCCATGTGTGTTAAAAAGTGGTCCTAGCAGAAGCACTAGACCGCTACCTGTGTCCTCGCCCCTCCTTCCAGGGAAACCGAAAGTGTGCAATGCAAAATGGTGTCTGCCCCCTCCGCATCAATCGAGCAAGGAACGCTCACGGCGGAACAAGGAGGCAGCACTACCAATCACCCCCTGCAGCAGGAGCCCAGACAATAACAAGAGTAAGTGCAAAATGCGCAGTTTTAAAAACAATTAAAATATGCCCAGAAATAAATCAGGACCTCTTCAGGAGGCACAGTCTCCAGGCGCGTCCGCGTCCCCATGTGTGTTAAATAGTGGTCCTAGCAGAAGCACTAGACCGCTACCTGTGTCCTGGGCCCTCCTTCCGGGGAAACCAAAAGTGTGCAATGCAAAATGGTGTCCGCCCCCCTCCGCATCAATCGAGCAAGGAACGCTCGTGGCGGAACGAAGAGGCAGCACTACCAATCACCCCCGCAGCAGGAGCCCAGACAATACCAAGAGTAAGTGCAAAATGCACAGTTTTAAAAACAATTAAAATATGCCCAGAAATAAATCAGGACCTCTTCAGGAGCCCTGCGGTTCAGGACGGCACAGTCTCCAGGCGCATCCGTGTCCCCATGTGTGTTAAATAGTGGTCCTTGCAGAAGCACTAGACCACTACCTGTGTCCTCGCCCCTCCTTCCAGGGAAACCGAAAGTGTGCAATGCAAAATGGTGTCTGCCCCCTCCGCATCAATCGAGCAAGGAACGCTCAAGGCGGAACAAGGAGGCAGCACTACCAATCACCCCCTGCAGCAGGAGCCCAGACAATAACAAGAGTAAGTGCAAAATGCGCAGTTTTAAAAACAATCAAAATGTGCCCAGATATAAATCAGGACCTCTTCAGGAGCCCTGTGGTTCAGGACGGCACAGTCTCCAGGCGCGTCCGCGTCCCCATGTGTGTTAAATAGTGGTCCTAGCAGAAGCACTAGACCGCTACCTGTGTCCTGGCCCCTCCTTCCGGGGAAACCAAAAGTGTGCAATGCAAAATGGAGTCTGCCCCCTCCGCATCAATCGAGCAAGGAACGCTCGTGGCGGAACGAAGAGGCAGCACTACCAATCACCCCCGCAGCAGGAGCCCAGACAATAACAAGAGTAAGTGCAAAATGCGCTGTTTTAAAAACAATTAAAATATGCCCAGAAACAAATCAGGACCTCTTCAAGAGCCCTGCGGTTCAGGACGGCACAGTCTCCAGGCGTGTCCGCGTCCCCATGTGTGTTAAATAGTGGTCCTAGCAGAAGAACTAGACCGCTACCTGTGTCCTCGCCCCTCCTTCCGGGCAACCCGAAAGTGTGCTATGCAAAATGGTGTCTGACCCCTCCGCATCAATCGAGCAAGGAACGCTCGCGGCGAAACGAGGAGGCAGCACTACCAATCAGCCCCCGCAGCAGGAGCCCAGACAATAACAAGAGTAAGTGCAAAATGTGCAGTTTTAAAAACAATTAAAATATGCCCAGAAATAAATCAGGACCTCTTCAGGAGCCCTGCGGTTCAGGACGGAACAGTCTCCAGGCACGTCCGCGTCCCCATGTGTGTTAAATTGTGGTCCTAGCAGAAGCACTAGACCGCTACCTGTGTCCTGGCCCCACCTTCCGCGGAAACCGAAAGTGTGCAATACAAAATGGTGCCTGCCCCCCTCCACATCAATCGAGGAATGAACGCTCGCGGCAGAACGTGGAGGCAGCACTACCAATCACCCCCCGCAGCAGGAGCCCAGACAATAACAAGAGTAAGTGCAAAATGCGCAGTTTTAAAAACAATTAAAATATTCCCAGAAATAAATCAGGACCTCTTCAGGAGCCCTGCAGGTTCAGGACGGCACAGTCTCCAGGTGCGTCTGCGTCCCCATGTGTGTTAAATAGTGGTCCTAGCGAGAAGCACTAGACCGCTACCTGTGTCCTGGCCCCTCCTTCCGGGGAAACGAAAGTGTGCAATGCAAAATGGTGTCTGCCCCCTCCGCATCAATCGAGCAAGGAACGCTCGCGGCGGAACGAGGAGGCAGCACTACCAATCACCCCCGCAGCAGGAGCCCAGACAATAACAAGAGTAAGTGCAAAATGCGCAGTTTTAAAAACAATTAAAATATGCCCAGAAATAAATCAGGACCTCTTCAGGAGCCCTGCGGTTCAGGATGGCACAGTCTCCAGGCGCGTCTGCGTCCCCATGTGTGTTAAATAGTGGTCCTAGCAGAAGCACTAGACTACTACCTGTGTCCTGGCCCCTCCTTCCAGGGAAACCGAAAGTGTGCAATGCAAAATGGTGTTTGCCCCCCTCTGCAGCAATCGAGCAAGGAACGCTCGTGGCGGAACGAGGAGGCAGCACTACCAATCACCCTCCACAGCAGAAGCCCAGACAATAACAAGAGTAAGTGCAAAATGCGCAGTTTTAAAAACAATTAAAATATGCCCAGAAATAAATCAGGACCTCTTCAGGAGCCCTGCAGCTCAGGACGGCACAGTCTCCAGGCGCGTCCGCGTCCCCATGTGTGTTAAATAGTGGTCCTAGCAGAAGCACTAGAACGCTACCTGTGTCCTGGCCCCTCCTTCCGGGGAAACCGAAAGTGTGTAATGCAAAATGGTGTCTGCCCCCTCCGCATCAATCGAGCAAGGAACGCTCGCGGCAGAACAAGGAGGCAGCACTACCAATCACCCCCGCAGCAGAAGCCCAGACAATAACAAGAGTAAGTGCAAAATGCGCTGTTTTAAAAACAATTAAAATATGCCCAGAAATAAATCAGGAGCTCTTCAGGAGTCCTGCGGTGCAGCACGGCACAGTCTTCAAGGTGCCTCCGCGTCCCCATGTGTGTTAAATAGTGGTCCTAGCAGAAGCACTAGACCGCTACCTGTGTCCTCGCCCCTCCTTCCAGGGAAACCGAAAGTGTGCAATGCAAAATGGTGTCTGCCCCTCCGCATCAATCGAGCAAGGAACGCTCACGGCGGAACAAGGAGGCAGCACTACCAATCACCCCCTGCAGCAGGAGCCCAGACAATAACAAGAGTAAGTGCAAAATGCGCAGTTTTAAAAACAATTAAAATATGCCCAGAAATAAATCAGGACCTCTTCAGGAGGCACAGTCTCCAGGCGCGTCCGCGTCCCCATGTGTGTTAAATAGTGGTCCTAGCAGAAGCACTAGACCGCTACCTGTGTCCTGGCCCCTCCTTCCGGGGAAACCAAAAGTGTGCAATGCAAAATGGTGTCCACCCCCCTCCGCATCAATCGAGCAAGGAACGCTTGTGGCGAAACGAAGAGGCAGCACTACCAATCACCCCCCGCAGCAGGAGCCCAGACAATACCAAGAGTAAGTGCAAAATGCACAGTTTTAAAAACAATTAAAATATGCCCAGAAATAAATCAGGACCTCTTCAGGAGCCCTGCGGTTCAGGACGGCACAGTCTCCAGGCGCATCCGTGTCCCCATGTGTGTTAAATAGTGGTCCTTGCAGAAGCACTAGACCACTACCTGTGTCCTCGCCCCTCCTTCCAGGGAAACCGAAAGTGTGCAATGCAAAATGGTGTCTGCCCCCTCCGCATCAATCGAGCAAGGAACGCTCAAGGCGGAACGAGGAGGCAGCACTACCAATCACCCCCTGCAGCAGGAGCCCAGACAATAACAAGAGTAAGTGCAAAATGCGCAGTTTTAAAAACAATCAAAATGTGCCCAGATATAAATCAGGACCTCTTCAGGAGCCCTGTGGTTCAGGACGGCACAGTCTCCAGGCGCGTCCGCGTCCCCATGTGTGTTAAATAGTGGTCCTAGCAGAAGCACTAGACCGCTACCTGTGTCCTGGCCCCTCCTTCCGGGGAAACCAAAAGTTTGCAATGCAAAATGGTGTCTGCCCCCCTCCGCATCAATCGAGCAAGGAACGCTCGTGGCGGAACGAAGAGGCAGCACTACCAATCACCCCCCGCAGCAGGAGCCCAGACAATAACAAGAGTAAGTGCAAAATGCGCTGTTTTAAAAACAATTAAAATATGCCCAGAAACAAATCAGGACCTCTTCAAGAGCACTGCGGTTCAGGACGGCACAGTCTCCAGGCGTGTCCGCGTCCCCATGTGTGTTAAATAGTGGTCCTAGCAGAAGAACTAGACCGCTACCTGTGTCCTCGCCCCTCCTTCCGGGCAACCCGAAAGTGTGCTATGCAAAATGGTGTCTGACCCCTCCGCATCAATCGAGCAAGGAACGCTCGCGGCGGAACGAGGAGGCAGCACTACCAATCAGCCCCCGCAGCAGGAGCCCAGACAATAACAAGAGTAAGTGCAAAATGTGCAGTTTTAAAAACAATTAAAATATGCCCAGAAATAAATCAGGACCTCTTCAGGAGCCCTGCGGTTCAGGACGGAACAGTCTCCAGGCACGTCCGCGTCCCCATGTGTGTTAAATTGTGGTCCTAGCAGAAGCACTAGACCGCTACCTGTGTCCTGGCCCCACCTTCCGCGGAAACCGAAAGTGTGCAATACAAAATGGTGCCTGCCCCCCTCCACATCAATCGAGGAATGAACGCTCGCGGCAGAACGAGGAGGCAGCACTACCAATCACCCCCCGCAGCAGGAGCCCAGACAATAACAAGAGTAAGTGCAAAATGCGCAGTTTTAAAAACAATTAAAATATTCCCAGAAATAAATCAGGACCTCTTCAGGAGCCCTGAGGTTCAGGACGGCACAGTCTCCAGGTGCGTCTGCGTCCCCATGTGTGTTAAATAGTGGTCCTAGGAGAAGCACTAGACCGCTACCTGTGTCCTGGCCCCTCCTTCCGGGGAAACAAAGTGTGCAATGCAAAATGGTGTCTGCCCCCCTCCGCATCAATCGAGCAAGGAACGCTCGCGGCGGAACGAGGAGGCAGCACTACCAATCACCCCCCGCAGCAGGAGCCCAGACAATAACAAGAGTAAGTGCAAAATGCGCAGTTTTAAAAACAATTAAAATATGCCCAGAAATAAATCAGGACCTCTTCAGGAGCCCTGCGGTTCAGGATGGCACAGTCTCCAGGCGCGTCTGCGTCACCATGTGTGTTAAATAGTGGTCCTAGCAGAAGCACTAGACCACTACCTGTGTCCTGGCCCCTCCTTCCGGGGAAACCGAAAGTGTGCAATGCAAAATGGTGTTTGCCCCCCTCTGCAGCAATCGAGCAAGGAACGCTCGTGGCGGAACGAGGAGGCAGCACTACCAATCACCCTCCACAGCAGGAGCCCAGACAATAACAAGAGTAAGTGCAAAATGCGCAGTTTTAAAAACAATTAAAATATGCCCAGAAATAAATCAGGACCTCTTCAGGAGCCCTGCAGCTCAGGACGGCACAGTCTCCAGGAGCGTCTGCGTCCCCATGTGTGTTAAATAGTGGTCCTAGCAGAAGCACTAGAACGCTACCTGTGTCCTGGCCCCTCCTTCCGGGGAAACCGAAAGTGTGTAATGCAAAATGGTGTCTGCCCCCCTCCGCATCAATCGAGCAAGGAACGCTCGCGGTGGAACGAGGAGGCAGCACTACCAATCACCCCCGCAGCAGGAGCATAGACAATAACAAGAGTAAGTGCAAAGTGCGCAGTTTTAAAAACAATTAAAATATGCCCAGAATGAAATCAGGACCTCTTCAGGAGCCCTGCGGTTCAGGACAGCACAGTCTCCAGGCGCGTCCGCGTCCCCATGTGTGTTAAATATTGGTCCTAGCAGAAGCACTAAACCGCTACCTGTGTCCTGGCCCCTCCTTCCGGGGAAACCGAAAGTGTGCAATGCAAAATGGTGTCTGCCCCCCTCCGCATCAATCGAGCAAGGAACGCTTGCGGCGGTACAAGGAGGCAGCACAACAAATCACCCCCCGCAGCAGGAGCCCAGACAATAACAAGAGTAAGTGCAAAATGCACAGTTTTAAAAACAATTAAAATATGCCCAGAAATAAATCAGGACCTCTTCAGGAGCCCTGCAGTTCAGGACACCACAGTCTCCAGGCGTGCCTGCGTCCCCATGTGTGTTAAATAGTGGTCCTAGCAGAAGCACTAGAACGCTACATGTGTCCTGGCCCCTCCTTCCGGGGAAACTGAAAGTGTGTAATGCAAAATGGTGTCTGCCCCCCTCCGCATCAATCGAGCAAGGAACGCTCGCTGTGGAACGAGGAGGCAGCCCTACCAATCACCCCCGCAGCAGGAGCATAGACAATAACAAGAGTAAGTGCAAAGTGCGTAGTTTTAAAAACAATTAAAATATGCCCAGAATGAAATCAGGACCTCTTCAGGAGTCCTGCGGTGCAGCACGGCACAGTCTCCAGGTGCGTCCGCGTCCCCATGTGTGTTAAATAGTGGTCCTAGCAGAAGCACTAGACCGCTACCTGTGTCCTCGCCCCTCCTTCCAGGGAAACCGAAAGTGTGCAATGCAAAATGGTGTCTGCCCCCTCCGCATCAATCGAGCAAGGAACGCTCACGGCGGAACAAGGAGGCAGTACTACCAATCACCCCCTGCAGCAGGTGCCCAGACAATAACAAGAGTAAGTGCAAAATGCGCAGTTTTAAAAACAATTAAAATGTGCCCAGATATAAATCAGGACCTCTTCAGGAGCCCTGTGGTTCAGGACGGCACAGTCTCCAGGCGTGTCCGCGTCCCCATGTGTGTTAAATAGTGGTCCTAGCAGAAGCACTAGACCGCTACCTGTGTCCTGGCCCCTCCTTCCGTGGAAACCAAAAGTGTGCAATGCAAAATGGTGTCCGCCCCCCTCCGCATCAATCGAGCAAGGAACGCTCGTGGCGAAACGAAGAGGCAGCACTACCAATCACCCCCGCAGCAGGAGCCCAGACAATACCAAGAGTAAGTGCAAAATGCACAGTTTTAAAAACAATTAAAATATGCCCAGTAATAAATCAGGACCTCTTCAGGAGCCCTGCGGTTCAGGACGGCACAGTCTCCAGGCGCATCCGTGTCCCCATGTGTGTTAAATAGTGGTCCTTGCAGAAGCACTAGACAACTACCTGTGTCCTCGCCCCTCCTTCCAGGGAAACCGAAAGTGTGCAATGCAAAATGGTGTCTGCCCCCTCCGCATCAATCGAGCAAGGAACGCTCAAGGCGGAACAAGGAGGCAGCACTACCAATTACCCCCTGCAGCAGGAGCCCAGACAATAACAAGAGTAAGTGCAAAATGCGCAGTTTTAAAAACAATTAAAATGTGCCCAGATATAAATCAGGACCTCTTCAGGAGCCCTGTGGTTCAGGACGGCACAGTCTCCAGGCGCGTCCGCGTCCCCATGTGTGTTAAGTAGTGGTCCTAGCAGAAGCACTAGACCGCTACCTGTGTCCTGGCCCCTCCTTCCGGGGAAACCAAAAGTTTGCAATGCAAAATGGTGTCTGCCCCCCTCCGCATCAATCGAGCAAGGAACGCTCGTGGCGGAACGAAGAGGCAGCACTACCAATGACCCCCCGCAGCAGAAGCACAGACAATAACAAGAGTAAGTGCAAAATGCGCAGTTTTAAAAACAATTAAAATATGCCCAGAAATAAATCAGGACCTCTTCAGGAGCCCTGCAGCTCAGGACGGCACAGTCTCCAGGCGCGTTCGCGTCCCCATGTGTGTTAAATAGTGGTCCTAGCAGAAGCACTAGAACGCTACCTGTGTCCTGGCCCCTCCTTCCGGGGAAACGAAAGTGTGCAATGCAAAATGGTGTTTGCCCCCCTCTGCAGCAATCGAGCAAGGAACGCTCGAGGCGGAACGAGGAGGCAGCACTACCAATCACCCTCCACAGCAGGAGCCCAGACAATAACAAGAGTAAGTGCAAAATGCGCAGTTTTAAAAACAATTAAAATATGCCCAGAAATAAATCAGGACCTCTTCAGGAGCCCTGCAGCTCAGGACGGCACAGTCTCCAGGCGCGTCCGCGTCCCCATGTGTGTTAAATAGTGGTCCTAGCAGAAGCACTAGTACGCTACCTGTGTCCTGGCCCCTCCTTCCGGGGAAACCGAAAGTGTGTAATGCAAAATGGTGTCTGCCCCCCTCCGCATCAATCGAGCAAGGAACGCTCGCGGTGGAATGAGGAGGCAGCACTACCAATCATCCCCGCAGCAGGAGCATAGACAATAACAAGAGTAAGTGCAAAGTGCGCAGTTTTAAAAACAATTAAAATATGCCCAGAATGAAATCAGGACCTCTTCAGGAGTCCTGCGGTGCAGCACGGCACAGTCTCCAGGTGCGTCCGCGTCCCCATGTGTGTTAAATAGTGGTCCTAGCAGAAGCACTAGACCGCTACCTGTGTCCTCGCCCCTCCTTCCAGGGAAACCGAAAGTGTGCAATGCAAAATGGTGTCTGCCCCCTCCGCATCAATCGAGCAAGGAACGCTCACGGCGGAACAAGGAGGCAGCACTACCAATCACCCCCTGCAGCAGGAGCCCAGACAATAACAAGAGTAAGTGCAAAATGCGCAGTTTTAAAAACAATTAAAATGTGCCCAGATATAAATCAGGACCTCTTCAGGAGCCCTGTGGTTCAGGACGGCACAGTCTCCAGGTGCGTCCGCGTCCCCATGTGTGTTAAATAGTGGGCCTAGCAGAAGCACTAGACCGCTACCTGTGTCCTGGCCCCTCCTTCCGGGGAAACCAAAAGTGTGCAATGCAAAATGGTGTCCGCACCCCTCCGCATCAATCGAGCAAGGAACGCTCGTGGCGAAACGAAGAGGCAGCACTACCAATCACCCCCCGCATCAGGAGCCCAGACAATACCAAGAGTAAGTGCAAAATGCACAGTTTTAAAAACAATTAAAATATGCCCAGAAATAAATCAGGACCTCTTCAGGAGCCCTGTGGTTCAGGACGGCACAGTCTCCAGGTGCGTCCGCGTCCCCATGTGTGTTAAATAGTGGTCCTAGCAGAAGCACTAGACCACTACCTGTGTCCTGGCCCCTCCTTCCGGGGAAACCGAAAGTGTGCAATGCAAAATGGAATCTGCCCCCTCCGCATCAATCGAGCAAGGAACGCTCGCGGCGGAACGAGGAGGCAGCACTACCAATCACCCCCGCAGCGGGAGCCCAGACAATAACAAGAGTAAGTGCAAAATGCGCAGTTTTAAAAAGAATTAAAATATGCCCAGAAATAAATCAGGACCTCTTCAGGAGCCCTGCGGTTCAGGACGGCACAGTCTCCAGGCGCATCCGTGTCCCCATGTGTGTTAAATAGTGGTCCTTGCAGAAGCACTAGACCACTACCTGTGTCCTCGCCCCTCCTTCCAGGGAAACCGAAAGTGTGCAATGCAAAATGGTGTCTGCCCCCTCCGCATCAATCGAGCAAGGAACGCTCAAGGTGGAACAAGGAGGCAGCACTACCAATCACCACCTGCAGCAGGAGCCCAGACAATAACAAGAGTAAGTGCAAAATGCGCAGTTTTAAAAACAATTAAAATGTGCCCAGATATAAATCAGGACCTCTTCAGGAGCCCTGTGGTTCAGGACGGCACAGTCTCCAGGCGCGTCCGCGTCCCCATGTGTGTTAAATAGTGGTCCTAGCAGAAGCACTAGACCGCTACCTGTGTCCTGGCCCCTCCTTCCGGGGAAACCAAAAGTTTGCAATGCAAAATGGTGTCTGCCCCCCTCCGCATCAATCGAGCAAGGAACGCTCGTGGCGGAACGAAGAGGCAGCACTACCAATCACCCCCCGCAGCAGGAGCCCAGACAATAACAAGAGTAAGTGCAAAATGCGCTGTTTTAAAAACAATTAAAATATGCCCAGAAACAAATCAGGACCTCTTCAAGAGCCCTGCGGTTCAGGACGGCACAGTCTCCAGGCGTGTCCGCATCCCCATGTGTGTTAAATAGTGGTCCTAGCAGAAGCACTAGACCGCTACCTGTGTCCTGGCCCCTCCTTCCGGGCAACCCGAAAGTGTGCTATGCAAAATGGTGTCTGCCCCCTCCGCATCAATCAAGCAAGGAACGCTCGCGGCGGAATGAGGAGGCAGCACTACCAATCAGCCCCCGCAGCAGGAGCCCAGACAATAACAAGAGAAAGTGCAAAATGTGCAGTTTTAAAAACAATTAAAATATGCCCAGAAATAAATCCGGACCTCTTCAGGAGCCCTGCGGTTCAGGACGGCACAGTCTCCAGGCACGTCCGCGTCCCCATGTGTGTTAAATTGTGGTCCTAGCAGAAGCACTAGACCGCTACCTGTGTCCTGGCCCCACCTTCCGCGGAAACCGAAAGTGTGCAATGCAAAATGGTGCCTGCCCCCCTCCACATCAATCGAGGAAGGAACGCTCGCGGCGGAACGAGGAGGCAGCACTACCAATCACCCCCCGCAGCAGGAGTCCAGACAATAACAAGAGTAAGTGCAAAATGCGCAGTTTTAAAAACAATTAAAATATGCCCAGAAATAAATTAGGACCTCTTCAGGAGCCCTGAGGTTCAGGACGGCACAGTCTCCAGGTGCGTCTGCGTCCCCATGTGTGTTAAATAGTGGTCCTAGCAGAAGCACTAGACCGCTACCTGTGTCCTGGCCCCTCCTTCCGGGGAAACAAAGTGTGCAATGCAAAATGGTGTCTGCCCCCCTCCGCATCAATTGAGCAAGGAACGCTCGCGGCGGAACAAGGAGGCAGCACTACCAATCACCCCCCGTAGCAGGAGCCCAGACAATAACAAGAGTAAGTGCAAAATGCGCAGTTTTAAAAACAATTAAAATATGCCCAGAAATAAATCAGGACCTCTTCAGGAGCCCTGCGGTTCAGGATGGCACAGTCTCCAGGCGCGTCTGCGTCACCATGTGTGTTAAATAGTGGTCCTAGCAGAAGCACTAGAACGCTACCTGTGTCCTGGCCCCTCCTTCCGGGGAAACCGAAAGTGTGCAATGCAAAATGGTGTCTGCCCCCCGCCGCATCAATCGAGCAAGGAACGCTCGCGGCGGTACAAGGAGGCAGCACAACAAATCACCCCCCGCAGCAGGAGCCCAGACAATAACAAGAGTAAGTGCAAAATGCACAGTTTTAAAAACAATTAAAATATGCCCAGAAATAAATCAGGACCTCTTCAGGAGCCCTGCGGTTCAGGACGCCACAGTCTCCAGGCGTGCCTGCGTCCCCATGTGTGTTAAATAGTGGTCCTAGCAGAAGCACTAGAACGCTACCTGTGTCCTGGCCCCTCCTTCCGGGAAACCGAAAGTGTGTAATGCAAAATGGTGTCTGCCCCCCTCCGCATCAATCGAGCAAGGAACGCTCGCTGTGGAACGAGGAGGCAGCCCTACCAATCACCCCCGCAGCAGGAGCATAGACAATAACAAGAGTAAGTGCAAAGTGCGCAGTTTTAAAAACAATTAAAATATGCCCAGAATGAAATCAGGACCTCTTCAGGAGTCCTGCGGTGCAGCACGGCACAGTCTCCAGGTGCGTCCGCGTCGCCATGTGTGGTAAATAGTGGTCCTAGCAGAAGCACTAGACCGCTACCTGTGTCCTCGCCCCTCCTTCCAGGGAAACCGAAAGTGTGCAATGCAAAATGGTGTCTGCCCCCTCCGCATCAATCGAGCAAGTAACGCTCACGGCGGAACAAGGAGGCAGCACTACCAATCACCCCCTGCAGCAGGAGCCCAGACAATAACAAGAGTAAGTGCAAAATGCGCAGTTTTAAAAACAATTAAAATGTGCCCAGATATAAATCAGGACCTCTTCAGGAGCCCTGTGATTCAGGACGGCACAGTCTCCAGGCGCGTCTGCGTCCCCATGTGTGTTAAATAGTGGTCCTAGCAGAAGCACTAGACCGCTACCTGTGTCCTGGCCCCTCCTTCCGTGGAAACCAAAAGTGTGCAATGCAAAATGGTGTCCGCCCCCCTCCGCCTCAATCGAGCAAGGAACGCTCGTGGCGAAACGAAGAGGCAGCACTACCAATCACCCCCCGCAGCAGGAGCCCAGACAATACCAAGAGTAAGTGCAAAATGCACAGTTTTAAAAACAATTAAAATATGCCCAGAAATAAATCAGGACCTCTTCAGGAGCCCTGCGGTTCAGGACGGCACAGTCTCCAGGCGCGTCTGCGGCCCCATGTGTGTTAAATAGTGGTCCTAGCAGAAGCACTAGACCACTACCTGTGTCCTGGCCCCTCCTTCCGGGGAAACCGAAAGTGTGCAATGCAAAATGGAATCTGCCCCCCTCCACATCAATCGAGCAAGGAACGCTCGCGACGGAACGAGGAGGCAGCACTACCAATCACCCCCCGCAGCGGGAGCCCAGACAATAACAAGAGTAAGTGCAAAATGCGCAGTTTTAAAAAGAATTAAAATATGCCCAGAAATAAATCAGGACCTCTTCAGGAGCCCTGCGGTTCAGGACGGCACAGTCTCCAGGCGCATCCGTGTCCCCATGTGTGTTAAATAGTGGTCCTTGCAGAAGCACTAGACCACTACCTGTGTCCTCGCCCTTCCTTCCAGGGAAACCGAAAGTGTGCAATGCAAAATGGTGTCTGCCCCCTCCGCATCAATCGAGCAAGGAACGCTTAAGGCGGAACAAGGAGGCAGCACTACCAATCACCCCCTGCAGCAGGAGCCCAGACAATAACAAGAGTAAGTGCAAAATGCGCAGTTTTAAAAACAATTAAAATGTGCCCAGATATAAATCAGGACCACTTCAGGAGCCCTGTGGTTCAGGACGGCACAGTCTCCAGGCACGTCCGCGTCCCCATGTGTGTTAAATAGTGGTCCTAGCAGAAGCACTAGACCGCTACCTGTGTCCTGGCCCCTCCTTCCGGGGAAACCAAAAGTTTGCAATGCAAAATGGTGTCTGCCCCCCTCCGCATCAATCGAGCAAGGAACGCTCGTGGCGGAACGAAGAGGCAGCACTACCAATCACCCCCCGCAGCAGGAGCCCAGACAATAACAAGAGTAAGTGCAAAATGTGCAGTTTTAAAAACAATTAAAATATGCCCAGAAATAAATCAGGACCTCTTCAGGAGCCCTGCGGTTCAGGACGGCACAGTCTCCAGGCAAGTCCGCGTCCCCATGTGTGTTAAATTGTGGTCCTAGCAGAAGCACTAGACCGCTACCTGTGTCCTGGCCCCACCTTCCGCGGAAACCGAAAGTGTGCAATGCAAAATGGTGCCTGCCCCCCTCCACATCAATCGAGGAAGGAACGCTCGCGCCGGAACGAGGAGGCAGCACTACCAATCACCCCCCGCAGCAGGAGCCCAGACAATAACAAGAGTAAGTGCAAAATGCGCAGTTTTAAAAACAATTAAAATATGCCCAGAAATAAATCAGGACCTCTTCAGGAGCCCTGAGGTTCAGGACGGCACAGTCTCCAGGTGCGTCTGCGTCCCCATGTGTGTTAAATAGTGGTCCTAGCAGAAGCACTAGACCGCTACCTGTGTCCTGGCCCCTCCTTCCGGGGAAACGAAAGTGTGCAATGCAAAATGGTGTTTGCCCCCCTCTGCAGCAATCGAGCAAGGAACGCTCGTGGCGGAACGAGGAGGCAGCACTACCAATCACCCTCCACAGCAGGAGCCCAGACAATAACAAGAGTAAGTGCAAAATGCGCAGTTTTAAAAACAATTAAAATATGCCCAGAAATAAATCAGGACCTCTTCAGGAGCCCTGCAGCTCAGGACGGCACAGTCTCCAGGCGCGTCCGCGTCCCCATGTGTGTTAAATAGTGGTCCTAGCAGAAGCACTAGAACGCTACCTGTGTCCTGGCCCCTCCTTCCGGGGAAACCGAAAGTGTGTAATGCAAAATGGTGTCTGCCCCCCTCCGCATCAATCGAGCAAGGAACGCTCGCGGTGGAACGAGGAGGCAGCACTACCAATCACCCCCGCAGCAGGAGCATAGTCAATAACAAGAGTAAGTGCAAAGTGCGCAGTTTTAAAAACAATTAAAATATGCCCAGAATGAAATCAGGACCTCTTCAGGAGCCCTGCGGTTCAGGACAGCACAGTCTCCAGGCGCGTCCGCGTCCCCATGTGTGTTAAATATTGGTCCTAGCAGAAGCACTAAACCGCTACCTGTGTCCTGGCTCCTCCTTCTGGGGAAACCGAAAGTGTGCAATGCAAAATGGTGTCTGCCCCCTCTGCATCAATCGAGCAAGGAACGCTCGCGGCAGAACAAGGAGGCAGCACTACCAATCACCCCCGCAGCAGAAGCCCAGACAATAACAAGAGTAAGTGCAAAATGCGCTGTTTTAAAAACAATTAAAATATGCCCAGAAATAAATCAGGACCTCTTCAGGAGTCCTGCAGTGCAGCACGGCACAGTCTCCAGGTGCGTCCGCGTCTCCATGTGTGTTAAATAGTGGTCCTAGCAGAAGCACTAGACAGCTACCTGTGTTTCTCGCCCCTCCTTCCAGGGAAACCGAAAGTGTGCAATGCAAAATGGTGTCTGCCCCCACCGCATCAATCGAGCAAGGAGCGCTCACAGTGGAACAAGGAGGCAGCACTACCAATCACCCCCTGCAGCAGGAGCCCAGACAATAACAAGAGTAAGTGCAAAATGCGCTGTTTTAAAAACAAGTAAAATATGCCCAGAAACAAATCAGGACCTCTTTAGGAGCCCTGCAGCTCAGGACGGCACAGTCTCCAGGCGCGTCCGCGTCCCCATGTGTGTTAAATAGTGGTCCTAGCAGAAGCACTAGACCACTACCTGTGTCCCGGTCCCACCTTCCGCGGAAACCGAAAGTGTGCAATGCAAAATGGTGTCTGCCCCCCTCCACATCAATAGAGCAAGGAACGCTCGCGGCGGAACGAGGAGGCAGCACTACCAATCACCCCCCGCAGCAGGAGCCCAGACAATAACAAGAGTAAGTGCAAAATGCGCAGTTTTAAAAACAATTAAAATGTGCCGAGATATAAATCAGGACCTCTTCAGGAGCCCTGTGGTTCAGGACGGCACAGTCTCCAGGCGCGTCCGCGTCCCCATGTGTGTTAAATAGTGGTCCTAGCAGAAGCACTAGACCGCTACCTTTGTCCTGGCCCCTCCTTCCGGGGAAACCAAAAGTGTGCAATGCAAAATGGTGTCTGCCCCCTCCGCATCAATCGAGCAAGGAACGCTCACGGCGGAACAAGGAGGCAGCACTACCAATCACCCCCTGCAGCAGGAGCCCAGACAATAACAAGAGTAAGTGCAAAATGCGCAGTTTTAAAAACAATAAAAATGTGCCCAGATATAAATCAGGACCTCTTCAGGAGCCCTGTGGTTCAGGACGGCACAGTCTCCAGGCGCGTCCGCGTCCCCATGTGTGTTAAATAGTGGTCCTAGCAGAAGCACTAGACCTCTACCTATGTCCTGGCCCCTCCTTCCGGGGAAACCAAAAGTGTGCAATGCAAAATGGTGTCCGCCCCCCTCCGCATCAATCGAGCAAGGAACGCTTGTGGCGGAACGAGGAGGCAGCACTACCAATCACCCCCCACAGCAGGAGCCCAGACAATAACAAGAGTAAGTGCAAAATGCGCAGTTTTAAAAACAATTAAAATATGCCCAGAAATAAATCAGGACCTCTTCAGGAGCCCTGCAGCTCAGGACGGCACAGTCTCCAGGCGCGTCCGCGTCCCCATGTGTGTTAAATAGTGGTCCTAGCAGAAGCACTAGACCGCTACCTGTGTCCTGGCCCCACCTTCCGCGGAAACCGAAAGAGTGCAATGCAAAATGGTGCCTGCCCCCCTCCACATCAATCGAGGAAGGAACGCTCGCGGCGGAACGAGGAGGCAGCACTACCAATCACCCCCGCAGCAGGAGCCCAGACAATAACAAGAGTAAGTGCAAAATGCGCAGTTTTAAAAACAATTAAAATATGCCCAGAAATAAATCAGGACCTCTTCAGGAGCCCTGAGGTTCAGGACGGCACAGTCTCCAGGTGCGTCTGCGTCCCCATGTGTGTTAAATAGTGGTCCTAGCAGAAGCACTAGACCGCTACCTGTGTCCTGGCCCCTCCTTCCGGGGAAACGAAAGTGTGCAATGCAAAATGGTGTTTGCCCCCTCTGCAGCAATCGAGCAAGGAACGCTCGTGGCGGAACGAGGAGGCAGCACTACCAATCACCCTCCACAGCAGGAGCCCAGACAATAACAAGAGTAAGTGCAAAATGCGCAGTTTTAAAAACAATTAAAATATGCCCAGAAATAAATCAGGACCTCTTCAGGAGCCCTGCAGCTCAGGACGGCACAGTCTCCAGGCGCGTCCGCGTCCCCATGTGTGTTAAATAGTGGTTCTAGCAGAAGCACTAGAACGCTACCTGTGTCCTGGCCCCTCCTTCCGGGGAAACCGAAAGTGTGTAATGCAAAATGGTGTCTGCCCCCCTCCGCATCAATCGAGCAAGGAACGCTCGCGGTGGAACGAGGAGGCAGCACTACCAATCACCCCCGCAGCAGGAGCATAGTCAATAACAAGAGTAAGTGCAAAGTGCGCAGTTTTAAAAACAATTAAAATATGCCCAGAATGAAATCAGGACCTCTTCAGGAGCCCTGCAGTTCAGGACAGCACAGTCTCCAGGCGCGTCCGCGTCCCCATGTGTGTTAAATATTGGTCCTAGCAGAAGCACTAAACCGCTACCTGTGTCCTGGCTCCTCCTTCTGGGGAAACCGAAAGTGTGCAATGCAAAATGGTGTCTGCCCCCCTCTGCATCAATCGAGCAAGGAACGCTCGCGGCAGAACAAGAAGGCAGCACTACCAATCACCCCCCGCAGCAGAAGCCCAGACAATAACAAGAGTAAGTGCAAAATGCGCTGTTTTAAAAACAATTAAAATATGCCCAGAAATAAATCAGGACCTCTTCAGGAGTCCTGCAGTGCAGCACGGCACAGTCTCCAGGTGCGTCCGCGTCTCCATGTGTGTTAAATAGTGGTCCTAGCAGAAGCACTAGACAGCTACCTGTGTTTCTCGCCCCTCCTTCCAGGGAAACCGAAAGTGTGCAATGCAAAATGGTGTCTGCCCCCACCGCATCAATCGAGCAAGGAGCGCTCACAGTGGAACAAGGAGGCAGCACTACCAATCACCCCCTGCAGCAGGAGCCCAGACAATAACAAGAGTAAGTGCAAAATGCGCTGTTTTAAAAACAAATAAAATATGCCCAGAAACAAATCAGGACCTCTTTAGGAGCCCTGCGGTTCAGGACGGCACAGTCTCCAGGCGTGTCCACGTCCCCATGTGTGTTAAATAGTGGTCCTAGCAGAAGCACTAGACCGCTATCTGTGTCCTGGCCCCTCCTTCCGGGCAACCCGAAAGTGTGCTATGCAAAATGGTGTCTGCCCCTCTGCAACAATCGAGCAAGGAACGCTCGCGGCAGAACGAGGAGGCAGCACTACCAATCACCCCCCGCAGCAGGAGCCCAGACAATAACAAGAGTAAGTGCAAAATGCGCACTTTTAAAAACAATTAAAATATACCCAGAAATAAATCAGGACCTCTTCAGGAGCCCTGCGGTTCAGGACGGCACAGTCTCCAGGCGCGTCCGCGTCCCCATGTGTGTTAAATAGTGGTCCTAGCAGAAGCACTAGACCACTACCTGTGTCCCGGTCCCACCTTCCGCGGAAACCGAAAGTGTGCAATGCAAAATGGTGTCTGCCCCCTCCACATCAATCGAGCAAGGAACGCTCGCGGCGGAACGAGGAGGCAGCACTACCAATCACCCCCCGCAGCAGGAGCCCAGACAATAACAAGAGTAAGTGCAAAATGCGCAGTTTTAAAAACAATTAAAATGTGCCGAGATATAAATCAGGACCTCTTCAGGAGCCCTGTGGTTCAGGACGGCACAGTCTCCAGGCGCGTCCGCGTCCCCATGTGTGTTAAATAGTGGTCCTAGCAGAAGCACTAGACCGCTACCTTTGTCCTGGCCCCTCCTTCCGGGGAAACCAAAAGTGTGCAATGCAAAATGGTGTCTGCCCCCTCCGCATCAATCGAGCAAGGAAAACTCACGGCGGAACAAGGAGGCAGCACTACCAATCACCCCCTGCAGCAGGAGCCCAGACAATAACAAGAGTAAGTGCAAAATGCGCAGTTTTAAAAACAATAAAAATGTGCCCAGATATAAATCAGGACCTCTTCAGGAGCCATGTGGTTCAGGACGGCACAGTCTCCAGGCGCGTCCGCGTCCCCATGTGTGTTAAATAGTGGTCCTAGCAGAAGCACTAGACCTCTACCTATGTCCTGGCCCCTCCTTCCGTGGAAACCAAAAGTGTGCAATGCAAAATGGTGTCCGCCCCCCTCCGCATCAATCGAGCAAGGAACGCTCGTGGCGGAACGAGGAGGCAGCACTACCAATCACCCCCCACAGCAGGAGCCCAGACAATAACAAGAGTAAGTGCAAAATGCGCAGTTTTAAAAACAATTAAAATATGCCCAGAAATAAATCAGGACCTCTTCAGGAGCCCTGCAGCTCAGGACGGCACAGTCTCCAGGCGCGTCCGCGTCCCCATGTGTGTTAAATAGTGGTCCTAGCAGAAGCACTAGAACGCTACCTGTGTCCTGGCCCCTCCTTCCGGGGAAACCGAAAGTGTGTAATGCAAAATGGTGTCTGCCCCCCTCTGCATCAATCGAGCAAGGAACGCTCACGGTGGAACGAGGAGGCAGCACTACCAATCACCCCCGCAGCAGGAGCATAGACAATAACAAGAGTAAGTGCAAAGTGCACAGTTTTAAAAACAATTTAAATATGCCCAGAAATAAATCAGGACCCCTTCAGGAGCCCTGCGGTTCAGGACGGCACAGTCTCCAGGCGCGTCCCCATGTGCGTTAAATAGTGGTCCTAGCAGAAGCACTAGACCGCTACCTGTGTCCTGGCCCCTCCTTCCGGGGAAACCGAAAGTGTGCAATGCAAAATGGTGTCTGCCCCCCCTCTGCATCAATCGAGCGAGGAACGCTGGCGGCGGAACGAGGAGGCAGCACTACCAATCACCCCCTGAAGCAGGAGCCCAGACAATAACAAGACTAAGTGCAAAATGCGCTGTTTTAAAAACAATTAAAATATGCCCAGAAATAAATCAGGACCTCTTCAGGATCTCTGCGGTTCAGGACGGCACAGTCTCCAGGCGCGTCTGCGGCCCCATGTGTGTTAAATAGTGGTCCTAGCAGAAGCATTAGACCGCTACCTGTGTCCTCGCCCCTCCTTCCGGGGAAACCGAAAGTGTGCAATGCAAAATGGTGTCTGCCTCCCTCCGCATCAATCGAGCAAGGAACGCTCGCGGCGGAACGAGGAGGCAGCACTACCAATCACCCCCCGCAGCGGGAGCCCAGACAATAACAAGAGTAAGTGCAAAATGCGCAGTTTTAAAAAGAATTAAAATATGCCCAGAAATAAATCAGGACCTCTTCAGGAGCCCTGCGGTTCAGGACGGCAGAGTCTCCAGGCGCGTCCGTGTCCCCATGTGTGTTAAATAGTGGTCCTAGCAGAAGCACTAGACTGCTACCTGTGTCCTGGCCCCTCCTTCCAGGGAAACCGAAAGTGTGCAATGCAAAATGGTGTCTGCCCCCTCTGCCCCCTCTGCATCAATCGAGCAAGGAACGCTCAAGGCGAAACGAGGAGGCAGCACTACCAATCACCCCCTGCAGCAGGAGCCCAGACAATAACAAGAGTAAGTGCAAAATGCGCAGTTTTAAAAACAATTAAAATGTTCCCAGATATAAATCTGGACCTCTTCAGGAGTCCTGCGGTTTACGACGTCACAGTCTCCAGCATTAACTTTCAAGTTACATAAGTGTCCATCACTGTAAAACAATCAAATTATTGCAGACCATCAGCTGTTCAGGATAACCAAACACCTAACATGTAATTTAGACTATGTAGTGTATGCACTGAGCTGTGCATGCAATAAACATTATATTGGAAGTACCATCCACAAAGCCAAAAAAAGAGTGGTTGAACATCAGAGGGCAATAAAAAAGAGGCTAAACAATATCCTATTGCCAGGCACTTTAAATTTCAATGCAATCAGAATACATATGTATTGTCATTTTGTGTGTTAGATAGGATTCCGATTAGAGAGAGAGGAGGTTATAGAGTACAAGAGCTGAGAAGACTTGAATCCAACTTGATTAAGTTTTAGACTGAATATATTGCACAGATCTCTAAGTTTCCCTGAAGTAAACGATTGGTCGAGAACACTTTGTAATTGCCCATGTGATGACGTGTCCGCTCAGTCATCTATACATATATTGCTTTTTGCACATTCTACTCTATACCTAGAAAAAGATGGATTATCCCTGTGCTAAAAAGATTGGGACTGAGACGATGTCGCCCTGCATTCTTGGCGTTGCAATCTCTGGATAATGTATTCACCATTGCCTCTGTTATTGCCTTTTTAAAAAATGTTTTTAAATCTCGTACATCAATTGTGATATGATTTTTATATGTTTTTAGCCCTTGTGTATAGCTTTTATTATGACTGTGGAATTTTTCTGTGACCTATGAACTGTGCTTTTATGGTTATCTTTTTCATAGTAACCGAATAAAGTTCTTTGATTGATTGATTGAAGTATAATACTCTCCACCCCTTTGGACTGAACCTTGATGAAGAATTAGCAGAGCATTTAGGCCAAAATTACGTATGAGATTTAACTGTACCTTACTTTGGATAAGTCCTCCCTTAGAATAATAATTAGTTTAGGTCAGAATTTTAACTATACAAAAGAAACCCTTTTTCTATGTGATTTGTTTTTAATAAGTCTTGTTTGATTTTTTACAGAATTCTGGAACATTTTATAAAAAATTGGACACAAGAGAGCTAATTATATCAAGCTGTACATCCCACATTGTTGGAAGCCGGAGTCCCAGTCCCGCACCACTGTCACCAAATGCGAGACCCGGGACTCCTCACTCAATGTTAGGCCAAGTAAGGACACTGTTTGAGATAGCCCTGCTCACCCCCTTAGTAGCTTGGCACGAGCAGCCAGGCCTAGCTCCAAGGCACGAGTGTACAGTATGTGCAACCACACTCACAGCAACCCACTGGTACTGGTGACACAACAAATGGACTCCACACGAGTTTGATAAAACGAGTATAAACTTTAAATAAAAAGATATACGATCAGAACACACGATACAAAAGCCAACATATAATAAAGGATAATATTCGTTCCGGCTGGTTGGTAGGTTCAAATCCCAACCACCGCTTTCAAAATGCTATGCTGGTCGCAATGCTAGAATCACACACGTTGCAATGGACAAACAATAGTGCGCTGCGTAACGATACAATCCTGTGCTGGGCAAAGGAGAAATAATACAATGCGTAACGATACACCCCGGTACCTTGCAATGGGAGAAATAATGCAATGCGTACCGCTACAATCATGTACTGCGCAATGAAGGAATAATGCAATGCGTCACACCCCAATCACGTACTATGCAATGAAGGAATAATGCAATGCGCACCGCTACAATCATGTACTTTGCAATTAAGGAATAATGCAATGCGTAGCTACAATCATGTACTTTGCAATGAAGAAATAATGCAATGCGGGCCGCTACAATCCTGTACTTTGCAATGGAGAAATAATGCAATGCGTGGCGCTACAATCGTGTACTTCGTTATGCAGAAATAATGTCAGGCGTCATAAGACAGTCCGGCAGTTCGTTAGCAGCAATATTGGCAATGTGTATTACGACAGTCAGCCTCTTCGATAACAGTTGCCCCCCACACGTATCAACGATGACATAAAGTACAGCTTCTCACTCTGGCCCCAGTACTGCCACTCCTTTGGTCAGTACGGGCCCCAATCTGAGCCGAAGCAAAGGCTCACGTTGCCAGAAGGACTGAGAGGCCGAGAGAGTGTCCCTCCGAGCCCGCACCCCGCCCAGGCAGTGGGGGCGCGACCCCACTCTCCTCTCCTCTTTCAGCAAACTGGGCCTTCCGTACAGAACTTTCTCAATGGGCCTCAGCGGCTCGGACTGGCAGCTCAGCTCCTCCGGGACTGCCAGTCCAGGCCGCGACTGTTAGGAAGGTCTCAGGCGACCGCAGGGCACACCTACCCCACGCCTCTGAGATTACGTTACTCCGGGTGCACGTTCACCAGAGCACCCTCCGGGTCTCCTCTGGCACAAAGCCACACACACAACGCTGATGGGACTTCACGTCGACTCCGAGTGCACGTTCACCAGGCACTCCTTCCTGCGGTCTCAGTTGGCACCAAGACACGCACACCGCGCTGCAGAGACTCACTTTCTTCCGGTGCACATGATGATCAGCTGATCACCTCCACAGTCCCAGGTTGCACCAAAGCACGCACACTGCTTCACTGAGACTTACTCCAACTCCGGTGCCCCGATATCCAGGCGCTCTTCACCAACGCCTTCGGCCGCACCCCGAAACGCTCACCGTGTCCGAGCTCACTTCTCCTCCGGTGCACTCGATGACCAGGCGCTCTTTACCAGCGCCTCCGGTGCACCCCGACACGCACCCTGCGCGTCCGAGACTCGCTCCACTTCTGGTGCACACATTGACCAGGTTCTCCTCACCAACGCCTCCTGTGCACCACGACACGCACCCTGCGCGTTCGAGACTCCCTTCACCTCCGATGCACCCGCTGACCAGGCGCTCTTCACCAGCGCCTGCGGTGCACCACGACACGCACCCTGCGTGTCCGAGTCTCACGTCACCTCCGATGCACACGCTGACCAGGCGCTCTTCACCAACGCCTGCGGTGCACCACGACACGCACCCAGCGCGTCCGAGACTCACTTCACCTTCGGTGCACACGTGGACCAGGTGCTCTTCACCAACGCCTCCTGTGCACCACGACACGCACCCAGCGCGTCCGAGTCTCACTTCTCCGTGTGTCCAAGATCACAGGGCACACCTTCCGAGGGTCTCAAGCTGCCACAACACGCGCCCACCGCGTCGCTTGAAACTTCTCCGGAAACTTTTATGTTCCTGTGTTTCCAAACAGGGAGCCAGCTCACCTCGGGCCCTTGGGGTAACAAGACACAGCACAAAGCACAGTCTTCTTCAAGCAGGGGGCCCAGCGCACAAAGCACAGTCCCAACATCCTCTTCCTTGGTTAAAACAGCAAACTGCAGACCAGCCCCAGATCACGAAGCAAGGGTCGGTCCTTCCCAGCAGTCTTCTCAGTTGTTCCTTCCTTAGCAGAGGTTCCTCTTGACCACAAAATGGGTCCAAGCCTTTTCAGTCTCAATCCATTTCTATTCCAACGTTCAGGGGTCTCAGCTCTCATAGTTATACCCCTAAATGTCTTTGAAGTTCGTTGTGCTCAGGGGTCCCTGACCCCTGCCTAAATCAGTTCTGGGTGTCTCCCTCCTAGTGTCACCTTTCTCCCTTTGATACTGGGGGTCTGGATCCTTAATCACTCAGCCGGAGATGGGTCAATTGTTTTATAGCCGCAACCCAGGCCTCTTCACCTCCCGGGGCTTCTCCTCCGCCTACTCTCCAGATGCAGGTCAGCCTGGTGCCATCTCAACCCCTCCCTGGGTCAAGACCTCCCCAGCTCCTCTCCCCTCTCAGATCCAGACAGTCAATCCACATTCAGCAGAGACGCACAGAAATGCTTAAAGCACAAAACTCAGCCACTTTCTAAAAGAGTGGTTTCTGAACACACAGTGACAAAACCACTTTCATAGAAAGATGTGTTATGACACTGTGAGTTCATACATACTAAACTTCACCTCTCCATTTTAAACTTATGGGAAACTAGGCTAACAAACACAATACCAAGCCTCCCCCATTCTGTCCTATGGGCACGATGGCCTTTCACCAGTGAAAAACGAAATGGAGTGTTTTTCACTGTCAGGACATAACACACACCTCAGTATATGTCCTGCCTTTTACTTACACTGCACCCTGCCCAGGGGCTACCCGGGACCTACCACAGGGGTGCCCACTGTGTACGCAAAAGGGAAAGTAAGGCCTGACAAGTGGTTGCACTTGTCAGGACAACATGCTAACTTAGCAAACTGCGCGCAGGCCCTACACTGCAGGCCTGAGTTCCCTTCTCCGCGCACCGTTGCATTACTAGCCCTGGCACACACAGTGCACATCACTAGGGACTTTACTAGTAAGGCAAACATACCAATCATGGCCAACCAATTACCGTTACACTTTACACAGGGAACACTTGTACTTTGACACTGATCAGCAGTGGCAAAGTACCCAAAGCATCTAAAAGCAAAGGAGGTAGAGGCAAAACGTCAGGGGTAATCACGCCAAGATATGCCAGGTCTAACACGCATCCCCTCCAGCCAAAAAGTGGGGGGAACTACACACCCTCATGGGAGTTCTCATCACTAAGGCGGAAAAATCTGGACAGACCATCAGCATTGGCGTGTTCTGTTCCCGGACGGTGTTCCACCGTGAAGTCCATCCCCTGTAGGGAGATGGACCACCTAAACAGCTTTGGGTTCTCAACCCTCATCTGCATCAACCATCTGAGGGGCCGGTGGTCGGTCTGAACCAAGAAGTGGGTCCCAAACAAGTAGGGCCTCAACTTCTTCAGCGCCCAGACCACAGCAAAAGCCTCCCTTTCAATTGCACTCCACCTCTGTTCCCTGGGAAGGAGCCTTCTGCTAATGAAAGCTACGGGTTGGTCCAAGCCCTCGTTGTTCAATTGTGAGAGTACTGCTCCCACCCCATGCTCTGAAGAGTCTGTCTGCACTATAAACTCTCTGGAGAAATCCGGCGCACGTAACACGGGTGCGGTGCACATGGCAGTTTTCAGGGCATCAAAGGCGGTCTGGCAGTCATCAGTCCAGACCACCTTCTTGGGCTGTTTCTTGGTCGTCAGTTCTGTCAAGGGGGCAACGAGGGTGCCATACCCCTTCACGAACCGTCTGTAATACCCAGTGAGTCCTAGAAAGGCCCTCACTCCTGTCTGGGTCTTGGGGGGTTTCCACGCCAGGATGGTATTTTATTTTATTTTATTTATTTGTTATTTTTATAGAGCGCCTGAATCTCTGCGCTTCGGGCGGAGCTGCTGGCGGGCTAAAGAAGAACGTTAAAACAGGGAGGACTTAAGAAGTTTCCTGAAGTGCAGATAGTCAGGACATTGCCTCAGGTGTGTGGTAAGCTGGTTCCAGTACAGGGGAGCGAGGTATGAAAAGGATTTCCCCCCTAGTCTTGCTTTCCTTACCCTGGGGACTTGGAGAAGTGATTTGTTGCCTGACCTAAGATTCCTAGGAGGGGCATAAGGCTTGAGCTTCCTGGCGATGTAGAGAGGGCCTTTTTTATGCAGAGTTTTATAGACTATGCAGCAGACCTTGAACCTGACCCGCTAGCGAACTGGAAGCCAGTGAAGTTTGTGGAGCAGGGGAAGGGAAGGGGTTCTGAATGGGGAATTCGTGACGAGTCGCGCAGCAGTATTCTGAACCACCTGTAACCTGCTGAGGGATGATTCATTCGCAGAGACCAGGAGAGCATTGCAGTAATCGAGACGGCTCATAACCATGGTCTGCATGAGAGTTTTCCGGGTATAATCAGGTAGGAGAGGGAAGACTCGTCGTAGCAAGCCCAACACATAGAAGCAAGTGCTGGCTGTGTGGGCAGCGTGCTCCTTTAATGTTAAGGCACGATCTAGGCGAATGCCCAAGTTTTTGACTAGGGCTTTGGGGTTAGGAGTGCCAAGAGCTGCCGGCCACCAATCTGGGGACCAAAGAAGAGGGGCATCTCCAAATAGCATTATCTCCGTTTTTCCTGCGTGAAGTTGGAGGAAATTCCTTTTCATCCAATCTGCAAAAGCAGTCATTCCGTCAGAAAAGGTGGACAGAGCCGACGGGGAGGATTTGTTGAAGGAAAAGAGAAGCTGGGTGTCATCAGCATAAGAAATGGGCAGGAATCCACAGGACCTGAGAAGGTTGGCCAAAGGAGCAATGTAGATGTTGAACAATGTAGGGCTCAAACAAGAGCCCTGAGGAACGCCCTTGGTCAGTTCCCTCGTTTTTGACCGGAAAGGTCCCAGATTGACGGTCTGAGTGCGGGAGGACAGGAAGCTAGTCATCCACTGAAGTGCAGGCCCTCTCAGTCCAATCTCCTCCAGTATCAATCTTTGCCTGTAGGGGCGCCACCTGGCCGCTCCCCACCAGGTGTCCCAAGTACACCACGGAACCCTGCCCTATCTGGCACTTACTTGCCTTGATAGTTAGGCCCGCCCTCTGCAAGGCCTTCAATACTTCACAGAGGTGTTGCAAATGTTCCTCCCAACCGGAGCTGAACACTGCAATGTCTTCCAGGTAAGCAGCGCTGAATTCCTCCAGCCCACTCAGCACCTGGTTAACCAGTCTCTGGAAGTTGGCAGGGGCGTTCTTCAACCCAAAGGGCATAACCCTGAACTGGTAGTGCCCCTCTGGCGTTGAGAACGCTGACCTCTCCTTGGCCCCCTCGGTCAAGGCAATCTGCCAGTACCCAGATGTCAAATCAAATGTACTGAGGTACCGCGCAGCTCCCAGCCGATCCACAAGCTCATCAGCTCTGGGGATGGGGTGCCCGTCAGTCTTAGTGACCGCATTGAGTCCACGGTAATCCACACAGAACCGAAGTTCGGGAGTGGCACCCGGCGCAGCAGGTTTTGGCACAAGGACCACTGGGCTGGGCCAGGGGCTGCTGGATGGCTCAATCACTCCTAGCACCAGCATCTTGGAAACCTCCTCCTTGATGCTGGCCCTGACCTTATCAGCTACCCTGTGAAATTTTTGTTTTACAGGCAGACTGTCTCCAGTGTCCACATCATGGACGCACCGATGGGTGACTCCTGGGGTCAGAGAGAACAGGGAGACGAACTGACCCAATACCTGGCGACAGTCCCTCCACTGTTCCGGGGTCAGGGTAGGCGAGAGGTACACCCCATCCACTGACCCATCCTTCTCCTTGGCTGACAGGAGGTCAGGAAGAGGTTCACTCTCCTCTTCCCCCCCGTCATCTGTAGCCAAGAGCATGGTCACCTCAGACCTCTCAAAGTGTGGTTTGAGGCGGTTCACATGGAGAACCCTCAAAGGATTCCTAGGAGACCGTAAGTCCACCACCTCATAAGGCCCAGTCCACTTGTCCTGGATCGCACAAGGCTCCACTGGCGCCATCACCCACACTTTCTGCCCAGGTTGAAACTCGACCAGAGTGGCATTCTGGTCGTACCACCGTTTCATATCCTCCTGGCTGGCTTTCAGAGTCGCCTGAGCGAGCTGCCTGAAACGCCTAGTTTGGTTCCTGAAGGCCAGCATGTAACTGTATACATCCTGGGGGGGTTTACTAGGAGCCTTCTCCCAGCCCTCCTTCACCAAACTCAAGGGTCCTCTGACCGGGTGCCCATACAGGAGCTCAAAGGGACTGAACCCCAATGACTTCTGTGGCACCTCTCTATATGCAAACAGCAGGCATGGCAAGAGGACGTCCCACTTACGCCTCATGGGTTCCTCCAGACTCATAATCATGCCCTTCAAGGTCGGGTTAAACCTTTCAACCAGACCATTACCCTGGGGGTGGTAAGGTGTGGTGAACTTATAAGTTACACCGCACTCCTTCCACAGAGATTTCATATACCTCGATATGAAATTAGTACCCCTGTCGGACACCACCTCTCTGGGGAACCCCACATGGGAGAAAATCCCCATCAGTGCACGGCCCACCACGGGGGCTGTCACCGTCCGGAGAGGGATGGCTTCCGGGTACCGGGTGGCATGGTCCATCAAGACCAGGATGAACCTGTTGCCCATGGCCGTCTTGGGATCCAGAGGCCCCACAATGTCAATGCCCACCCTCTCAAAAGGTGTGCTGACTACAGGGAAAGGTTGGAGGGGAGCCTTTCGCTTCCTTCTACTCTTACCACTCGCCTTACACGTCTGACAGGTCCTGCAATGAGTATCAGAACTCTTGCGCATCTGGGGCCAGTAGAAGTGGGTGACAAGCCGCTCAAAGGTCTTGTCCTGCCCCAAATGTCTCGCCAAAGGTACATCATGAGCCAACCCCAATAGGAAGGCTCTGAAGCGCTGGGGTACCACCAGCGCCCAGGCTGACCCAGGCTCAGCCACTCTTGGCTCACTATACAGGAGATCGTTCTCCCAGTAAATCAAGTGTGATCCCGACTGATCACCTGCTGCCTGGTTTGCTGTTTGCTGCCTGCTGCCGCAAACCTACTAGAGATGGGCACTTCTTCTGTTCCTCACAGAATTCCTCCCTGGAGGGCCCCATTCCTGCTGCCATTCGGTCAGCCCGGGTAGGTCCCCCAGTTCAGCCACTTGTTCCCCCATAGGCTCCAGGGCATCCCCCTCAAAGGATGCCTCCTCCTGGACCGTGGGAACTGTGGGGGCCGGTTTCCCGTGCCCCATGCCTCTTCTCTTACTGGCAGGCACCTGGGCCACTGTTTCAGGTCCCAGGTTCTCTTGAATACCTTTACTGGCTATCATAGACCGAGTGGTCACACACGCCCACTCAGGTAGACCCAACATCTCCAAATGCGCGTGGCGCTCCACCTCCTTCCAGGGGGAACTCTCCAGGTCATTCCCTAGCAGACAGTCTACAGGCATGGACGGACTTACAACAACCTTGAAGGAACCTGAGACCCCTCCCCATTCAAAGGGAAACAGCGCCACCTTGGAGAGACGCACTGAATTGTCTGCTGACATTACAGGGTGAAGCACATCGGGAATTACTTGCTCTTCAGACACCCACTGACACCTGACAGATGTCAAACTGGCTCCGGTGTCCCTCAGAGCCTCCACCCACCGTCCATTGATGGTCACCCACTGCCTGTACTTTTTAGTGTTCTCAGGCAGAGAGATTTCCTGGACCATCTCTCGATCTCCTAAGGAGACCAGGGTCATAACTGCTTGCTCCTCCCCATTCCAAGGACTCCATTCCTCCCCCAACGCTACACTCACTAAACCAGGTGTTGGAGCACCAGTGGGTGCAGATGACTTTTTGGGGCATTTAGGGGAAATATGACCCATTTCTTTACAGAAGTAACACGTAGGAGGACCTCGGGGCTCCTTCTTGCCCTTGAAGGCCCAGGCCCTCTTGGCCTTGGGGGACTGGGACCCTTTCTTGGGGGAACTACCTTGGGGCCCTTTAGAGGACTCCTTGTGGTTACCCTTGTCCTACCCCCACCTTTGGCGGGGGACCCTGCATACTCTTGGCAGTGGTACTCCCAATCCCCTTGTGGACCCGGGTACTAGTCCAGTGGTCCGCCTCCTCAGCAAGCTTACTGGGAGCAGTCAACTTACTATCCAATAGATGCTGGCGCAGCTCTGGAACACACAGACTACTCAAGTGCTCCCAACTGATTAAATTGCATAAGCCCTTAAAGTCATTGACCTTGCTGCCCAGCATCCAACCATCCAGTGCCCGTGTGTACTCATTCACACATTCTACCCAAGTACAGGATTCTAGTTTCTTGGAGGTCCTGAACTTCTGCCTGTATTGTTCAGGAGTGAGCCCATACCGGAGGCATAAAGCCTCCCTCATGTTGGCGTAGGTCAGGGTTCCCGCCCTCTCTAAAGGTGATAGAACGTCCCTCCCCGAAGCCTCAAAGTGTTTCCATAGGCCCGCCCCCCAATGCTTTTCAGGCACCTCATTCATCCTTAGTGCGATCTCATATGCCGTGAACCACGCATAAATGTCATCACCCCTCTGGTAATCTCGCACTAAATCCATGGGAATGTACACCTTCCCTACTGGCACTGGTGGTGTGCTGCCACCATTCGAACTGTACAGTGCTTGTTTACCCTTAATGTCCAGTTCCCTCATGCTTAACTCATGAGCAAAGAGAATCCGTTTCTCTTACAACGCGAGAGCGTTCCTGCTCTCCTCTGCTTGAGTTTTAAGTTTTAACACCTCCAACTCATGCAGTCTGACCCTTTGGTTTTCCTCCAACTCCTCTGGTGAAAAACTCCTCCCTGAATGGCTACTACCAGCCCCTGCGGCTGGTCCCTCCACTGGCAAATCCTGTGGACCAAATCCATTCCCTGGGTCATCCTCATCCACCTCAACATCACCCGTCTCCTGAGCCTCTTTGGCTTCCCACCAGGCCCTCAAGGCCACTTGCAGCTCCTCCTTCTTGGCGCTAACCTTCATGGGACATCCCAAAGCTCTGCAGAATTTCCTCAACTGATCAACCTTGTAGGTAAACAATGCCTCAATGTTTAACTCTAATTCTGCAGCCGCAGCCTCACCGGCTATTTGGCTCCCCTCCTGAGACATGATGTGTGGTTTAAAGGTTACTCAACAATAGAACCAACAATTCAAAACAATATGTTGTTGCGTCGTGGTCTGCGATCAATTTGTGATGTACACCAATTACTGTGAGTGGTTTTGCACACACGCGTTTCAATTACGTTAGGATCGTATCCCACCACTCTGCCGCCAAATGTTGGAAGCCGGAGTCCCAGTCCCGCGCCACTGTCACCAAATGCGAGACCCGGGACTCCTCACTCAACGTTCGGCCAAGTAAGGACACCGTTTGAGATAGCCCTGCTCACCCCTTTAGTAGCTTGGCACGAGCAGCCAGGCCTATCTCCAAGGCCCGAGTGTACAGTATGTGCAACCACAATCACAGCAACCCACTGGTGACACCACAAATGGACTCCACACAAGTTTGATAAAGCGAGTATAAACTTTATATAAAGATATACGATCAGACCACACAATACAAAAGCCAACATATAATAAAGGGTAATATTCGTTCTGGCTGGTTGGTAGGTTCAAATCCCAACCACCGCTTTCAAAATGCTATGCTGGTCGCAATGCTAGAATCACACACGTTGCAATGGACAAACAATAGTGCGCTGCGTAACGATACAATCCTGTGCTGGGCAAAGGAGAAATAATACAATGCGTGACGATACACCCCGGTACGTTGCAATGGGAGAAATAATGCAATGCGTAGCGCTACAATCATGTACTGCGCAATGAAGGAATAATGCAATGCGTCACACCCCAATCACGTACTTTGCAATGAAGGAATAATGCAATGCGCACAGCTACAATCATGTACTTTGCAATTAAGGAATAATGCAATGCGTAGCTACAATCATGTACTTTGCAATGAAGAAATAATGCAATGCGGGCTGCTACAATCCTGTACTTTCCAATGGAGAAATAATGCAATGCGTGGCGCTACAATCGTGTACTTCGTTATGCAGAAATAATGTCAGGCGTCATAAGACAGTCCGGCAGTTTGTTAGCAGCAATATTGGCAATGTGTATTACGACAGTCAGCCTCTTCGATAACAGTTGCACCCCACACGTATCAACGATGACATAAAGTACAGCTTCTCACTCTGGCCCCAGTACTGCCACTTCTTTGGTCAGTACGGGCCCCAATCTGAGCCGAAGCAAAGGCTCACGTTGCCAGAAGGACTGAGAGGCCGAGAGAGTGTCCCTCCGAGCACGCACCCCGCCCAGGCAGTGATCCACGTTACCTGGGGGCGCGACCCCACTCTCCTCTCCTCCTTCAGCGAACTGGGCCTTCCGTGCAGAACTGTCTCAATGGGCCTCAGCGGCTCGGCCTGGCAGCTCAGCTCCTCCGGGGCTGCCGGTCCGGGCCGCGACTGTTAGGAAGGTCTCAGGCGACCGCAGGGCACACGTACCCCACGCCTCTGAGATTACGTTACTCCGGATACATGTTCACCACAGCACCCTCCGGGTCTCCTCTGGCACGAAGCCACACACACAACGCTGATGGGACTTCACGTCGACTCCGAGTGCACGTTCACCATGCACTCCTTCCTGCGGTCTCAGTTGGCACCAAGACACGCACACCGCGCTCAGAGACTCACTTTCTTCCGGTGCACACCCCGACACGCTCACCGTGTCCGAGCCTCACTTCTCCGGTGCACTCGATGACCAGGCGCTCTTTACCAGCGCCTCTGGTGCACCCCGACACACCCTGCGCATCCGAGACTCGCTCCACTTCTGGTGCACACGTTGACCAGGCGCTCCTCACCAACGCCTCCTGTGCACCACGACACGCACCCTGCGTGTCCGAGACTCCCTTCACATCCGATGCACCCGCTGACCAGGCGCTCTTCACCAGTGCCTGCGGTGCACCACGACACGCACCCTGCGTGTCCGAGTCTCACGTCACCTCCGATGCACACGCTGACCAGGCACTCTTCACCAACGCCTGCGGTGCACCACGACACACACCCAGCGCGTCCGAGACTCACTTCTCCTTCGGTGCACACGTGGACCAGGCGCTCTTCACCAACGCCTCCTGTGCACCACGACACGCACCCAGCGCATCCGAGTCTCACATCTCCTCCGTGTGACCAAGATCACAGGGCACACCTTCCGAGGGTCTCAAGCTGCCACAACACGCGCCCACCGCGTCGCTTGAAACTTCTCTGGAAACTTTTATGTTCCTGTGTTTTCAAATAGGGAGCCGGCTCACCTAGGGCCCTTGGGGTAACAAGACACAGCACAAAGCACAGTCTTCTTCAAGCAGGGGGACCCAGCGCACAAAGCACAGTCCCAACAGCCTCTTCCTTGGTTAAAACAGCAAACTGCAGACCAGCCCCAGATCACGAAGCAAGGGTCGGTCCTTCCCAGCAGTCTCTTCAGTTGTTCCTTCCTTAGCAGAGGTTCCTCTTGACCATGAAATGGACCCAAGCCTTTTCATTCTCAATCCATTTCTATTCCAACGTTCAGGGGTCTCAGCTCTCATAGTTATACCCCTAAATGTCTTTGAAGATCGTGTGCTCAGGGGTTCCTGACCCCTGCCTAAATCAGTTCTGGGTGTCTCCCTCCCAGTGTCACCTTTCTCCCTTTGATACTGGGGGTCTGGATCCTTAATCACTCAGCCGGAGATGGGTCAATTGTTTTATAGCCGCAACCCAGGCCTCTTCACCTCCCGGGGCTTCTCCTCCGCCTACTATCCAGATGCAGGTCAGCCTGGTGCCATCTCAACCCCTCCCTGGGTCAAGACCTCCCCAGCTCCTCTCCCCTCTCAGATCCAGACAGTCAATCCACATTCAGCAGAGACACACAGAAATGCTTAAAGCACAAAAATTCAGCCACTTTCTAAGCAGAGTGGTTTCTGAACACACAGTGACAAAACCACTTTCATAGAAAGATGTGTTATGACACTGTGAGTTCATACATACTAAACTTCACCTCTCCATTTTAAACTTATGGGAAACTAGGCTAACAAACACAATACCCAGCCTCCCCCATTCTGTCCTATGGGCAGGATGGCCTTTCACCAGTGAAAAATGAAATGGAGTGTTTTTCACTGTCAGGACATAACACACACCTCAGTATATGTCCGGCCTTTTACTTACACTGCACACTGCCCAGGGGCTACCCGGGACCTACCACAGGGGTGCCCACTGTGTACGCAAAAGGGAAAGTAAGGCCTGACAAGTGGTTGCACTTGTCAGGACAACATGCTAACTTAGCAAACTGCGCAGGCCCTACACTGCAGGCCTGAGTTCCCTTCTCCGCGCACATTTGCATTACTAGCCCTGGCACACACAGTGCACATCATTAGGGACTTTACTAGTAAGGCAAACATACCAATCATGGCCAACCAATTACCATTACACTTTACACAGGGAACACTTGTACTTTGACACTGATCAGCAGTGGCAAAGTACCCAAAGCATCTAAAAGCAAAGGAAGTAGAGGCAAAAAGTCAGGGGTAATCACACCAAGATATGCCAGGTCTAACACACATGGTATATGAAATGTGAGCAGGATACCAGTTTAATTATTTCTTTGAAGACAAGTATGATACTCCTAGAATTAACAATGGTTAGGCCTATCAGGGTCATAAATTATATGATGTCTGCTATAGGACTGTTGAACACTAATATGCCCACTGGGGCTGAATTGTATGTATGTAATGTAATATATATTTTTTCATTGGATAATGTACTCTACCCACTTGGGCTGAATTATATATAAATTGTGTCACAATTCTGAAGGTCTAGACAGATATATTTAGAACAGTGTTCAACATTTGATTTGACTAATTGACGATATACAAGTGTGGAGATAATATCATTTTTGGTGAAAAATATAAAAGACATATTAGAGTAATATATATTATTTCCTGCTGTAAAATTGGATGTGAATAATGGACAACGGTAAGATACTGTTAAGAAAACACGGAAAGTCTGTTGTTTATGTCTATCACTCACAGGAAATCACCTGTGGTGTTTAAAAAGACTAGGAAGTAGACTGTAACCTAACCCGTGACCAAGAAGCAAGGCGCTCCGAAACCCATTGGGATAGCGTTGATGCACGTAATGAAATAAACATGCTTCAATTGCATTTGAGCCGCGGAGTGTTTTCCTCCAGTCTTGACGAGCACAACCAAAATGGATGATTAATACATTTAGTTGGTATATATGTGTATGTAAGTATAAGTATATATATATATATATAAAGTCTAACAGAAAATGTTTCAGTGTATATTGACTCATTCCTACAGGAACAAGTGAAATTGTTACCGTCATACATACAGGACACAATGGATTTCTTGAGGCAAATGCATGGATTTCAGTGGCAGCAAGATTTTTTATTGATCTCCATGGATGTCAGCAACCTCTACACGTCCATACAGCATCAAGACGGGATGAGAGCTCTGGAACATTTTTTGGGAAAGAGACCCATTGAATTCCATAACCACAATAGAATGTTAATTGACCTAACCAAGTTTTGTTTGCATAACAATTACTTTTTATTTGAACAACAGGTCTACCATCAAGTGAGAGGCGTAGCAATGGGTGCGAGTTTTTCACCCAGCTACGCCTGCCTCCACATGGGGTGGTGGGAGGAACTGGTAGTGAAAAACAAATATGCAGAGGTATGGTCAAATAATGTAATCAAATGGGTCAGATTCATAGACGATTTATTTGTGGTCTGGCGAGGGGATAAGCAGAGTGCAGATGAATTCATAAAATGTTTGAACAATAACAATGTTAACATTCAACTCACATATTCCATCAGTGAGAGCACAATTTGTTTTCTGGATGTAGAGGTGTACGTTTCTAAAAACATTTTGGAAACACGTTTACATCGCAAACCAACATCAGGGAACACCATATTGCACTCAAGTAGTTTCCATCCGAAACATACAATTCTCAGCATACCCTATGGGGAAATGTTGAGAATTCGTAGAATTTGCAGTAACGAAGTAGATTTAATCAGGGCGCAAAATGAGTGTAAATCTCGCTTCCTAGCAAGAGGGTATAAAGAAAAAACGATTAATGATGCCATAAAACAAACCAGAGCCAAAACACGGGAAGATTTACTCTTCAAACCATCAGCAAGCATGATAAAACGAATGAACAGTCCAGCCACAGAAAGCAGCCCTCGCTTAATTCTCACATATAATAAGCAGAAGGACAGCCTCAGAAAAATAGTCAAAAACAATTGGCATTTAGTGCAAAATGACCCCATCATAGGGGATCAAATGCCGACTATTCCCCTGATAACATACAGGAAGGCACAAAGTACAGGTGACTATTTAGTTAGCAGCAGTCCAGAAGTCACTACAAGTACTAATTGGCTGGCCAACCGTAAAGGGTTTGTTCGCTGTGTGACATGCAGGGCTTGTAAATATGGGGAAAGTAAAACGTCGTTTTTAACAACTTTTAAAAATAAACCTACGGTCAGTTTTTGACCTGCAAGTCCGAGTTCGCCGTATATGTGCTGGAGTGCTCTTGTGGACTGCGGTATGTGGGAAGCACAAAACTGCAGGTCCACAAGAGAATACTCCAGCACATGCGGGCCATCACTAACAAAGATACTACGTATCCGGTGGTCCGCCACTTTGAAAAGGTCCATTCAAGCAGTTTGGATCATTTAAAGTATTTTGTAATAGATAGTGTCCCTCCACCAAGAAGAGGAGGAAATAGGGAGGCTAGTCTAAGGCGACTCGAAACAAAATACATTTCAGAACTAGACAGTAAGAGTCCGTACGGGCTAAATACGACGGAAGACTTACATACCTGGCTTTAACTGATATAATGTTTCAATTTTAGATTGGTACACAAAATGAACAAACAGGAATACTTTTTTATCCATTAAGGTTTTATTACGCTGACCTCATCCCCCAGTACGAATTCTTTCTTTTTAGCGTAGTTGTAAAACATGGGCTCATGTAACAACACGCAAATTATTTTGCACTGAAGCACTTTTATGGTTGGGGACAAATGCACTTATATATATTTTTTTTAAAGAAAAATACATTTGGTACATAGAGGATATTCACTCAAAAATGAAATTAACTGTTTACGGGTAAAAGAAATGTTTACATACATTGGCTTATTTTGCACAAATATTAATGTAATTATGATTATTAGATTTACAGAAAGCACATCATTTTAAATGTGTATTTATACTATTTTAGTAACCAAATGCGTATTTTGCACATGGTTGATGATGTTTGATTTTTCTAAATCAGAATTTTAGAAGTACTGATGTGCACAATGTATTGTTACAGGTATTAAAGATCGAATCCAATGCTTGTACATATGGGTAAACATATATGATGTAAACAGAATAATAATCTGTAAATAGAGGTGAAACCTCAATGTGTAGATGTGGGAAACACACGAGTAGTCTGTTTTCCAGTTTCACTATGGTTGGTGAAAAAAAAGGGAAAAAAATGCACTTGTCACTTTAAAAACGGGGAGAAACAAATGTAGTGTGTCATGTGATCAAGGACCTTGGTGGTTCGAAACGCGTCATGGCGGCTATGCACTGAAAAATAAACGAAGATTGCACTCATTAAGCGGAGTTCGTGCCTTTTTTGGTTCTGAGCAGTGGAACTTGGGAGAAAAGGAGTACGGAGGATATATATATATATATATAAATAAAATATTCTCTAATAATTTTGATGTTTTTTTTAATGTAAAGTAAGGAATCACCATGCCGAACTATAACATCACATTAGCTTTGGTTTTTTCATTGAATTTCTAGGGTTTCTTTAATGTGAAGAAAGATTTTATTACTATACCTAACTATCCCAACCTCCCCGCACCTTTGGCCCTGCTGGGTGAGGCAGTTGGGTGCAGGCCCTGTGCGTGCTCCCAACCCCCACGGGAACCAAACCCCCAGTAGCGCAATGCCTTTGGCACAGGGCTCTTTATTTGGGTCCCACAGTAAACTTGTGGTAATTTAGCAATTTTGTGTTATTCTCACACATTTTTATGGGGGGCCTGAGTTTTAAAATGGTGGCCTCAACGTTCTCTTCATATCGTGGCCAGCCAATCAGATTGTGTGCTCTGAGTTAATGGTACACTAAAGTATACAAAAAAGTGGTGAATGGAATGCTTGAAAATAATGAGGACATGGATATAGATCTAGTTGAGGAATGGAGATCCAACACTGAGGGCTGCTCCTTCAAAATAATGGAGACACATAACACATGCCAAACGTCGCATGGAGGAACAAACAACGATCATTGAATCACTTTTGAAAGAACTTGAACCCATGAAGGAGCAAGATGAAACGGGGACATTGTTTTAGAGGAATATTTTAAAGTTCCAAAACTCCACACTTAGAAGAATTTCCAAGTGAAACCAGTCAATGTTAGCCTATGGAAGGAAATTCAAGTTACTGGTAAGTACGGTTAAAATTACTTTTCAGGACCAGTACTGGGCTGAAAGATACAGCACTGAGGTCTCTCCTGATAACAGGTGAGTAAATCGGAATTCGTATTTCGGCTGATTTTAGAGGAATATTTTAAAGTTCCAAAACTCCGAGTTCTTAGCTTGCAAAGTTCACAGTTCAAAAATACGCTGATTAAAAGGGGTTCCTTGTGTGGATAGCCCCGTCCGGGCTACCACGGCATCGTGAACACACAAATCCAAAACAGTTCTGGCTGGCCGCGGCATCGCAGGCCCGCTACGGTGTCGGGAAGACCCGCAAACAGTACCTTTCAGAGATGCAGGACGATGGGGCCCTTGAAGTCACTCGCGTTACAGGTCGATCTCCTCTCGGTTGGGATCAGGAGCGCTGGCGTCGGCAGGCGCCACGCGCTGCGGTGCGAAGTGCAGCGGTGCGGCGTGCGGTGCCCCCCAGGTCGCGGTGCGAGCAGCGGCTCAGTGGCGGCGTCAGATGAGCGTCGTCGGTGAGACCAGGGTCGCGGTGCGAGATGAGGATGGTGCTCGTCACGGTGCTAGCAGGTCACGGTGCAAGCAGCGGCGTCGTGGTTGCTGAAGCGCTGTCGTCGGCTGACGAACTGGAGTCGATGGCGCCGGCGTCGGTAGGCCAAGGCTGCGGTGTGGAATGAGGGCGGTGCGTCGTGTGACTTACGAGCGGTGCCCTCGAACCACGGTGCAAGCAGCGGCTTCGATTTTGGCAGGAAGTGGCGGCGTCAGGCAGGCCAAGGCGTCCTCGTAAAGCAAGGCGGTGCGGATTGCGGTGCCCACAGGTCGCGGTGCGAGCAGCGGCTTGATGGCCGCGTCAACAGACGTCGTCGGTGAGACCAGGGTCACGGTGTGGCGTTGCGGCGGTGCTCTCTGCGGTGCCAAAGCTTCGGCGTGAAGCGAGGCGGTGCGGAGTGCAGTGCCCGCAGGTCACGATGCAAGCAGCGGCTCGGTGGCGGCGTCAACAGGCGTCGTCGGTGAGACCAGGGTTGCGGTGCGGCATTTCGGCGGTGCCCTCTGCGTTGCCTTCAGGACATGGAGTCGGCAGTGGCGTCGTAGACGTCGTCGAGTTGGGGTTCTTCGGGTTGCAGCACAAAACACACAGTCCCCAGTGCTGCGGGTCGAAGAACTTGAAGTCTTTGCTGTTCCTGAGACTTCGTGAACAGGGGGCAAGCTCTACCTCAAGCCCTTGGAGAGACTCACAAATTTAGGTTGCAGAAAGTCCAGTCCAGGCCTTTCACTACCAAAGACAAAAGCAGCCACTGCAGGTCAGCCCAGCAAAGCACCCAGCAAAGCAGTCGTTCCTTTTCGCAGCTTCTCCGGGTCTTCTTCTTGGCAGTCTTCTTGTCCAGATGAGTTCTAAAGTTCAGGGGTCTGGGACCCAGCATTTATGTCCAAAAATCCTTTGATCTCTTAGGCAGAGAGGGCCTGTGCACGGTCAGGACCAGTTCTGCCTTCTCTGGTGTGAATTCCTGGCAGGAGGTGGAGACGGCATTTGTCAGAGGCAGAGCAGGCCCTTTGAGGTGCAAGGAAATCTCCTCCCCCTTCCCCCATCGTAGCCCAGGTCTCTTCAGCCCTTTCCTGACCTACCTAGACCATCTGGCGCCCCTCCTGCTCCCCGAGCCTTCTGTCATCCAAAACCCAGACATGCAATCCACATTACAGCAGAGGCACACGGGATGACTGAGCAAGAAAATACCCACTTTCCAAAAGTGGTATTTTCAAACACAGAATGTAAAAATCACCTTCACTAAAAGAGGCATCTTTAGATTTTGAGTTGAGGCATACGAAACTTCATTTTCTTACCGAATTCCCTGGGCCAGTTATGTTCATAAGATGTTATGAACAAACCTCCCATTCTGTCCTATGGGGAACTGGTAGCCTTGCAATAGTGAAAAACAGAAATTGGCTGTAATTCACTATTAGGACATGCCACACACACCGGGGCATGTCCTACCTTTCACATACATTGCACCCTGCCCACAGGGGTACCTTGGGCCTACCTGAGGGGTGCCTGACATGTAAGAAAAGGGAAGGTTAGGGACCGGCCAGTGTGTGCACTGGCCAAGTCGACATGGCAGTTACAAACTGCGCGCAGACTCTGCAATGGCAGGTCTGAGTTACCGTTTTCAGGGCTACTCACGGGGTGGCACAACCAGTGCTGCAGGCCCCGGGTAGCATTTGATTCACCGGCCCTGGCACACGCAGTGCGCTTTACTAGGGGCTAACAGGTAAATCAAATATCCAATCATGGAAACACCAATGCATAACACAATTTACCATAGGAGCACCTGCGCTTTACCACTGATCGGCAGTGCGAAAAGCGCGCAGAACCGTTACACCAGCAAAACAGAGTCAAAACCGGGAGGTCAGAAAGCAAAAACTCAGGGGAAACACGCCAAAAGATGCCAAGCCTAACGGAAAAGGAAAGGGGAAACAGACAATGGAATCCAAGGACTAGTTCCCTCAGAGGATGAGACGGGAGAAACAGTAGATACTGTCATAAATATCTCAGGTATCCCTTTGACACCAGGCCAAATGAAGATCTTGAATTTGGGCCTTAGTTTTTGCCCGTCTATTGGCCCCAATTTTGTTGATTTGAGAATTGAAGCTTACAAGTTCACAAGGAAGCTGAAATTGCAAAATCACTTTGCCATGAGAAATATGGGATCCTCTAGTACTATTAAGAACTCGGACCAGACAGTTGTCCAATTCACCATTGGTGATATTCCGGAGATTGTAGAAATCGACAGCCTGGATAGAACAGGTAAATTAAGTGGCTCTACTCGCACTGGGACTCAAATAGATATTCCGGAACTAGAACGGATGATGTTTTCTACGAAGCAAACCATTGAAAGTGGTCTGAGACCAGCTAGTAGGTTCACGGCTCAGCTACCAACAGGTAACCTGGTCGATGTTTTCCACGAGCTTCTGATAGAGGATATCAACAAGATGAGGGCGACAGCACGCCGGAAGCAAAACAACAGCTTTACTGCAACTGACTGGCGGGAATTGAATGCGTTGAGGAACACTGAGTCCATCATTTTGAACTCCTCAGACAAAGGTGGAAACATAGTGGTATTAAACATTGACCAATACACCAGAGAAATGACCAGGCAATTGAGGGTCAAGGAACATTACGAAGAATTGAAAAATAACCCCATCGAAATCCATCGAAAAGAATATCACGAGATATTAACGAATTGGAATGATGATGGTTTATTGTCCAGGGAGGAATATCAGTATTTAAAAATTGATTTTGCAAAGATACCTGTGAAATACTGTCTTCCTAAAATCCTTAAGAACTTAAACAATCCTCCTGGAAGACCCATCGTGAGTATGATTGGAACACTTCGAGATTCCTGGATCTGTTTCTATGCAACTACGTCAACAGTTTGCCATCGTAAATACAAGACACAAATGATTTTTACGTAAGATCAATGATATCCCCTGGCGAGATAGTTATCTGATGGCAACTATGGACGTCTGCTCTCTCTATACGTCTATTTCTCATGAATATGGCATTGAGGCCTGCAGTTACTTTTTGAGATCACGCTCTCTGAAACTGGTACAACACACAATGATGCTACTCAGGATGCTCTCGTTCTGTCTCTCACATAATGTCTTCCTTTTTGATAAAAAGATGTACCTACAAAAGCAGGGTACGGCAATGGGGGCAGCCTTTGCCCCCACGTATGCCAACATCTGGTGGGAAAAAGAAGTTGCATGGGCTGATTATAATGTGCACCACATGGAGAGGATTGTGATGTGGGTGCGCTTTATCGATGACATTTTTATTTTATGGGATGGAACTGAAACAACATTGAATGAATATGTGACCACCCTCAACAGAAACCCATTCAACATACAACGTACGGTGATAAGCAGCCGATATGAGATAGACTTCCTTGATGGGAAGCTACGGATCAGAGATGGATCAATAGAAACATCCATTTTCCGTAAAAAGACAGCATGCAACTCCATATTACATGGAAATAGCGGGCATCCACGCTTCCTCAAATCGAGTATTCCATACAGCCAGCTTTTGAGAGCACGTAGAATATGTTCCACCAATGAACTATTTGAAAGCAAGGCCAAGGTGATGATTTCAAGATTCCTAGAGAGGGATATCCTGAACAAATTCTCATTGAAGCAAAAACTAGAGTTTTAGCGAAGAACAGAGAGCAATTACTTTTTAAAAAACAAAGGAACGGTAACCACAATACATGAAACAATGGAGCAGGACAATAAGATAAGGTTCTTTTTGGGATCCAACATGGTACACAGCATCATCAGCTCCCTTATCAAACGGAATTGGCACATATTACAACATGATGAGCATCTAAGGGATGTAGTGGGCCAGTATACGAGCATCACTTATCGCAAAGCTCCATCATTAGGTGATATGTTAACAAGATCAATGTTCTATCGAGAAACGAACTGGCTCACCAACAGAAGCAATGGCTTCAAGAAATGTGCCACTTGCAAAGCCTGCAAGTTCGGATCAAACAGAACCTCTTACACAACTTATGAGGATGGAACCTGCAGGATTAAGGAGAGAATTACCTTTGAATCCAAATTTGTGGTCTATGTATTGGAATGTGGTTAGGGGAAGCGATATGTAGGTAGCAAAATCAATAAATTGAAACTCAGCATTTTGCAATATATCAGAGCCATTAAACAACAAGACAGATCATATCCAATGGCCAAACATTTTTGGGAAACACATGAGGGTAGCCTGGGGTCTCTACAGTACTATGGTATCAAGCATGTGAAGAACCATCCACGTAGAGGGAACAGAGAATTGGAACTACGGCGTTGTGAATCAAGGATGATTGTCTTACTGGGGACTGAGAAACCATGGGGCCATAACCTTGATGCAGAAATGCATGTCCATCTTTGAAGCTTCATATGATCTGTGGACTATATGTGGCAAAGATCTTGAGGTTTAGAAATGAGGAACTGAATTGGGTTGGCTCTTGTTTTTCAATAACTCGGAGAACTTGAACTGTACAGTGGCTGAAATGAGTATTCTGATGACGTTAGAAGGCAATGAAATGGTTGTTAAAAAACACTATATGATTATAATTTACACACTTGATCTGCACTGGCACTTTATTCTGTATTTAGGGATCAAATATTAAAATGAATTATGGTTCTAGACCGAGCCAGCAATAGACCGCAGTCTGATTTGTTGAATTGGAATATTAAGTGAATGTACCCATCACTTGATTATGCCACTGAAATTGGGAACGTAGATCTTTATTAGGCCTGGGCGGAATTTGCATAGTCGCGTTCCGCAAAGTTCCGCGAAGATGTAAAAAATCTCCGCGAGCTACGTAGAATTCCGCGAGCACGCGGAATTGCTTGTTCCGCCCGTTCGCGATGCGTTTTTCCTGTTCGGGGACGCTGTTTGCGTGCTCGGGGGGAAATATCTTGCGAACTTGCCCATGAGGTCGCCAATTGACGCGGCCATCTTGTTTCACTTGTCCTGCCCGTTCGCGATGCGTGTTTCCTGTTCGCGAACGCGGATGCCCGATGGCGCGTCCGAATGACGTGTTTGCGATCGCACACTCTCGCGGGATCGCGCGGCCGGCTACCAAAATCTCGTGGCGCACGCGAACGGATAGGAAAACTTGTCGGCGAACGCAGGGATCCCGGTAAGTCGCTAGCATGTGCGCGAACACGCATTTTGAAAGCGCGAACAAGGGAAAAATTCCGCTACGCCGCGGATCGCGGAATTTTCGGCAATTCCGCGTTTTCCGCGGAATGCGGAATTGCCAAAATTTCGCAAATTCCGCGAGCGGAGCGGATTTTACCACCCAGGCCTAATCTTTATCCCACATATGCACTTTATTGGTGGAGATCGTTGGGATCGATATTTTTTAGGAGGGTCTATAGGATCAGGACTATCTCTTAGTTGTCAGATGAACGAAGATTGCACATATGCATTTGCACTTTATAGCATGTTGGGAGCAATATATAATATTCATACTTTTATATTCAATAAAAGGTCCCGGACAAGGAACCAATGAATTTAAGTATATTCTCAAATAAGCAACTGCACTGTATTAATTTGTTAATGTTTTCCACCAGTGATAGGACATATTAGGGAATGTGGGTGAACTTATCAAATAAAATAAAATATAAGAGAGACAACCTGTGGAGGAATATTCGGATAGGGTATTTATGAGCTTCCAAGATTCAAGGGAATAGTTTTTATCTATATGATATCAGTAATCCAGTTCATAGAACCTCCTCTTTGTTGTAAAGAAGAAAAGAATTTCCCTACAAAATATAATAACTCATTCCCTGCTCCCTAGAAGAAATAATCTTTTTCAAGAGAAAGACTTTGAGGAATGCACATTGAAATGTCGTGTTTACATTAATGCACTGGCACTTTACTAAGCATTTATGTAAGTGTGCCCAACCCATTTGGGTTTGAAAATGAGTCTACAATTTAAATGATAAACATCTGCACCTTAAAAGTACAGTGGATAGCAGTTAGACATTGATGCACACATGAAGGATGTGCTGAATATCTATGCTAATGTCTAAGAATGTTGATTGGTATTGTACCATGATGATACATGTAGATTCTCACTGCCGATATTTTGGCTTAGCGATATGATGATTGATGCTTTTTATTTATTTTATAAATATTAGATTGCATAGATGTATCAATCAATCAATCAATCATGTCACTTATAAAGCGCACTACATACCCGCGAGGGTCTCAAGGCGCTGGGGGAAGAGGGGGGTGGTGCTGCTACTGATCGAAGAGCCAGGTCTTGAGGAGTCTTCTGAAGGCCAGTAGGTCTTGGGTCTGTCGGAGGTTGGTGGGGAGGGTGTTCCAGGTCTTGGCGGCGAGGTGGGAGAAGGATCTGCCGCCGGCGGTCGTTTTCCGGATGCGGGGGACTGTGGCGAGGGCGAGGCTGGTCGAGCGGAGCTGGCGGGTGGGGGTGTAGAAGCTGAGTCGTCTGTTGAGGTAGGCTGGTCCGGAGTTGTGGAGTGCTTTGTGTGCGTGGGTGAGGAGCTTGAAGGTTATCCTCTTGTTGACAGGGAGCCAGTGCAGGTCTCTCAGGTGGGGTGTGATGTGGCTGCGTCGGGGGATGTCGAGGATAAGACGTGCAGAGGCGTTCTGGATGCGTTGCAGCCGTCTCAGGAGCTTAGCCGTCGTTCCTGCGTAGAGGGCGTTTCCGTAGTCCAGCCTGCTGGTGACGAGGGCCTGGGTGACTGTTTTTCTTGTTTCGGTGGGGATCCACTTGAAGATCCTGCGGAGCATTCGGAGGATGTTGAAGCAGGATGAGGAAACGGCGTTGACCTGCTTAGTCATGGAGAGGGTGGGGTCGAGGATGACCCCTAGGTTGCGTACGTGGTCGGTGGGTGGCGGGGCTGTTCCCAGTGATGTTGGCCACCAGGAGTCGTCCCAGGCTGAAGGGTTGGAACCAAGGATGAGGACCTCCGTCTTGTCCGAGTTCAGCTTCAGGCGGCTGGTCCTCATCCATTCGGCGACGGCCTTCATTCCTTCGTGGAGGTGGGCTTTGGCGGTGTGAGGGTCTTTGGTGAGGGAGAGGATCAGCTGGGTGTCGTCGGCGTAGGAGATGATGTTGAGGTTGTGCTGTCGGGCGACGTGGGCGAGGGGTGCCATGTAGATGTTGAACAGCGTTGGGCTGAGGGAGGAGCCTTGGGGTACGCCGCAGATGATCTTGGTGGCCTTGGATCGGAAGGGGGAGAGGCGGACGCTTTGTGTTCTGCCGGAAAGGAAGGATGTGGTCCAGTCCAGGGCCTTCTCTTGGATCCCGGCGCGTTGAAGGCGTGTTTGTAGTGTGTGGTGGCAGACCGTGTCGAAGGCGGCTGATAGGTCCAGGAGGATGAGGGCTGCTGTTTCTCCGTTGTCTAGCAGGGTCCTGATGTCATCGGTGGCGGCGATGAGGGCGGTTTCGGTGCTGTGGTTGCTGCGGAAGCCGGACTGGGAAGGGTCCAGGATGTTGTTCTCCTCGAGGTAGCGGGTCAGTTGTTTGTTGACGATTTTCTCGGTGACCTTCGCGGGGAACGGGAGCAGAGAGATGGGTCGGAAGTTCTTGAGGTCCTTGGGGTCTGCCTTGGGTTTCTTGAGTAAGGCGGTGATCTCGGCGTGCTTCCAGCTTTCCGGGAAGGTTGCTGTCTCGAAGGAGATGTTGATTATTTTCCGGAGATGGGGCGCGATGGCTGTACTGGCTTTGTTGAAGATGTGGTGAGGGCACGGGTCTAGCGGTGAACCGGAGTGGATGGTGTTCATGATCTCGCTGGTGTCCTCGTCGTTGATGTTGGTCCAGGAGAGCAGGCGGTTGGTGGTTGTGGGGGCAGTGGTCTCGGTGGTTGCCGGGGCGGTCGTGGTGTTGAAGCTGTCGTGGATGTCGGCGATTTTGCGGTGGAAGAAGGTGGCCAGTGAGTCGCACAGGTCTCGCGACGGCTGGATGTCGTTGGTGTTGGAGCTGGGGTTGGAGAGTTCCTTCACGATGTTGAAGAGCTCTTTGCTGTTGTGTGCGTTGTTGTCTAGGCGGTCTTTGAGTGAGGCCCTTTTGGCGGATCTGATGAGGTGATGGTGACTGCGGGTGGCGCTCTTGTGGGCGGCGTAGCTGTCCGCTGTCCGTTCGTGGAGCCAGATCTTCTCCAGTTTTCGGCATGTTCGTTTGGAGGCCTGGAGGTCTTCGGTGAACCAGGTGGCTTTCTTGCTGGTGTGGCTGTTGGGCGGATTCTTGAGCGGGGCGAGGGTGTTGGCGCAGTCGTCGATCCACTGTCTGAGGTTGCGGGCGGCGGTGTCGGGGTCGGAGGGTTCGGGCGGGTGGGCTCAGGGCGAGGGTTGTGGTTAGCTGGTCTTCCGTGACTCTGCTCCAGCAGCGGCGAGGCATTTGTTCGGTGCGGTGGTGCGTGGTGGGCTTCCTGTAGGTGAAGTGGATGCAGTGGTGGTCAGTCCAGTGGGGTTCGGAGGTGTGGTTGAAGGAGACGTGTGGGCTTGCGGAAAAGATGGAGTCTAGCGTGTGGCCGGCGGCGTGGGTGGGTGTAGTCACGAGCTGTCTGAGTCCGAGGGTGGCGAGGTTGTCGATCAGGGTGGTGGAGTTGGTGTCCTTGTTGTTCTCGAGGTGGAAGTTCAGGTCCCCGAGGAGGATGTAGTCCGTGGAGGCGATGGCGTGTGTGCTGACGAAGTCAGCGATGGAATCGCTGAACTGTGGTCGGGTCCGGGGGTCTGTAGATGAGGGTTCCTCTGAGGGTGGTGTTGGGATCGGTGTGGATCTGGAAGTGCATGTGTTCGGCGGTGCTGAGGGTGTCGTCGGTGTTGGTTGAGACTCTGAGGGTGTTCCTGTGGACGATGGCGATGCCTCCTCCTACTCCGTTGGTGCGGTCCCTGCGGGTGATCTTGTATCCGTCCGGGATGGCAATGGCGATGTCCGGGGCTGAAGCGGGATTCAGCCAGGTCTCCGTCAGGAATGCGACGTCTGGGGAGGTTGAGTCGAGAAGGTCCAAGAGTTCGATGGCGTGTTTGCGGGCGGAGCGGGTGTTGAGGAGGATGCATCTGAGGTAGTTGGGTTCTTTCCTGGGCGGTGGTTTGGCGGGGCGGGTGCTGGCGAAGCTGCAGTTCCGGCAGGTGAAGGGCCCTTGGGTGCGCTTCGGGGTGGCCTGGTAGCAGGCGTGATCTTTTCCGGGGTTGAGTGCGTGGAGGGTGCTGGCGTCGTATCGGCGTCTGTTGATGTGGCGGGCGCGGGGGATGCCCGGACCAGGGGGTCTGGCACTGGGCGCGGTCACGGCGCAGACGGGCGCAGACGGGCTTGCCTTAGGCGCGCCAGCGGCGCGGCCGCACAGCGGCCGCCATAAATTGGGAGGTGGGAGGGAGGAGCAGGGAATGGGGCAGCGAATGGGCAGTGAGGGGGCGGGGCCGCAGGGGCGCAGCGGCGGGAAACAGGCACAGAAGGGAAAACGAGCACAATCAGGGCATCAAGGGGGCACAGAAAGGAAAAAAAAACGAGCACAATCAGGGGCAGCAAGGGGGCACAGAAAGGAAAAAACGAGCACAATCAGGGGCAGCAAGGGGGCACAGAAAGGAAAACGAGCACAATCAGGGGCAGCAAGGGGGGCACAGAAAGGAAAAACGAGCACAATCAGGGGCAGCAAGGGGGGCACAGAAAGGAAAAACGAGCACAATCAGGGGCAGCAAGGGGGCACAGAAAGGAAAACGAGCACAATCAGGGGCAGCAAGGGGGCACAGAAAGGAAAAACGAGCACAATCAGGGGCAGCAAGGGGGGCACAGAAAGGAAAAACGAGCACAATCAGGGGCAGCAAGGGGGCACAGAAAGGAAAAACGAGCACAATCAGGGGCAGCAGCAGGGCACACAGACGGAGCTGTGTGGTGGGGGAGCGACCTACCAGTCAAGGTCAGGGGTCCTGTGCTGCTATATGTGAACCCTTACTTATATTGTTTTGGTTCAGCGTTATGCTCACTTGTTTTTAACATATATATTTACATATTTATTTAAGCATTTGCACTTTGTAGACTGATATGAGCATGCGCACTTTATAAAAGAATTGAGTATGTTCTGTGTCATTAGTAGTGGGAGAAGATGAGAATATAACGCATGATATGGAGTTGAAGGGGATATCTTTACTCTTTCAAACATGTGAAAACAATATGCTCTTGAGAGAGAAAAAAGCTTAAACTCTTTTTGCAGAGAGAATTTTAAGGAATGAGAAATAATATGCTATAAATAGACTTATGAACTGGGTTAGATACATGCAAATTAGCAGACTTATGAAAACATTTTGTATGTCTCGGTAATCATGGAAGTTCAACCACTATGACTATTATGCAATTCAACATGGCGGTCGATAATGAACAAGAGAAATTGTAAGACACAGTCTAGATGTTGTCAATAGGAAGTGGGAGAGATTCATGTGATGTCCTTTTACTGTTTTTAATCACGTTGGTAGTGGGTACGGGATTGGCCAGTTGAAGGCGAAAGTCGAAACATGTAGGCGTCCTATGTCGGGTGTTGTGGCACAATTAATTGAAATTGGAATAAATTATTTATGAGAACGGAATCCCTGGCGTTTTGTTTGCTGCTTGTTGGATTTGGTGCGGCTCGACCATGTGAAACGAGTGGTCACTGTGGAGATATATATATTCTCTAATAATTTTGATGGTTTTTTTTGTGTAAAGTAAGGAATTACCATGCCAAACTATAACATCATTGGCTTTGGTTTTATCATAGAATTTCTAGGGTTTCTTTAATGTGAAGAAAGATTTTATTACTATACCTAACTATCCCAACCTCCCCGCACCTTTGGCCCTGCTGGGTGAGGCAGTTGGGTGCAGGCCCTGTGCGTGCTCCCAACCCCCACGGGAACCAAACCCCCAGTAGCGCAATGCCTTTGGCACAGGGCTCTTTATTTGGGTCCCGCCGTAAACTTGTGGTAATTTAGCAATTTTGTGGTAATCTCACACATTTTTATGGGAGAGCCTGAGTTTTAAATTGGTGGCCTCAACGTTCTCTTCATATCGTGGCCAGCCAATCAGATTGTGTGCTCTAAGTTAATGGTACACTAAAGTATACAAAAAAGTGGTGAATGGAATGCTTGAATTAATCTCAGCCACTGGCAATTACTCAGGGCTGCATTTCAGTCCATTGTTACTTTGCACAACATGCAACCTCAGTTTGAACCCAGCCATATGTAAATCAGTCTTGACCCTGCTCCAATGGGAGCAGTCCAGTCCGAACTGCTAGGCCAGGTCTTCCATGAACAGGAACACAAGCAACCCAGCACCAGTTCTGCTCTTATTAGGGTTCATCAGCTGGGTATAGCTTGGATCCAGTTGCACAGTGTGTACGGTACCTATGTCTGGGCATACACATCACACTTAGGGTGTCCCACTGAAGTATACTGTAGGAAATTGGTTTACTGGTTAAGGTGGGGGGTGGTGAAACCCTTCTCAAGCAGCAACCACAATTCTTCTCATGGTGAAGTCATAAGCAAACCTCTAAATTAAACTGTGCTCAACCCTCAGGTAGCTTGGCACAGAGCAGTCAGGCTTAACTCAGAGGCAATGTGTAATGTATTTGTGCAACACTTCAAGCAGTAACACAGTAAAAGCATGCAACAAAAGGATCCCACACCAGTTTAGTAACATTGAGTAATTTTTAATAAATAAAACAAGACCACAGTAACAAAAATGCAATCAGTAAAACCAGAGATATACAGGTTTAAGGTTTGTAGGAAAAATAGCACCAAAAAGTACAATGCGCCGACAGTGGATATCAGGTTCTGCTAGACCGAGACACAGTCATAAGTTCAGGCCGACCGCAATAGAGCATGGGCTAGTCACAGGGACCCATTTAGGTCCGATGAACAAAGTACCTTAAATCCTGATTTTCGGAGCGTTTCATGGGTGGGTCCACATCGCAGATGCCTCACGCAGCTAAAGCAATGTCTCTGCTCCAAGGTGCAGTGAGGCTGTGGTGTGAGGTCCTGCATTGTCGTTGAGGATCCTGTCAACGACAGCTTGAGATGCAAAATCCGGCGCCAAGGATTCATCAGGCAGTTTTGAGGAGCTGAGAGGCTGTGATGCACCACCTGGTATCGTCATCAAGGCTCCCATCGACAAGGGTTGTGAGGGCCTGTGCCGAGGATGCATCACGCAGCGACGGTTGCAATGTGGCGATGGGCTGTGCTGCGATGCAGTTCTTTACGGTGTTACGGATCCAAGCAGTAGCGGCGATGGATCGGTTCTGCTCGCGGTTGCACCATGCGGCAGAGGAGATGCGTTGGTTCTGCTGGATCCACAGAGGCTGGCAGACTACCTCAGACCCACTTCCATGGCTCCAGGTCTGCGGTGGCACCACTTGGTAGAGTAGACTGAGATGGCAGAGTCCAGGTGCTGGGTTCAAGGATGTTAGAGCCTTCTGTCCCTGAGGCTCAAGTCAAGAGGCAATCCAACTAGCCCTTTTTTTTTTTTTTAAACAGACTTTATTGATTTTCAAAGAAAATGCCAAAAGGACAGCGGTACAATCACATGGGCAATGCAAAGGAGCAGTTAGGTAGACAAAATACATTGCAAATACAATCATCAGTATGCCTAAAAGATCCTCGTAGATCCAGTCGCAACCAGGTTCTCATCAAAAGGCCCTTGTGAGCTGTCAGTTGACCCCTCTCCCTCCCAGCGGTCGATATAGCCCTCAGGTTATCAATTCTCCACGCCCAATACAGCCTAACAGCGAATTTCAAACAAGGATCCCTAAATCCCGCCCCTCCCCCCCAGTCCCCTAACACCCCAGCGCAAATCCCCCTACCCCTGCAACCCCCCCCCCCCAGGCATGCCGTTGATTCGATGAGATACCCACATGGTCAGCTAAACCCCGTACAAACCACGCCAGGAAACTTGCCGCATAGACCGCATCCTAATGAGGTCCAGGGACACCAGAGGAATTTGTTGCCAAGTCAGCCCCAGACTCAAGCACCCATCATTTCATTCAGCCTCACTCAGCCTGTGCCCCCTCAGCCCCATCTGGCACTCCCTCGTCGTCTTCGATTGGGTGTTTAACTAGTTCCACAAGCGCCACCCATGCCCGCGCCATTTCCATTGATTTCTCACTCTCAGTGCGCTTAGCCTGGCGAAGCCTGCAGTTCCCTTCACTCTCTGCCCACCTCCCAAACTCCCCGCGCCAACACGCAAGAGAAGGCCCTCTGCACGCCTTCCAACGGGTAGTAAGCTCTCTTTTTGCCAGGACCAGCCCCAAATCAATGAACTTGCTGGTGACCTTGGTCTTAGCAGTGTGTGGAAACCAATGGAGCAAACCAGCCCCTGGCGTCATGGCTATCTCCCTCTCCGTCACTGTCGTCAATGTAGTCGTCACCCCTTGCCAGTAGTCCCTCAACTGTGGGCAGTCCCAGAACATGTGTAAAAACCCCGCCCCCTCTAAGGCACACCGGGGACATGCAGTCGACGCCCCAAAATAGTCGTTGATCTTCCCAGGAGTTAAGTAGGCTCTATGTAGCACATAGAATTGGATCAGTTGAAAGCGCGCATTCCGAGTGCTTTTTCATGCTCTCTCAACAACCTCCCCCCATGGTTTCTCCTCAATGGGTGCCCCCAGATCCACTTCCCATTTAAGGCGTAGCGCCGTCAGCGGTTGACGCAGGTCCTGGGTAATCCTCCGATACAGACAGGTCACCGCTTTAATAGTTCCCGCTGCCATCACTATGTATTGACAAGCGAGAGACAGTTTAGGCTCCACCAATCCTCCCCGCCAGTGCCTTCTAATAGCCGCCGTGAGGGCCGCATGAATTAGAAAGTCCCCCCTTGGGAGATCATGACGCTCAATGAGGTCATTGAAGGGAAGGAGGTTTCCATCCTCGTAGAGATCCCCAATTGCAATGATCCCTGCCTCCTCCCAGGTTCGCAGCTTGCTCCAGTCCCCTCCATGGGGTAGCACCTCGCACATTCCCAGCGGGATCTCGGGTGCATATGGAACTCGGAAGCGCAACCTCCTAGTCAGTCGCGTCCAGCACTGTCGCACCACTTGCAAATCCAGCGGCATTTCCCCATCTCTCAGCGGCGCCCGCAACAATACACTAGACAACAGACGCCAGCTCGGATCTGCCCCCCCTCTTCCTCCGGCTGCCGTATACGGCCCGCCACCCATTTTGTGAACCATTGAAGCTGCTCTGCATAATAATAGGCCTCGAGGTCCGGCAGTGCAAGACCCCCTTCCGCCCTGGGCCGTTGCATAGTGACCAGGGCAACCCTCCTTCTCCCGTTCCCCCATAAGAACCCTGTGAGCATGGTGTTGAGCTGTGTAAACAACCTACGCGGTATCCAAACAGGGAGTGTCCCAAAGTAATAGAGGAATCTTGGGAGGATGACCATCTTTACCAAGGCAACTCTGCCCGCTACAGATAAAGGAAGAGTCCCCCAAAAATCGAAACAAGCCTTGGTACTGCATATCGCTCGCCCCACATTGCCTTCCAAAAGGTCCTCAGAGTCATGGTAGATCCGGGTTCCCAAATAAGGTAAACAGTGGGGCTCCCATGGGACCCCTTCTACACTCTGTAAATCCACCCTGTCTGACTTGGTAGGGAACAAGCACAACTTGGTCCAATTCACGTGGAGTCCCGCAATTCTCCCCAAAGTCCCCAGCAAGTCCTTCGCTCACCGTAGTGCGTCTCCCGAGTTGGCCAGGAACAGGAGCATATCGTCTGCGTACAGCGCTATGTGCTGCATCTGCCCCTCCACCATCAAGCCCGAGTAGAATCTCCCGGTCCTTGCATGTGCAGCCAGGGGTTCCACCGCCAGGGCAAACAACAGAGGGGACAAGGGCACCCCTGCCTCATCCCTCGAGCCACCTCACAGGCAGCAGAGATCAAGCCCCCCGTCCTAACCCTGGCGGTGGAAGCACTATATAACAGCGCGGTCCACTTTATAAAATTGTCCCCCAAGCCAAACTCCCGTAGAACATTAAAAAGGTAAGGCCACTCCAGGCTATCAAAAGCCTTCTCAAGGTCGACCGCAAAAATACAGGCCTCGTCTTTATCATAGGTGTCGGACCCCAAGATGCGCATGAGTCTACGAACATTCATTGCCGTATTTCGGGATGGTATTAATCCAGCTTGATCCCTATGAACCAGCGTTGTCATATGTGGCAATAGACAACTAGCCAGTACCCGACTCAAGATCTTGTAGTCCAGGTTAAGCATCGCAAGGGGCCTATATGAGGAGCGATCCCAAGCAGGTTTGCCCGGTTTGAGGAGGGGGACTATGATTGCTTCTCGGGTGGAAGCAGGGAGGACACCCTCCTGCCGTGCTCTGTTGTACATTGCTACTAGGGAAGGAACCAGGGCCTCCGCACAGGACGCATAAAATTCCACCGGCAGTCCGTCTGTGCCCGGGGTCTTGTTCCTGGCCATATGTTTTATAGCACTCCGCACTTCACCCGCCTCAATGTCCCTACCAAGATCTTCAGCCTCATCCGCCTCAAGTTTAGGGAGACCTGCTCCCGGCAAAAAGTCCTCATCTCCGGGGAGCCCAGGGCCCAGTCTACTCTGCTATAGCGTAGTATAATACTGCAAGAATTGGTCATTGATACCTCGTTGGGTATAAAAAACGTCGTCTCCCTGGCCTCTCAGTTCTAATATCACTGTCACTCTCCGTGCTGGGTTGGCCAACCATGCAAGCAGCGCACCAGACTTGTCCCGCTCAGCATGCACCCTATCCGTATAGGCCTTATAATCGAAACATCGTAATCTCTCGACTTGAACCACCATCTCTTCCCTGGCCGCAAGCAGCTCATCATGCTTGTCCGGCTGCTCAGGGCGCTCTTGCACTACCTCACGTAGCTTCTGCTCCACCCTTGCTGTATCCTGTAGCAGCACTTTCCGCACTCCCACCACTTCTCCTATGCAGCGCCCTCTAATCACCGACTTAAAAGCATCCCACTCAACAAGTAGAGTGGATGCCGTGTTAGTGTTAAGCCGAAAATACTCTTCGATCGCTGTCCCTACAGTGTGACGGAACACTGAGTCTTCTAATGTTTCCGGTCTGAGTCGCCACGTGGGGATGGCAGGACGATCCCGCAGCCAGTGTAGTACCGCCAGCAGCGGATTATGATCGAATGATGTTCTAGCTAAATATTCGCTGTGCACCATTCCCCCATGTACGTCCGGAGAACAAAGGATCGAGTCCAACCTAACATGCAGGTCATGCAGCGACGAGAAGTAAGAATAATCTCTATCGGCGGGATGATGGGCCCTCCATGTATCAGTCAATCCCCACTGTTGCTGCCAGGCTCGCCGCGCCGCTGCCAATCTATGTACAGGGGCGTCTACAAGAGGAGGATGGGAGCGGTCCAATGAGACGTCAGTTATACAGTTGAAGTCGCCCCCCCGATAACACAGAGCCTGTCAGCATAGGCGCCAGGTTTCCAGACAGACATGCAAAGAACGAGGCTTGATCAATGTTAGGGGCATATATACTCCCTTGTGCAATATCTCTCCCATCCAGGCGCCCCGTCACCACAACATACCTACCCTCCGGGTCAATCAGCTGGCCAGTGCACTGGAATGGGACCCCGGCCCTGATCCAAATCAGCACCCCCGTGCAAAAGCCGAATATGTGGTACAGAACACCTGCCCCCGCCATCTGCGCTGTAACGCCAGGCCCTCCTGTTTGTTTAACTGCGTTTCCTGCAGTAGGGCAATCTGGACCCCTCTTCGTGTAAGATATGTATGTATCTTGTGACGGCGTTGCATAGTATGCATCCCCCTGAAGTTCCAGGACAAGCACTTAATACCTACGGCGGTTCCCATGGCGTATCCTCCCTTATGTTACCTTCCTCGTCCCCCCCAACGGCATGCCTGGCCCCAAAAAAACCCTCCCCCCCTATTCCCAATTTTCCCCAACTCCCGTTCCCCAGGACAGGTCCCCTCAAACTAGTTCCCATCCAAACCGGCACTACTAAACTGTGCACCCAAAAGACAAAAATGTAGTGAGGCGTGTGTTGACCCCATGGGACCCACAGCTCCTCCCGGTCCCCCCCCCACTCTATATTTGCTCGGGTCCCTCCAACAATTCTGTTCAGCCAGTATCACCAGCCCTCCTTCCACAGAACATAGCCCATTCACTGGTTCATTCTGAGTAGTGATGCAAGTCCCTCTCACCCATCCGACGGTCTGCAGGTCACACTATTATATCCGCAGTCTGCAGAGTGACCACTGGCAATTCAGTCTCCGAGTCCCCTGCTGTGCTTCCAGGCGGAGAGTTCTCAGATCCACCCAGCTCTCGTCCAGTGGAGACAGACGCTGGGCTGGCCTCGCCCCGACTGATCTCTGCAACTGCTTGCACCGCTCTGTCCCTCTCGAGGCGACGATCAAGCAACAGGAGGGCTCTCGGCGAACCCCCATGTATAGGTGACCCCCTCCCCGTGCTGTCTGTTGCAGAATTCCGCCTGGGCCTCGTCTGGCGCATCTCTAGCCACTGCCAAGCCTCGTGTGGAGTGGTGAAGAAGTGTGTTTCTGTATTGTCTACCACCCGCAGGCGTGCCGGGAAGAGCATGGCATAAGGTATGTGAGGTTGACGCAATTTTCGTTTTAGGGCGAGAAAGGAGCCGCTCTGCTTCTGGACCTCCCTGGTGAAGTCCGGGAACAACATCACCTTGGAGTTCTCGATTTGGAGATGTTGCTTCCCCCGGGCCTGCTGCAAAAGATGGTCTCTGTCACGATAATGCAAGAGCCTCACCAGCATCGGCCGCGGCGGTGCTCCCGGCTTCAGAGGCCTAGCCGGGACTCTATGGGCCCGCTCAAGGGCGAAGAATGGTGAGAGGCCTTCAGGGGCAACCTCCGCCTTAACCCATAACTCCAGATACCGTACAGCGTCATCTCCTTCCGCCCGCTCCGGTATTCCCACTATACGGATGTTATTCCGTCGGGAGCGCCCTTCGCTGTCCTCTGCTCTCGCTTCCAAGATGCGAACTTTGCCCTCCACCAACTTTAAGGAGCGTTGCAAGGCGGATATCGCATCCGGGACCTCCTCCAGAGCTTTCTCAGTCACTTTCACCCACTTTTTGAGTTTCTTGTGGTCGTCCTTGAGTAGCGAGAGGTCCACCCCAATGGCATCAATTTTTGTCTCGAGAACCTCCCTTGACGAGGTAATGGCTTGCATTATGTCCTCCAGCGTGAGGCTCCCCGGGGCAGCTACACTGTGGGGCTCCGCCACTTCCTCTTCGTCGTCAGATTGGTGCCCCGCTCCGTCCATCCGGAGGGCCGCGAAGCCCTTTTTTTTGGATACCCGCCCCATCACTGCGGGTCGCCGAGGGCCGCGTCGATTCTCACCAAGCGCGGGAGTACACAATCGCCAATGCCGCCCTGTGGCCCTCTCTGGCTGGTCGAACAGGTCCCCGTAGGAACGCAGGAGTGCTCAAATCGCACCGAGGTGTTCCGCAACAGCGCAGTCTGATCCAACAGGCCCCCCCTCAGGTCCCTCGGAGCAACTTGGTATTCTCCCCTCCCTCCTGATCAGAGTGATAGCACTCCTGCGCTCCTCAGTCAGCGCAGCACGACGACGAATGCTTTAGTTCTAGCTTCCTTCACCCAGTGCCAACCTCCAGCATCTATGTCTCCTTCACCGGGTCTCCCCCGAATTCAGTCTCCTGTCCCACAACCACATCGGATTGCTCCACCGGCCCACTAGATCAAGACCCCAGCCAGCGCCCACTGTAGTAGTCTTCCCAGATATGGCGCCTTACACGTGATAGCGCTGCAGCTCCTGGGTTAGGGCCCTTCCAACCTCTCACATCTTCTTGCTTGTAGGCAGCCGCCAGGATCACGGAGGAGCAGGTTCTCCCCGGTCCTCAGGTTCTCCCAGACCTCGCTCTCTGTATCACCGGCCCTTGTCAGGAGAGGTTTCAGGATGGCACAAAGTGCAGTCACTCCCTCAGTCAGTAGACAGCGGTGATGCCTCCCATGTATGGGGCAGACGGATGTCCTCGTTCTGTGGGGGTTTCAGGCTGTCACCCCGGATCACACAAGGGCAATCAGCAGTCACTCAGCGAGTCTGCGGCCCCTTCCAAGACAGCAGCACAATTCCAGTTCCCTGTCAGGGTGCAGTAGCCAGGCAGTAGACAGCACCACTCTCTTTACTGTTCCTTATGGCAGCGCCCAGCTCTGAAGCTACGCATCCCTCCCAGGCATCCAGGTCAACAGTCCCCAGTCCACGAGGTGTCACGCAGCTTACGCCCCAGTTAGTCCAACGTGCTTCTCAGCCTTCTTTGAGTGCAGGATCCCGCACCGACAGTGGCGCATGCTGGACTCCACGCGATACTCCCCCTGTAATTCACCGCAGGCTCGGGGTCTCCTTGGTCCACTGCACTCGCCACTTTGGCAGCTCTCCACCTGCCCCGCTCTCCGCTACCAAAGAGTTATATTCAAGTCCAGGTGCTAAGAGCAGGGTATGGTTGTCTGTTCAGGGGGGTCAGGGTGCTACAATCGCCGCTCTCAATCGGCGGCCGCGATCACCCCCGCGATCTGCCTGGGGTATGCCGTACCGCCATCTTGAAGTAAAGCTTCCTCTGCCGAGCGCGCCCCAAGCCTCGCCTCACCTCTATTTCCAGGCCGCCTGCCCTCTCACAGATGGGCGCTCGCTGTCCTCCTGCTCTCGCACTCCACCCCGCCATTCAGCAGGCTCAGTCGGCGCGTTGGGCTCCCTTACCAGCAGAGGCTTCTATGACGAGGTGCGACCACCATTTTGCCCGCGACCCAGCCGGAGCGCGAACAAACGCCGGTTTCTACGTTCCCCGGCTCTCCAGCGCTTCAAAACTGTACCCAGATGGGCACCAGGGCTTCCGCCTCCAGCTATGGTGCCAGGGGCCCCCCCAGCTGCTCAGGATAGATTGCTGTGGAGGGAGGCCACGGAGGAGCTCCAAGGTCCGCTACTCCCTCATCTGCGCCAAGCCACGCCCCCCAATCCAACTAGCCCTTGGAGTCACTTTGGGATCATGGGTTCAACAGATGCAGGTCCAGTCCTTCTCACCCAGGCAAGAGGGCAGCAGGTCAGCACAGCAGGGCAGGAGTCTGTCAGAGCAGCAGTCCAGCAGAGCGGCAGTCTTTCAGCAGCACAGCACCTTCTTCCTGGCAGAGTATTTACAAGTCCAGAAGTGTACTGAAGAGGTGGTATTTGAGGTCCAGTATTTATACCCAGTTGTGCCTTTGAAGTAGGGAAGAAGCTTCTAGAGGTTTCCCTTTGAAGTCCCCAGGCATACTGCCTGCCCTTTCCTGGCTCCAGACTACTTACAGGGGGTATGCAGCCCTTTGTGGAGGCAGGGCACAGCCTATTCAAGTGTAAGTAAGACTGTGCTCAGCTCTGCCCTTCTATCCTGCCTGTGATGGTCCATCTAGGCACACCTATGCTCTCTATTGTGTGTGGCTATGTAGGAGGAATACACAAAGCCCAACTGTCAGCGACACCTACACTTGTGCAAAACTGCAGCGATACTCAAAGTGCCCCTGAACACCCTGGGATTATGGAACTGGAAATTGACAGGCCTAGAGAATCTTCTTTCAGTGACCCATCGTTACTGCACTGGCAACCATTGTCTCACAGAGTGAACATCATCTCGAGCATAACTTGTTCCAACAGGTTCTCTCCATAAATTATAACTGAGGGAACCAGCCAGCCTCCTCTCGAAACCACGGAACTATCCCAAACCCAAGCTGTAGTTAAAACTAACAACGATCCCAGTGCTTTTCCCCAGGCGTCTGAAAATACAAATTGGATAATCTAAAGAGCTTACTTATTCCTCTATCTAACCAAATAACAACTATATAAAGCTATAAATGCTGCTGTGAATACTTATGTGGCAATGGGAACGAGAGGATGCAACAACTGCCACCCACTGGAGCTAAACCTACTGAAAGGGAGCCCCCTATGAGCAGATCATTTCTCTATACCCAGGGGCCAGATCACACTGCTGAAACTCAGTTGCCCCTGCCAGCCATGAAGTACAGTGATAGTGGAAGTCTGAACCACCTCGTGAAAGCTATGCGCCTGCAGCCGACTCTGATGGTCTATAACCCTTTACCGCCTGTGGCCAAGCCCTTAGTCTATCTATACGGTCCTTGACCTCTCTTTATTCAACATCATGATCTACCCACTGCTAAGTTTATTACAGGGATGGGAGAACCGTTTCCTACGAGGAACGCGCTATGGCAGCACCCCTTTTCCCAGATAAATCCATCTCAAATCAGCCATGAGGGCAACCCCAGGAAAGTAATCTACATGACCCAGGTACCTCAACTGTCCTCCGGATCATTCAAGGATACTGATTCATTGATAAGCAAAGTTACACATTGGCTTAGGGCAAAACGCATTTGCCCCTCTATATTCAGGTCGGAAATTGTTTATGCTAGGCGATGTACTGTTGAATCTTCTACCTATGATCACATTCTTGTGACGCTGAACAACAATCTGGCTGAAAATCTTATAAACTTTGACCTGTGCACCTGCTATCTGGCGGGTTTGCTCAAGACCAAAATCAGGTTAAAGTCATCACCCCCAGCAAACAAATCTATCCAGGGCTGCTCGAAGACCCCCCCCAACCTGTGTCGGCAGGAGCCCAGCTGCACTGTACAACCAGAGGCATCTGATCTGAATGCAATTGACTGACCGGCACCCCATGATGAATTTGTTATAATGGGTAACTGTTTTGTGCCAGGAATCCTACCCCCTGCTAGCAACCTGAGCATGATATTCCTGGTATACAACCGGGGGGCAGTGATGGCAATTTGTCTGGCTCTGCTTCGGCTGTAAATGCCCAATCATGTAATGTCCAATGCCCGAGTGGTGGATCTTTCTCCCGCACTAGTATTACTATAATCTCATGGAGTTTAGCTGGAATTAAGATTAAACTGGTTGACTACAAATGGATATCTTACATTGGAGATTGTAATGTTTGCATGTTCAAGGAGACTTGGACAACCAATAGAGTGAGTATAAATAGTTTTACAAACTACAGTGTGGAAGCACAGCTCCCTGGGAAATTTGGATGGGCTATTGGCGGGTTCCTAATCTTAGTAAAATATGACCTCTTTTATTCACATACTGCCCTGAGGGTTGATACCCTTGATATCATGGGGATTACACTTAAATTCCCCTTTGGCATAAGCTTGGCATTAATAAATGTCTATGTAAGATCTGTTTCTACCGGCAGTGACGAGTCTCCTGTTCTAGTGGAGAAGTGTGGCTCAATGGTTAGAGCGGCAGACCCTGATGCAGAGATCTGGCCTGGGACCAGGGTTCAATTCCCGCCTCAGCGGGTCTTGGGCTCAATTTCCTCGGACCTGATAATTCTCGCCTCGGTGCCTATTCTAATCATGGTTCCCACTCTGCAACTCTGGGCAATAGCTTGCTTAATCTCCACAACAGCCCCACCAGCGCTGGGATGCCTGGCTTCACCTTGGGGGTGCCCAGGAGTGGACATTTCACAGGGAATAGCCAGGAAGGGTTCCACAGCGGTATGTGTATAGCGCCAGGACACCCCAGCTGGGGTAGCAGTGCGCTTTACAAGTACTAATTTCATTCATTCAATTTCTAGCTCTCCTAGATGAACTAATTGAATCATGCCAGCAACGCGCAAAAATTATAGTGGCAGGAGATTTCAATACTTCCTTCGAGCCCTCGCCTTACATCAATCAGCTAATAGAGGCAGAAGATGAACAATGGAATATTCCCCATTTATCAGGGAAACCCCAGTGTAACTTCTCTGGCACCGCTCTCCAACTAGCTTCTGTATCTGTTGGTCGCGGGATAAGGGCTTGTAAAGGGCGCACCAACTCAGATGCTGAGAGGGCACCCACTTTCAAAAGAGGCCTCTATTCGAGTGTCATCTATTACATTCTTCTTGACATAAGGCTCTGACTGTTATTGGTCGATATGAAAGTTGAAACTCGACCAGACAGCAATCATAACTCCTTGATTGTATCCCTCTCTGGGGAAGCCCTAGGGAGGGCCTCTAATGTTTGCTTTACCATAGTACCAGAGCCCATATTAGCTAAGGCGAGTTTCCTAGCCCTATTTTATGTCAAATCATAAATTGCACTTGGAGATATAAGGCCTCTATGTGTCTTCCCTATCCGATTACGAAGCTTCCCTAGCTCTGCAATTCCTATCCAAAACATTCATAACCAGCTTTTCACTAAGCTACAAGATATTTTTTCAGGGGAATCGATCACAAGAAACCTGCCTGTGGAAAGGAGGTAAAATGGTTCAATCCTGAGTGTGAAACAGCACTAAGAATAGCTGTTAAGAGTTGCAAGCTAGTAGATATCATAGAAGACAGGCGGAACTACAAATCTGCTCTCACAAAGGCAAAAAAAGATTGGGATGATAAAATATGACAAGATTTGTTTTGTGCTGTTAAAACCAACAATAACAGGTCTTTTGGGCGTATAATAGCACATAGTACTAATGATAGTGTGAGAACATATCACCACCTTATTCCACCCGATACTTGGGTTACTCATTTTTCCATGCTGTATGCCAAAGATAACCCTGATGGTCTTTCCCGAGCCCTGGCCTGATGATCCTCACTGAGGACGCAGTATATCCTGTAGCAAATGGTACAATAATCTTTAGCCTTGAGGACACTGTTAGAGCCATCTATCTTTTAAAATCAGCTAAAGCCCCTGACGTAATACCTGGCAAGCTGTATAAATCAGCGCCCCAAGTTTGGGCTAGTTATGTCAACTTACTATCTAATGCCATCTCAGCCAGTGGAGAAATTCCTGATTGATGAAAAGGGGTGAAAATAATTCCTATTTATAACAAGCATTGGCATAGCCAATAGGTCTCGCCTTTGGGACCTTATAAGTGTTTAGCCAGAGATATTGACTTTGCCAATGTCTTTAAGCTATGCTTTACAGAAGTCTGCAGCATGCTGAAAAGTTATAATAAAGAAGTGTCAGAAGCATTTGTGTTACCTTATATATAACCAAGAAAGCATTATGTACAACTGAACGGCCATATTAAAAAAGTATTACAAATAATGTCTTGAGTTTTTTTTGTCCTTTCAATGCTGGCAAGTTGTATCTGCCTGTCCCAATGGTTGCTTGTTGTGTTTTTTTTTGTTATGGGGGGGCATACATAACAGGAGGGTGAAGGTCAGTCAGTTAGTGAGAGTGAGAGTCAGTCAGTGAGAGAGTCAGTGAGAGAGTGAGTCAGTTAGTCAGTCAGTGAGAGTGAGAGAGTTAGTCAGTCAGTGAGAGAGTGAGTCAGTGAGAGAGTGAGTCAGTGAGAGTGAGAGTCAGTCAGTGAGAGTGAGAGAGTCAGTCAGTCAGTGAGAGTGAGAGAGTCCGTCAGTGAGAGAGTCAGTCAGTGAGAGAGTGAGTCAGTTAGTCAGTTAGTCAGTCAGTGAGAGTGAGAGAGTCAGTCAGTCAGTTACAGAGTGAGAGTCAGTGAGAGAGTGAGTCAGTGAGAGTGAGAGAGTCAGTCACTGAGAGTGAGAGAGTCAGTCAGTCAGTGAGAGTGAGAGAGTCAGTCAGTGAGAGTGAGAGTCAGTCAGTGAGAGTGAGAGTCAGTGAGAGTCTGTCAGTGAGAGAGAGTGAGTCAGCCAATGAGAGAGTGAGTCAGTATTGTGTCCCTTTCAGCCATTGCTGAACTTAAATACACATTGAGATGCAGAAAACGTGTGATTTATAATAAATAAAAGAAATTGAAAATCAGTTTTCATATTTCTTTGTGATTATGTTCGCCTGTTATTTTTGTAAAATAGGCCCGTTCAATTTAAGTAAGGAGCATTTTAAGGGCATGATACTACTTCCTGTGCCCTCAAATGTGACATCATGTGATGTCATTCTGTATGCTAATTAGCCCCACCACTACTTTTCTGAGGACTTGTGCTCTGGATATTTAACAACTTTTGTAACCGAATTCCAGGTCAAAAGTTCAGAACTTGGTCCCTCCAACTCTGCACAGGTTGATGCTTGTCTTATTCTTTTAGCAGACCTTATTAAAAACCCCAAAAAATCTCAGACCGCACGCTTCTCTTGCGTCATGCTTGGTGTCGCCGTTCCCATGGGCCCGCGGAAGAGCTTCATATGGCCAAGCAGAGGTCTCGGCTCCTCTGCTCACTGCAGCCCTGCTGACTGCCAAATCCCGTGACTGTGAGAACTGCCATTGTCATGTAGCAGGTAGATGGCGCCATCTAACGGTCACAACCTGCCCCAAAAAATATATACTGCACGATAGTTCTCAATTTTCCCGTGTGTTTGTTTCATTGGGGCTTAAAAACGGAAGCAACATACACACTTTGACCTAGGGATGACGTCTTAGGAACGGAATATAAGGGCACATATTAAGATCACTGTTGAGAATGGAAAAATGCACTCTTGGAAATAATACATTGCGGGTGATGGGAGAAATGGAGTTCCTTCACGGGAGGGAGCGACCATAATAGTCTAACGAGCCGGGAAGAGAGGAGCGGGGGCGAGCGAGCGCGGTAGCCTGCTGAGCTGACCAGACGCTCGTGCGTCATGGCCTTTTGCTTGCGGTTACCCGCACGGCCGGCATGTGCTTCCAATTATCGCGCCCGTGTCTGGGCACGACAATTGGAAACAGATGCCGGCCGTGCGGGTAACCGCAGGGAAAAGGCCATGACGCACGAGCGTCTGGTCAGCTTTCAAAAGCCCCTTACATAAAGTCTTGCAGAGCAGCGCTTGCGCGCTACTCGAGGCTCGACCTAAAAAGGGTGATGCCTGTATTCCATTCAACTATGGACCCATAAGCCTTATAGATAACTTACAGACAGTATATGCAAGGTAAGTCCTAGACAAATTATTGAAATGTGTAGATGAAGAACACATTCTGTCCCCTCTTGAAGCTGGTTTCTGTCTGAAGACCAGCACTTCTGATCAGGTTTTTAGACTTGCCATTCTTTACTGGAAATATGCATTACTTCTAAAACAAAAACTATACGTGGCCTTTGTAAATTTCAGTGCCGCATTTGATCTTGTCGCCCGTGAAAAACTCTGGAGAGTCCTGGTTAACATGGGTGCCCCGGGGAACTTGATCCGACGTATTGCAAGGCTGCATGCTGGGAATTATGCCCAGGTCCGCTGGGGTAGCAAGGGAGAACTGGCAGATCGCATCCCAATGCTGCGAGGTGTGCACCAGGGGTGCGTCCTTGCCCCGACACCCAATCACCCTGTATATGAATGATGTGGTGAATGTGGTGAATGTACTCTTGGATTGTAGGGATGATTCACCCTCATTAAATAACAAGAAGGTACCCACCCTCCTCTTTGCGGATGATTCGCTTCTTATTTCCAAGACCCAACACGGCTCTAGATTTTAATGGACACATTTCTGGGGATTTGTAAATCCAGAGGCCTTGAGCTGAACGCAACTAAAACTAAATATATGGTGTTTGGGACACGCACTGCTAAGAATTGCACAGTATGAGCTGGTAATGCTCTTGGAAAGAGTTCATAGCTTCGATTATTTGGGGATTAAACTATCAGACACACTTAAATGGGAACCCCAATTTACCAAAAGTACACTGTTAATCCAACATAGATCAAAAGCTATTCTACGACTACATACCAGAACATGCTACTGCTCGGTATCCCCTGCACTACAAGTCTACTGTGCAAAAGCACAGAGTGCTGAGCTCTTTGGAGCCGAAGTATGGGGATGAGCTGACACTAGTCAATTGACCACTGCAGAGAACAACTTTGTAAGAACGCTGGTTTCAGTTTCTGCTAGTACTCCCCTAATCCCACTCTTTTTCGACCTGGGCAAAAGTCGAATATCAGACTCTAGTAAACACAAACAATGCTATGAGGGTTCCCTGATTAAAGTTTGGATATAACTGGTTCAAAAGGTTGGGCTTGCAGGTTGGGATGACCCAAGATCCCTTGGCAAAGTCGAGGTAAAGGGCCTAAAATTTCGTTACTGGGCTTATGTCCATGAGCAACATGTACTGAGTGGGTCAAAAGGGCACTTAACAAACCAGTTATATGAACATAAGATTACCCGTGTTTTGAGTTATTTTGGACACCATTACCCCGCCACTAGCAAAGAGCTTATATGTGCGCTTCCGGCCGGGCAACTTAACATTGAGATCCTTTACAAGTAAATGGAATAAAGACCTGGCCACAAACTTGTGCCCAGCTTGTGATCTGGTTCCCAAAACGGAGGAACATATTATGTTCTTCTGCCCAGAATATCTTGGTACCTGCCGGAAGTGGATACGCCCAATATGCCTGAACATGGGGGTGAACTGCTATTTAATAGCCCAAAGGAACCTGGAAAGTGACACTTCATCCCCAATTGTGTTTGCTATTAGCTGCTTCCTGACAAACATTTGGTACAAGCACACAAAGTTTTTATCTCTTGCAGCTCATTGAATAATTGGGACTGATCTGACATTATGTTATCCATGGAGTGTCTCTGGTTAGAATGCTGGAGCTAGTTGAATGGTTTTGCACTTTGCATATTTCTGCACTTTTTGATATTATTACATTGACAAACTGCAAAAATACTATGAACTTAGATGACCTTGCACTTTAGTAACTCTGGAACCGTTCCTATTTTTTAATCCCATTGATTAATTGTTGTATATATATACTGCTGTATCTTTTTTACAAGATTAATTTTTAAATCTGTTTTAGCTTAAATCATCCATGCACTACATGAACATGATGCTTGTTTAGACTGTGCTGTGGATAGTATTGAGCAGTCTCTTCTTCGATCAATAGCATAGTAACTAATTCTTAGAACCTTTTAGCAACGTGATTGTTTTATAACGTGATACATATGTATACTTTATTTTCATTTATGTATGCTTTGATGGTTTTCGATAACCGAATAAACTATCTTTGAGATTTGAATCAGCTGTACCCAGTGATGTGACCCAGAGGCGGACTGCAGGCAATAAACGGCTAAGGCAGGAAAATGCCAACTTTCTAAGAGTTGATTTATTTAGTTTTTCACTCGCTGGTGGTTTATTTACAAAAAGGAAAAGACAGAGATTGACAAAATGGTCAATTGCACCTACTGATAAAAGGCACAGTAACCCATGATACTATTATTGCTTGAGCACAGCATATTTAATGAGTTTTGTTATGTATAACAACTACATACATGGTTTCTGATGGGCTGTTTTTTAATTCCAGTTATCCCTGACGAAGGGCATAATGCCCGAAATGCATTGGGTGGATACGAATTCGGGTTGCTCAAATTGAAATATGAGTCGCCAAGCTGTTGGAAAAAGCCTGGATGGGCATTCGAGCATTAAAAGGTTTTATAACTCATATTGCCTCCGTTTGAACTTTCAATTGAAGAGAGAAAGACATGGATTAGGATGTGGATTTATCAGATTACTGGATTGTTTACTGGTGGAATTGATTACATGCAGTGCAGATCGAAATTGGTGTGTGACGACGCACCATGTATCCCGTAACTTTCTAAGAGTGGCATTTTCAAAATTGTAATTTAAAATCCGACTTCATCATAAGTTAGGATTTTTCATTACATTCCAAAGACACCAAACATGAAAAGGTTACCCGCTCCAATTTTGAAATTGTAGGCCCACTAGCAGCATTTGATTTTCAGTCCCTGGGTACATGTAATGCCATTTTACTAGGGACTTAGAAGTAAATTAAATATGTCAATTGGGGATAAGCCAATGTTACCAGGTTTTGCGACGAGAGCACAAGTACTTTAGCATTGGTTAGCATTAGTAAAGTGCACAGAGTCCTAAGGCAATCAAAACAAAAACAGTAAAAAAAAGCAGAGGGTAAAAGGCAAACAGGTTGGGGGTGGCACTGCAGAGAGGGCCAGGGCCAACATATACAAAAAAGTAATGGATGGAATGGTTGTATTCGTTTTAGCCACTGGAAATTACCCGAGCCACATCCCAGTCCATCGTCGGTTGCACAACATGTCACCTCAGTTTAGACCCAGACATTTGCAAATCAATCTTGACCCTGCTCCAATGGAAGCAGTCCAGCCTGAACTACTAGGCCAGGTCCTCCCTAAACCGGAACACAAGCAACCCAGGACCGTTTTCGTCCTTATTAGGGCTCCTCAGGATGGTATAGCTTGGTTCCAGTGGAACAGTGTGCACAGGACCCACGTCTGGGCATACCCGACCCACTTAGGGCACCACACTGAAGTATACAAAAAACAGCTGAGCTCATGGTACTGCGGTCTTCAGCTGTGGTATTGCAAAGATACTGCCGGATGAAATTTCAATGAATCTTGAACATTAATTTCTCAGAAACAACTGAACAGAATTACACCAAATCACAAAAAGCCCAGTTTCTGGTTCAAGACTCTGGATCGGGGAATGGCAATGAACATCTTACTTTACGTCAAAAAAGACATAGACACTCACTGAAAAAAAAAAAAAGCTTAAAGTGACGTTATAGTTGGGAAGTGTAATTATATCTTACTTTATCATACAAAAACATAGAAATTCACTGAAAAATGGTGAAAATAGCAGTTAAAACATACTGGGGCATATTTACAAGCTCCTATCACCACCACAACATCACTTTTTCAGAAGTTGTGGTGGCGGTAGGGGCTTTGCCTTATTTTCAAGGCAGCGTTAAGCCACGTGGCTTAAAACTGCCTTGTAAATAAGACACCCTTTTACGCTACATTTAGCGTGAAAGGGGAGGGCAATGGGTGTTGTGGTGGACGTTCCATCGCAACACCCATTGATTTTGACACTGCCCCTATTTACAAAAGTGGCATAAATAGGAGGCAGACCCAAAATTAAGACCAGGGAAAACCTGGTCTTAACATGGCGAAACGAGGTGAAATGCTTTATTTCTCCTCGTTTTTGCTGTTTCCATATGTGCTGCGTTGTACAGCACACATAGAAACAGCAACATGCCATTGATGTGCAGGAAGGTGTCCCTTCATTCAAAATCATTGAAAAAAATGACGTTTTGCAGCTTCTATGTGTGCTGCATTAAGCAGCACACCCAGAAGTTACAAAGCGCCATTACTGATTCTTCATGTGCAGGAAGGGACAGCTTCCTGCACACAAACAATCATTGCCCTGCAACGCAGTGTAGTGCTAGAGGCACTCCTATGGTTTGAAACCACGTGATGACCTTTGACTACCATGATTTTAATTGACTTTTGGTGTTTTTATTTTACCCTAGCCTGAATGTACGACATAATTTCGCTGCATGTGCATATTTCACTTGAAGATTTCTTTTGTATCTCTTATAGTTTTAAAGTGGGAGCTGTCACAGAGTAGAACAGCTTGCCAAGAACAGAAAGTGTGGGATGTGCATTTGAAAGCATGAGAGAGAGATAAGTGTGGAATGTACTTTTTGGTGTCGAAGTGCAGTGTTATAAGCAGTGGTGCTCAAATGTGCATTATGTTGTACATTGGGAAGTATTATGAAGTTCTTACTATTGGCGTTGACATGCCCTCATGTCATCTTGAATTCTGACTCTGTCTTGCTTGAGCTTTTTGCACGCGCAGGCAGGCCCCCAGATTATTCAAGTTGTTTAGGTTTTTCACGTTCAAGATTGCTTTGTTTTTGGAGATTGTTGTTGAATGTACTGATGGAGACTTTCGTAAGCTTCGTTAAGATAAAGGCTGGAACACATGAGAATGCAAAAGGAACGTGAGAACTCCTTTACCTTTGAAATGCTTGCATGGAAAGTGGCCAATTCCGGTAAGTTTTCTTGGCGCAGAGGGAAGGCCTCTGGGAACCTTCTAGTGTGTTTTGAGATTATAAAGCTGAGGTTTGTTGACTTAGAAACCGGGATTTGAGCCTGAACGGTGGACGCATCTTCAGTGCAGGAATCTGGTTGCTGAGTCTCCTGACCCCGGCTGTGAATCCCCCGGTCAGAAGTGAGCCAGGATGAAGTGTGCACCAGGTGATGTGTTTTATTTCTGATTGTTGCCATTGTGATGCGTGGCTGTCTGTGTGCACCTTCAGTTTCCAGTGGCTATAATCATCTGAGGTGTTTTCTTTGAGTATTGACTTTGTGATGTGTGAGAGTCTGTGCACACATCTAAGTAAATCATCTGATGTATTTAGGGGCTCATTAGGATGGCGGCGTTTGGCACAGCCGCGATGCTGGCGGTGGCGGAAAACGTCCTTTTCCACACTCCTGCGGTGGTCCTCGCGTCCGCCATATTACAATGGGCAAAGATAGCCCATTTCCCGTCCGCTGCGGAGTTTCCGGACCCGCCAGAAATTTCCTTCCGCAACGGTGGCGGAGGGAGCCAATAGAGAAAGACCGCCGTGCGGAATGACGTTACGACCGCCGGACAAATCACGATGCCCCAAACAGCCCATCAGAACACAGCGGAGAAACCAGCCACTCGGAGACGGCAGAAGCACTACTGCGGAGAGCAAATTTCAAATCCCGGACACCTCCACGCGTTCCTGACCGCTATGGATCCAGCTCTTCAAGCCCTTCCGCTGCTGTACCTGATCCACTACCAGCATATAAGACGTTGCCTCGGTCAACAAAGCGCAGGTGAGTAAATAACACATCTACACATACAACCACAACACACAACTCATGTGCTGAAATACGGTTCCTGTCTACATCAGACACTCTGGTGGAGACAGGAACATATCCCCCAGTTTACCCACACATGTCCTGCTTGCTACAAATTGACACCTCCGCATCGGGGTCACCCATCACTATAGAAATCACTGCAATGTCCTGGTCATGTCACCGCAGCGGCGAAGACGCGGGAAAACCTGCGCACAATGTAGTAGGCAGGGCCGGCGCCAGGCATGGGCAGTGTGGGCAGCTGCCCAGGGCCCCACCTTCACCCTACCCACATGGTGGCCCGCATCAGTTGGTCACAGCCCACAGCACGCTTCCCACATCCATGTCTGCCCATGCTGTGTGCCCCTCTTGTGCCCCCCCCCCACAATGCACTATGTAGCAGCCAGGTGTGGCTCGACCTCGCACCTCACACTTTAAAGGGCAAGGTAGATTGACTGTGAAGGTGGGGGTGAAGATGAACACCCTGCACAGAAGGTCAGGGGCTGGACAACCCTCCTCCTCACACCTGCCTTCCACTCATGTGAATCAAACTGAGTAAATTAAGAAATGAAGAGTCACTCTGCATATGAACAACCACTGAACTGTACACACTGCATGTCAAGTCCCTCACACAGATCCCACACTGAAACTCTGCCACATACACATACCATAAGTCAGCAGCAATGTATGACAATAAATAGACTAGCCCAAAGTGGAGTGCACAGTGCTGGAAAACCATGGAGCAAGCCACATAGCATTTGTACATGACATGCAAGAGGAGGAACATATCACACTACCCTTAGGCCATCAAATCAGACATGGGTGGCACAGTGATTGGAATTTAAATAAAGTGACATCTGTGCAATATCTCTGGGATACAGCAATGCAAGCTATGCATAGGCACAGGAATGATAGGAAGTGTCAGAAGCCATACAGTGACCAGCCCCACATCTGTGTCAACTACCTTGACATGTGTATGCCACCAGCACAACATGCATGGTTCATTGTCACACTCCCTGACTGTCAAACCCAAGTAGGACCTTCACACATACCCATCATCTACCCATCTCACACCTGCAACACTCAACACTTGTGAGAAACACACATAAAGGTGCAAATAAGGTCCTGTGAGTTTCCTGACAACCAATGACACACCCTGGTGTGTATCTACAAATGTCAGAATCCCACTCAGGGATGTCTGAACCAATGCTGATCAAAAACCAATAGCCAAACACAAACAACATCCAAAGAAGTCCAACAAGCTCAGCCATGTGCAGGCAAACAGTGGATAGGCAATGTGACCCTAGACAGAACAGGAATACACAACATTTCACTCTGGACAAATGCACAGACACCATACACCAACCCAATCAAAAATTGCAATCTCAAATGACAATCATGAACACTAACTGTGATCAATATGACAAATCAGCTAACACAGACATACACACCACACCAGTTATCAAGTGAGCATGGTGTCAATGTGTAGCACAAGCATGCACATGCACACTCCTGATAAGTGCCACCTAAAATATAGGAGGACATAGCACAAATGTACACTCAAAAGAAGCTCATGAACAAGAATCCACATTGCTGCATGTGACATTCACACAAGAAATGCACACTACAAATTCAACACACATCAGAATGTATTACAATGCACAAACTACTCTCACACAATGTCATGCAAATAGAACATCACACACACATGCACCTGTCAGTAGAAAGAGTCAACACAGGTCAAACACTGCATCCATCAACAACAAAAACACAACATATGCACATACCAATTCATCACATAGCCAATTCAGCTGGACAACAGGGGGATGCACACCAGGCAAGTACAAGGCAACATACACTGACAGCAGTGCATGCACAGTAAACAGTGTGTGAACACCAACAAAACCAGTATCACACATATCTGAGCGCTCCACTGTTAGAAACGGGGTAGCGTGGTGCGGAGCGGGTAGGCTAAACCAGGAGCATTGTGTAAAGCATCTGCGCAGCACACTCACAAGCGACACACTGGACACACTACAAAAGAGACTCCACACCAGGTTGTGTAAAAACAGCATATGTATTATGCAAAACACATTAGAATACCATCACAGTTGTGAACACCGTGCCAACTGGCACCAGGTAGCAATATACCGGGGGACTATTTACAGGGCAGGGCCAATCGGGCCGCTGCCAGATCCATCACAAGCACAATTAGGGTAAATGAAAGTCCAGTAGAAATAAATGGGTAACAGCCAGTGACTTCTGGCCAGATCAGGGACTTAGCATCCTCATATTAGCAGTGTTACACGACAGGCATAAACCTCGGCATTAGCAGAAATGCATTAGGCATACGGATAAAGCATCATCACAATAGTATTAGGACAACTGGCATGAGGCATAGCCATAGGCATCAGAGTACATTATGCACAAAAAAATAGGCATATAATGAAAACATCATGGCGTAAACATACGAGCACGAAGTGTAAGACATACTGTACATAGCATCAGCCCCTTAAAGCGTAATCGGGCATCGAACTACATTAGGCATGACCATCAGCATAGTAAACCTTAGGGAAAAGCTGCACACATCAGCATGGATCATAATCCTGGGCATCAAACCTGTGAACATAGACCTCCCTCCCATTAGCATAGACACATGGGGCGTCTCAATAGGCCTGAGAACATTAGACCTACCTGAGGCATAGGGGCAATATCATTAGGCGTATAAACGCACTAGCATGGGGCAGAAACAATACCGCATGCGTAACATTGGCCTACAAAACCTTATCAGCATAGATGCATGAGGCATAAATCATGAGGCAGACAACCCATGACGCATAAAACCAGCAGGGTAGCTATATTTTACATGACATCAGTAGCAATGCACCCTGCCATAAGGCATAAATCACACTCATGGGGCATAAAACATAGTCTGCAGGGCCCACCTTGTTATGCAAAAACCAACATGCCCCTCGAGGCAACTGCCCCCTGTCCGGCGGGGCCGTTGAGTAAAGTGAGGCTCACGAGTCACGGGCCAAGTTGGAGTCCCTCTTCTGGACTTAGCAATTGAAGAAATGTGGCCCACAATATAGCAGCTCCCAGCGCTCTCGCAGGGCAGCTGTGAAACCAGCACGGGCACCACGGGGCCCTCAGTGCGGCCACAGGGGGGCGGGCACCGACAATGTGCCCCGACTCCACCCCCCACCAGTAAAGCCTGAGCCCCACTCACCGGGACTCCTCTTGAGGCCTCCGCTGGTCACCAGGTTCCTTCAGGCAGGGGACAGGCACCGGTATGTGCCTCGACCGTCCCCCGCTCTGCCAGGACCGCTCCGGTCTCCTCCTGCAGGCTTGGCACACGCGGGGCTCTCCTCAGCTCATGAGAGCCCCGCCAGCAGCAGCGCCTCGCCGGACTTCACCCGGGCCCCCTCCTGGGACCCGGGACTTGAATGGGGAGTTCGCGAGGCTCCGGCCCGACAGGTTCCGTCTCGGCAGGCCCCGCCCACCATCAGGCGCGGCTGCCGGTCTTCCGTTTTCTTCTCCTCGGGTCCGCGGCGGTGATTCCAGAGGGCGGGGTGGGCTCCCGCTCTCTTCAGCAAAACACGGGGTAGGCTCCCGCTCCGTTGACGCATATAGCGGGGTGGGCACCCGCTGAATTCAAATAGGCACAAGTGCGCACACACGCGGGGTGCGCTCCCGCTGGTTTTAAATAAGCAGAAGTGGACATCAATGCGGGCTGGGCACCCGCGAAGGTCGCAAACATGCGGGGTGGGCACCCGTGCCTCCTTGAAACGCGGGGCTCCCTGGCACACAGGAGCCACACTGAGAAAGTGGATTCTTCTCAGGGGGCACAGACACGCGGGGTAGGCTCCCGCGAAGGCAAGGAGGCAGGGGGAATCCCACACGCAGGGATTTCCTCATGGCACTTTGGAATCTCGGCGCTGCAGACGTCAGCTCCTCTTCTCCTGGGCACAGTTGTAGCGCCTTGGCAGCAAGCAGAGCACAGTCAATGCGAATATGGCACTCTGGCAGCACAGCGCTGCAGGACCCACTCACCTTCTTCTCCTGGGCAGGGGCTGGAGGCAGCGCTCACGGGGCGCTCGATGGCTCACAGTCCCAGGGTCCCCCCCGAGGGAGTAGCGCCCACGCTCCTCACCTCCTTGGAGTGCAGGCAAACAGATGATAGCGCTCACGAGGCGCTAGGGCAGGAGAGCAGGCAGGCAGGGCTGGGTGGGATCCGCAGACAGTAGGCACTCATCAGTACAGGACAGCAGCTCCTAGAAGCAGTCATCTCCCATAAAGTGGCACTCCTCCTGACATAGCAGTCTTCACTCCAGCAAAGGCTCTCACTGGCCCTGTGGACAGCAGAGGGGTACAGATGGGCTCAGGGGCCAGCACACAGGCCCTTGCGGCGGTACCTCCTGGTAGAGTGTCCCCTCTCGATCAAGTCCACGTTCAGTCTGTTACATGGAGGCCCAGCCCCCCTATATATCCCCCTCACCCCACCTACCAGAAAGGGCTAGAACCTTCTAGAAGGCTCTCTGGTGAAACCGGCCCCAACTGGTTTTGGGGGAGGTGTAGAGCGCCCTGTCTGCCAGACTTCCCTCCAAAAGCTGGGGGTGCTGGGAGACAGACAACTAGACCGCCAACCCACCTCAGACAGGCAGGCACAAAGCACACCAAACAGGGTGACATTTTAAAGGTGACATTTTTAAACAGCGTAAATAAACCTCTGCACATCATTGCGCAGCATTCCATCACACACATACAGCAAAAAGGCTAGGAGGAAAAGGCGAAAAAGTTCGGGATGACCCTGCAAGCAGGGCCAAGTCCAACACAACCCCCTCCCAGCCAAAAGCCAGGATAGACCAATCAATGCCTTGATGGGCTTCCCTGCTTGGGGCGAGAAAACATGGACGTGGGCCCGCAACTGCAGGGGCACCTGCAGGTTCTCCGCCACTCAGGACCCAGGTGGTTCCCTCTGTCAACACTCCCTGGACCAACTAAGCCACCCCACTGGCACTCTCTAGTCGGTTGCGGCCAGGACCGGCCCCTAGGCCATCCAGATGTCTCTGGCCCTTGTTGTCTCACAGAGAGGGGGGCATTAGCCCCAGGCGCATAGTACCCCTTGGCCACTCTACCTCTCCTCCGTGCAGTTCCAAACTGCCAATGGTCCTCCCACCTGGGGTCCGCACCCTCAGGCTGACCAGCAGTCAGGGGCGAGGCTCTCCTCCCCCTACCTCTCCTTCTGGGGTTCCGCACTCTCCTCCTATGCGAGGCACCCTCAGAACACAACTCTCTCACTCATCCAGGGCCGTGACCCTGCATCTGATCCACCAACCCAGGGTCTAAACCCTTAGGTTGCACCGGTGCTAGAGGCGAGTCCTCCCTCCCTCTGCACCCCCTCCCAGAGTTCCGCACCCTCCCAACTGGAGTAGTACCCCTGGAAGACAACTCCGGGGGAACACTGCTTACAGACGTCCCTCCCGCCAGGTCAGGCAATACCTGAACCGGGCCTCCCAACCCAGGATCGAAGCCCTGTGGTTGAGCCGATGCCGGAGGCGAGTCCTTCCTCCCTCTGCACCCCCTCCCAGAGTTCCGCACACTCCCACCTGGAGAAGTACCCCTGGAAGTCAACTTGGTAGGGACACTGACTACAGGTGTCCCACCCTCCAGGTCAGGCAGTCCCTGAACCTGGCATCCCAGCCCAGGATCTAAACCCTGTGGCTGAGCAGACCCCAGAACCCCTGGAGCTCTGATTACAGACGCCCCGGGTTCTCCTGACACTAGGGGCTCCCCTTCCATGGACGGCCCATCAGGACAGCCTAGGCTCCCAACCTGGGGCTCCCTTATGGAACACTCCAGGCCCTGAGACTGCGGTTGGGGCACCTCAGGACACCTCCCCATCTCACTCCTCCTTGTAGATAGGACGTGAGGCCCTACAACCCTCCCACTACACTGGGACCTAGCTGGGCTATTTTGCACCTCTCCCACCTCGCTGGGTTGGAAGATCCCTGCACCATTCCCTTCAGGATCACTCCCCAATGCCTCCTCAGACACTCTGGCGCTCACCCAGAGGTCTGCCTCCCATGCAAGCTCCCTGGGGTCAGAGAACCCACACTGCAACAGGTGTTGGCGCAACCTTGGGAAACAATTCTTTAGCACGTGTTCTCTAACAATCAACTGGAACAGCCCTTCCCAATCGTTCACCGCGTAACACACCATCCAATCCTCCAGTGCAGTCCAACACACATCCACAAACTCCTCCCAGGACTGGTGAGACAGTTTCTTGCTGCCCCTAAATTTCAATCCGTACCCTTCTTCCTGGGAATCAGGCACCGTCTTCCGGGCTCTGGGAGTGGGACTCCCTACACTGGATTCACTCTCGCTGCCACCACTGGATCCCACCCTCACTGGTGAATCCAGACCACAGAAACCACTCTCAGGGGACAACCTACCCTCCTGAGCTAGTCTCTCCCTGGCGAAGGCCCTTTCAGCCTCAGCCATCCTTTCCTGTGCAAGGACCTTTTCGGTCTCCAGCTTTTTCTCTTGCACCCTCAGCTGTGCTATCTCCTTGGCGTGCTCTAACCGGAGCTTCTCCAAAGCCAGCTGATGCTCCCTTTCTTCCCTCCTATCTACCCACTCTTCTGGGGACAGTGAAAGGGATGGGGCAGTGCCCCGGGGCTGGACCCAGCACAGGACTTCCTGTCTATGGTGTCCTCATTAGCTACTGGCGTCTCCGCCCTGTCATCTTCTTCCTCCTCCTCCTCAGAGTCACCCCTCCAGGGTTATGGACTGGGAACCCTCACTCTCAGAGTCCTCCTCAGTCTTGAGGTCCTCCACAAGGTCTCCCCCACGTCCACCACTTAAATATGCGGAGGGGTAATCTGAAAGGTCCCCACAGAGCTCTAAGGGTTCTCCCCTTTACAAACTTCGAAGAGGAACAATTTTCTGTGGAAGTCACCTTCTATCGGTATCCCCCTTTCTCTGCAGAAATCCATCACTTCCTCCTCAGTGTACTCCCAAAGTTCGTCCTCATCAAAGACCAAACCCATCTTGGCGAGATACACGGGTACAGTAGCCAGGGGAACACAATTCAAAAAAATGACACTTTTAGGAGGAAATACAGTCAGACAAAATAATCCCCAAATCCTGTGATTACTCTACGTGTAGAATTTGTAGTGCCACCAGTTGTCGCCGTGTAACTGCGCAACCACAAGTCCTATCCCACCGCTGAACACCAATGTCAGAAACGGGGTAACGTGGTGCGGAGCGGGTAGGCTAAACCAGGAGCATCGTGTAAAGCATCTGCGCAGCACACTCACAAGCGACACACTGGACACACTACAAAAGAGACTCCACACCAGGTTGTGTAAAAACAGCATATGTATTATGCAAAACACATTAGAATACCATCACAGTTGTGAACACCGTGCCAACTGGCACCAGGTAGCAATATACCGGGGGACTATTTACAGGGCAGGGCCAATCGGGCCGCTGCCAGATCCATCACAAGCACAATTAGGGTAAATGAAAGTCCAGTAGAAATAAATGGGTAACAGCCAGTGACTTCTGGCCAGATCAGGGACTTAGCATCCTCATATTAGCAGTGTTACACGACAGGCATAAACCTCGGCATTAGCATAAATGCATTAGGCATACGGATAAAGCATCATCACAATAGTATTAGGCCAACCGGCATGAGGCATAGCCATAGGCATCAGAGCACATTATGCACAAAAAAAATAGGCATATAATGAAAACATCATGGCGTAAACATACGAGCATGAAGTGTAAGACATACTGTACATAGCATCAGCCCCTTAAAGCGCAATCGGGCATCGAACTACATTAGGCATGACCATCAGCATAGTAAAACTTAGGGAAAAGCTGCACACATCAGCATGGATCATAATCCTGGGCATCAAACCTGTGAACATAGACCTCCCTCCCATTAGCATAGACACATGGGGCGTCTCAATAGGCCTGAGAACATTAGACCTACCTGAGGCATAGGGGCAATATCATTAGGCGTATAAACGCACTAGCATGGGGCAGAAACAATACCGCATGTGTAACATTGGCCTACAAAACCTTATCAGCATAGATGCATGAGGCATAAATCATGAGGCAAACAACCCATGACGCATAAAACCAGCAGGGTAGCTATATTTTAAATGACATCAGTAGCAATGCACCCTGTCATAAGGCATAAATCACACTCATGGGGCATAAAACATAGTCCACAGGCCCACCTTGTTATGCAAAAACCAACATGCCCCTCGAGGCAACTGCCCCCTGTCCGGCGGGGCAGTTGAGTAAAGTGAGGCTCACGAGTCACGGGCCAAGTTGGAGTCCCTCTTCTGGACTTAGCAATTGAAGAAATGTGGCCCACAATAAAGCAGCTCCCAGCGCTCTTGCACGGCAGCTGTGAAACCAGCACGGGCACCACGGGGCCCTCAGTGCGGCCACAGGGGGGCGGGCACCGACAATGTGCCCCGACTCCACCCCCACCAGTAAAGCCTGAGCCCCACTCACCGGGACTCCTCTTGAGGCCTCCGCTGGTCACCAGGTTCCTTCAGGCAGGGGACAGGCACCGGTATGTGCCTCGACCGTCCCCCGCTCTGCCAGGACCGCTCCGGTCTCCTCCTGCAGGCTTGGCACACGCGGGGCTCTCCTCAGCTCATGAGAGCCCCGCCAGCAGCAGCGCCTCGCCGGACTTCACCCGGGCCCCCTCCTGGGACCCGGGACTTGAATGGGGAGTTCGCGAGGCTCCGGCCCGACAGGTTCCGTCTCGGCAGGCCCCGCCCACCATCAGGCACGGCTGCCGGTCTTCCGTTTTCTTCTCCTCGGGTCCGCGGCGGTGATTCCAGAGGGCGGGGTGGGCTCCCGCTCTCTTCAGCAAAACACGGGGTAGGCTCCCGCTCCGTTGACGCATATAGCGGGGTGGGCACCCGCTGAATTCAAATAGGCACAAGTGCGCACACACGCGGGGTGCGCTCCCGCTGGTTTTAAATAAGCAGAAGTGCACATCAATGCGGGGTGGGCACCCGCGAAGGTCGCAAACATGCGGGGTGGGCACCCGCGCCTCCTTGAAACGCGGGGCTCCCTGGCACACAGGAGCCACGCTGAGAAAGTGGATTCTTCTCAGGGGGCACAGACACGCGGGGTAGGCTCCCGCGAAGGCAAGGAGGCAGGGGGAATCCCACACGCAGGGATTTCCTCGTGGCACTTTGGAATCTCGGCGCTGCAGACGTCAGCTCCTCTTCTCCTGGGCACAGTTGTAGCGCCTTGGCAGCAAGCAGAGCACAGTCAATGCGAATATGGCACTCTGGCAGCACAGCGCTGCAGGACCCACTCACCTTCTTCTCCTGGGCAGGGGCTGGAGGCAGCGCTCACGGGGTGCTCGATGGCTCACAGTCCCAGGGTCCCCCCCGAGGGAGTAGCGCCCACGCTCCTCACCTCCTTGGAGTGCAGGCAAACAGATGATAGCGCTCACGAGGCGCTAGGGCAGGAGAGCAGGCAGGCAGGGCTGGGTAGGATCCGCAGACAGTGGGCACTCATCAGGACAGCAGCTCCTAGAAGCAGTCATCTCCCATAAAGTGGCACTCCTCCTGACATAGCAGTCTTCACTCCAGCAAAGGCTCTCACTGGCCCTGTGGACAGCAGAGGGGTACAGATGGGCTCAGGGGCCAGCACACAGGCCCTTGCGGCGGTACCTCCTGGCAGAGTGTCCCCTCTCGATCAAGTCCACGTTCAGTCTGTTACATGGAGGCCCAGCCCCCCTATATATCCCCCTCACCCCACCTACCAGAAAGGGCTAGAACCTTCTAGAAGGCTCTCTGGTGAAACCGGCCCCAACTGGTTTTGGGGGAGGTGTAGAGCGCCCTGTCTGCCAGACTTCCCTCCAAAAGCTGGGGGTGCTGAGAGACAGACAACTAGACCGCCAACCCACCTCAGACAGGCAGGCACAAAGCACACCAAACAGGGTGACATTTTAAAGGTGACATTTTTAAACAGCGTAAATGAACCTCTGCACATCATTGCGCAGCATTCCATCACACACATACAGCAAAAAGGCTAGGAGGAAAAGGTGAAAAAGTTCGGGATGACCCTGCAAGCAGGGCCAAGTCCAACACAACCCCCTCCCAGCCAAAAGCCAGGATAGACCAATCAATGCCTTGATGGGCTTCCCTGCTTGGGGCGAGAAAACATGGACGTGGGCCCGCAACTGCAGGGGCACCTGCAGGTTCTCCGCCACTCAGGACCCAGGTGGTTCCCTCTGTCAACACTCCCTGGACCAACTAAGCCACCCCACTGGCACTCTCTAGTCGGTTGCGGCCAGGACCGGCCCCTAGGCCATCCAGATGTCTCTGGCCCTTGTTGTCTCACAGAGTGGGGGGCATTAGCCCCAGGCGCATAGTACCCCTTGGCCACTCTACCTCTCCTCCGTGCAGTTCCAAACTGCCAATGGTCCTCCCACCTGGGGTCCGCACCCTCAGGCTCACCAGCAGTCAGGGGCGAGGCTCTCCTCCCCCTACCTCTCCTTCTGGGGTTCCGCACTCTCCTCCTATGCGAGGCACCCTCAGAACACAACTCTCTCACTCATCCAGGGCCGTGACCCTGCATCTGATCCACCAACCCAGGGTCTAAACCCTTAGGTTGCACCGGTGCTAGAGGCGAGTCCTCCCTCCCTCTGCACCCCCTCCCAGAGTTCAGCACCCTCCCAACTGGAGTAGTACCCCTGGAAGACAACTCCGGGGGAACACTGCTTACAGACGTCCCTCCCGCCAGGTCAGGCAATACCTGAACCGGGCCTCCCAACCCAGGATCGAAGCCCTGTGGTTGAGCCGGTGCCGGAGGCGAGTCCTTCCTCCCTCTGCACCCCCTCCCAGAGTTCCGCACCCTTCCACCTGGAGAAGTACCCCTGGAAGTCAACTTGGTAGGGACACTGACTACAGGTGTCCCACCCTCCAGGTCAGGCAGTCCCTGAACCTGGCATCCCAGCCCAGGATCTAAACCCTGTGGCTGAGCAGACCCCAGAACCCCTGGAGCTCTGATTACAGACGCCCCGGGTTCTCCTGACACTAGGGGCTCCCCTTCCATGGACGGCCCATCAGGACAGCCTAGGCTCCCAACCTGGGGCTCCCTTATGGAACACTCCAGGCCCTGAGACTGCGGTTGGGGCACCTCAGGACACCTCCCCATCTCACTCCTTCTTGTAGATAGGACGTGAGGCCCTACAACCCTCCCACTACACTGGGACCTAGCTGGGCTATTTTGCACCTCTCCCACCTCGCTGGGTTGGAAGATCCCTGCACCATTCCCTTCAGGATCACTCCCCAATGCCTCCTCAGACACTCTGGCGCTCACCCAGAGGTCTGCCTCCCGTGCAAGCTCCCTGGGGTCAGAGAACCCACACTGCAACAGGTGTTGGCGCAACCTTGGGAAACAATTCTTTAGCACGTGTTCTCTAACAATCAACTGGAACAGCCCTTCCCAATCGTTCACCGCGTAACACACCATCCAATCCTCCAGTGCAGTCCAACACACATCCACAAACTCCTCCCAGGACTGGTGAGACAGTTTCTTGCTGCCCCTAAATTTCAATCCGTACCCCTCTTCCTGGGAATCAGGCACCGTCTTCCGGGCTCTGGGAGTGGGACTCCCTACACTGGATTTACTCTCGCTGCCACCACTGGATCCCACCCTCACTGGTGAATCCAGACCACAGAAACCACTCTCAGGGGACAACCTACCCTCCTGAGCTAGTCTCTCCCTGGCGAAGGCCCTTTCAGCCTCAGCCATCCTTTCCTGTGCAAGGACCTTTTCGGTCTCCAGCTTTTTATCTTGCACCCTCAGCTGTGCTATCTCCTTGGCGTGCTCTAACCGGAGCTTCTCCAAAGCCAGCTGATGCTCCCTTTCTTCCCTCCTATCTACCCACTCTTCTGGGGACAGTGAAAGGGATGGGGCAGTGCCCCCGGGGCTGGACCCAGCACAGGACTTCCTGTCTATGGTGTCCTCATTAGCTACTGGCGTCTCCGCCCTGTCATCTTCTTCCTCCTCCTCCTCAGAGTCACCCCCCTCCAGGGTTATGGACTGGGAACCCTCACTCTCAGAGTCCTCCTCAGTCTTGAGGTCCTCCACAAGGTCTCCCCCACGTCCACCACTTAAATATGCGGAGGGGTAATCTGAAAGGTCCCCACAGAGCTCTAAGGGTTCTCCCCTTTTACAAACTTCGAAGAGGAACAATTTTCTGTGGAAGTCACCTTCTATCGGTATCCCCCTTTCTCTGCAGAAATCCATCACTTCCTCCTCAGTGTACTCCCAAAGTTCGTCCTCATCAAAGACCAAACCCATCTTGGCGAGATACACGGGTACAGTAGCCAGGGGAACACAATTAAAAAAAATGACACTTTTAGGAGGAAATACAGTCAGACAAAATAATCCCCAAATCCTGTGATTACTCTACGTGTAGAATTTGTAGTGCCACCAGTTGTCGCCGTGTAACTGCGCAACCACAAGTCCTATCCCACCGCTGAACACCAATGTCAGAAACGGGGTAGCGTGGTGCGGAGCGGGTAGGCTAAACCAGGAGCATCGTGTAAAGCATCTGCGCAGCACACTCACAAGCGACACACTGGACACACTACAAAAGAGACTCCACACCAGGTTGTGTAAAAACAGCATATGTATTATGCAAAACACATTAGAATACCATCACAGTTGTGAACACCGTGCCAACTGGCACCAGGTAGCAATATACCGGGGGACTATTTACAGGGCAGGGCCAATCGGGCCGCTGCCAGATCCATCACAAGCACAATTAGGGTAAATGAAAGTCCAGTAGAAATAAATGGGTAACAGCCAGTGACTTCTGGCCAGATCAGGGACTTAGCATCCTCATATTAGCAGTGTTACACGACAGGCATAAACCTCGGCATTAGCATAAATGCATTAGGCATTCGGATAAAGCATCATCACAATAGTATTAGGCCAACCGGCATGAGGCATAGCCATAGGCATCAGAGCACATTATGCACAAAAAAAATAGGCATATAATGAAAACATCATGGTGTAAACATACGAGCATGAAGTGTAAGACATACTGTACATAGCATCAGCCCCTTAAAGCGCAATCGGGCATCGAACTACATTAGGCATGACCATCAGCATAGTAAACCTTAGGGAAAAGCTGCACACATCAGCATGGATCATAATCCTGGGCATCAAACCTGTGAACATAGACCTCCCTCCCATTAGCATAGACACATGGGGCATCTCAATAGGCCTGAGAACATTAGACCTACCTGAGGCATAGGGGCAATATCATTAGGCGTATAAACGCACTAGCATGGGGCAGAAACAATACCGCATGCGTAACATTGGCCTACAAAACCTTATCAGCATAGATGCATGAGGCATAAATCATGAGGCAGACAACCCATGACGCATAAAACCAGCAGGGTAGCTATATTTTACATGACATCAAAAGCAACGCACCCTGTCATAAGGCACAAATCACACTCATGGGGCATAAAACATAGTCCGCAGGGCCCACCTTGTTATGCAAAAACCAAAATGCCCCTCGAGGCAACTGCCCCCTGTCCGGCGGGGCCGTTGAGTAAAGTGAGGCCCACGAGTCATGGGCCAAGTTGGAGTCCCTCTTCTGGACTTAGCAAATGAAGAAATGTGGCCCACAATATAGCAGCTCCACACGCTCTCGCAGGGCAGCTGTGAAACCAGCACGGGCACCACGGGGCCCTCAGTGCGGCCACAGGGGGGCGGGCACTGACAATGTGCCCCGACTCCACCCCCCCACCAGTAAAGCCTGAGCCCCACTCACCGGGACTCCTCTTGAGGCCTCCGCTGGTCACCAGGTTCCTTCAGGCAGGGGACAGGCACCGGTATGTGCCTCGACCGTCCCCCGCTCTGCCAGGACCGCTCCGGTCTCATCCTGCAGGCTTGGCACACGCGGGGCTCTCCTCAGCTCATGAGAGCCCGGCCAGCAGCAGCGCCTCGCCGGACTTCACCCGGGCCCCCTCCTGGGACCCGGGACTTGAATGGGGAGTTCGCGAGGCTCCGGCCCGGCAGGTTCCGTCTCGGCAGGCCCTGCCCACTGTCAGGCACGGCTGCCGGTCTTCCGTTTTCTTCTCCTCGGGTCCGCGGCGGTGATTCCAGAGGGCAGGGTGGGCTCCCGCTCTCTTCAGCAAAACGCGGGGTAGACTCCCGCTCCATTGACGCATATAGCGGGGTGGGCACCCGCTGAATTTAAATAGGCACAAGTGCGCACACACGCAGGGTGGGCTCCCGCTGGTTTTAAATAAGCAGAAGTGCGCATCAATGCGGGGTGGGCACCCGCGAAGGTCGCAAACATGTGGGGTGGGCACCCGCGCCTCCTTGAAACGCGGGGCTCCCTGGCACACAGGAGCCCCGCTGAGAAAGTGGATTCTTCTCCGGGGGCACAGACACGCGGGGTAGGCTCCCGCGAAGGCAAGGAGGCAGGGGGAATCCCACATGCAGGGATTTCCTCATGGCACTTTGGAATCTCGGCGCTGCAGACGTCAGCTCCTCTTCTCCTGGGCACAGTTGTAGCGCCTTGGCAGCAAGCAGAGCACAGTCAATGCGAAAATGGCACTCTGGCAGCACAGCGCTGCAGGACCCACGCACCTTCTTCTCCTGGGCAGGGGCTGGAGGCAGCGCTCACGGGGCTCTCGATGGCTCACAGTCCCAGGGTCCCCCCCGAGGGAGTAGCGCCCACGCTCCTCACCTCCTTGGATTGCAGGCAAACAGATGATAGCGCTCACGAGGCGCTAGGGCAGGAGAGCAGGCAGGCAGGGCTGGGTAGGATCCGCAGAAGTGGGCACTCATCAGTACAGGACAGCAGCTCCTAGAAGCAGTCATCTCCCATAAAGTGGCACTCCTCCTGACATAGCAGTCTTCACTCCAGCAAAGGCTCTCACTGGCCCTGTGGACAGCAGAGGGGTACAGATGGGCTCAGCGGCCAGCACACAGACCCTTGCCGCGGTACCTCCTGGCAGAGTGTCCCCTCTCGATCAAGTCCACGTTCAGTCTGTCACATGGAGGCCCAGCCCCCCTATATATCCCCCTCACCCCACCTACCAGAAAGGGCTAGAACCTTCTAGAAGGCTCTCTGGTGAAACCGGCCCCAACTGGTTTTGGGGGAGGTGTAGAGCGCCCTGTCTGCCAGACTTCCCTCCAAAAGCTGGGGGTGCTGGGAGACAGACAACTAGACGGCCAACCCACCTCAGACAGGCAGGCACAAAGCACACCAAACAGGGTGACATTTTAAAGGTGACATTTTTAAACAGCGTAAATAAACCTCTGCACATCATTGCGCAGCATTCCAACACACACATACAGCAAAAAGGCTAGGAGGAAAAGGCGAAAAAGTTCGGGATGACCCTGCAAGCAGGGCCAAGTCCAACATCCACCATGAACTTCCACACCAAAAATCATCACAGCACACAGATCACATCACACTCAGGAAGGGTAGCAGTACCTCAGCAAACAGACATACAGTTAGCTATCACCCACAGCTGCACAACTCAGGAAAACCTAGATGCATACAACATGACTAGAGGACTGTGCTGCTCAAACATTTGCACTGCACATGAGCAACCATGACTGTAATCAAGTAGAAGAAAATACCACATAACTAATTGTGAAACAGTCCTGAGTGGCACATTGGTCCTGTACACAGATCAGCCTCCCACAGTATAGTGTCACATTATGAAGTGGTGGGGAGGGTCACACACTGGCAAGGCTTGGGTTGGAAGACATGCGACTGTAGTGGTGTGTACATCAGTATTGGACTGGTCAGGAGTGTACAGTGCAAAAACACATAGAGGAGTAACTCACAATGTGTAGGCATCAGAAGCACCTATAGGGGATGGTATGACTCTTCATACCACATACTATACTTGTCCCAAAAATGTGTCAAGTGACAGCAATGTATGAGATAACTCACATATAATGTCAGTGTGGCTGAGCAGGTCAGCACAGTGAGCACAAACTTAAACAAGACCCATGGCTGATCAACAAAACACAACACAGACTTTGGAGTGACACACTCTGCATACTCACAACTGACAGCGACAACAAGTAGATGTCCCCCAGGAGTGCAAGGACACACCGACACACTGCACAGTACTCAACCTACAACTCCTACATGTGCCCACAATCTGAAGCACATTTCTGATAATGTAAACAAACAGGCACTCATTACCTGGATCATACATGTGTGTAGGGGGCATGTGCCGGGGCACATACACCTCAACACTACTGACAATGACAGGCCAATCACACTGTATGACTACTCAAGTGCACACATTCAAGTGTACCCATGTGACTATGAAGACAGGTCTACACACGATGACTACACATCAACACTGCTGTTCACGCATCAAGAAAGATCCCACAGATATGACGGACCCTGTACACCCCGCAAGTTATCCTGTGGATAGAATTCACCTCTGTTGTGGTAGGGCATCCTAATATGACATGTGTTCAATTTAGCCAGCCTGACTATAGAATGATTAGGATAAGAGTAGATCATCACAAACAACCATCATTGCACCCTCAAGCCTCAGAGTCAAGAAGAACAAAAGTGCCTGTCAACTCTGGCAACCTCTGAAAAAGTAAATCAAGTAATTGCCAATGTGAAAGTGGCATACAGAGCATGTGTCACATGAACATATACCCAGACATTAAACTTTTATTTAGCAAGGGCTGCGACAAAGCAGACAACATGAGTAACAGTCTTTATTACATAGTATCCGGATAGGCATCAAAAGTGCAAAACATCAAGGCCATTGGCCAGTACAAATTCCCAGTATGCACATGTGTGCATGAGAAACTGCACAGGAAATGGGCATCAAAAGTACCAAACAGCAAGGCCATTGGCCAGTACAAATTCCCAGTATGCACATGTGTGCATGAGAAACTGCACAGGAAATGGGCATCAAAAGTACCAAACATCAAGGCCATTGGCCAGTCCATATTTCTAGTCCGCACATGTGTGCATGAGAAACTGCACAGGAAATGGGCATCAAAAGTACCAAACAGCAAGGCCATTGGCCAGTCCATATTTCTAGTCCGCACATGTGTGCATGAGAAACTGCACAGGAAATGGGCATCAAAAGTACCAAACAGCAAGGCCATTGGCCAGTCCATATTTCTAGTCCGCACATGTGTGCATGAGAAACTGCACAGGAAATGGACATCAAAAGTACCAAACAGCAAGGCCATTGGCCAGTCCATATTTCAAGTCCACACATGTGTGCATGAGAACTTGCACATCAAATGGGTAACACCGTCCACTGCCATGGGAATCACCACAGCCCAGGGGCTAAATATGGGCAGTCCAGGCACCGCTGTGGGAGAAATGGTGTGGGGAGGAGGACCTGGCTTAAAATTTGGCTTCAAGTTGAACTGGGAGGGGGCTGATTGTCGGGGGCCAGCTTGAGGACTGGACCTGGGAGAGAGAGAACCGGCTGAGGTAGAGGCATCCGTGGCTTTGGGAGCCTGAGGGCTGCTTGGACCTGGTGGAGTGGTGGCACGGGGAGGTGGAGACATGCTGCGTGGAGGCACAGGAGTTGAGGGTGAATGTTGAGGGCTGGGTCTCAACTGTTTGGGGATCTGATAGCCCACAAGTGTCTTGACCGGAGTGGGAAGTGAGGTGGGCACAACAGCCTCACTCTCTACCAAAGGTGTATCAGGTGCAGGTGGCTCTCCCCGTGGGGATTTGCTGGACCTGGTGGTATGCTTGGGGTGGCCTTGCCTCTTCCCCTGCATCCCCTGTTGTCGAGGTAAACCCCCCACTTTGCTCTCTTGTACCTGCTTCACAGGGGTGTGGGTGGGAGTTGACGTTTTGGGTGAATCTGCCTTTGAAATGTGTTTGGGCTTAGTCGTTGCAGGCACCAGGTTCACAGCAGACAGGGCAAGTGTTTGTGGGTCTTTGAGAGCAGGTGTGGGGATGGGAGTGCCCTTGGATGGTGGTGATTTTGATGAATGTAATGTTGATGCCTGCTTTTTGGCCTGATGCCCCTGAGTGTCACGTGATGGGCTTTTGGTTTTGCGCTCATGTGTGCCCGTTTTGGGTTGTGGTGATGGTGTCTGTGGTCTGGTACGCTTAGAGTGCTGCTGTTGTGTGCTGCGTGTGGAGGACTTGGTGCCTGAGGGCTCTGGTGTGTGGGCACTCTCGTCAGGTGGTGCCACTGGCATTGTGGTTGCTGAAGGGACAGGAGCTGGACTGGGAGCTTGTGACTGGTGAATGGCTGCCGTCACTGTGGAGGACAAAGACTGGATAGATCTGCGTAGGCCACCCACGTCCGAATGAATGCCCTCCATGAATGCAACTACCTGTGCCAACCTCTTGTCATGATCCTGGAAGGCATTCAGGAGAGCAGTCTGACCCACACACAGCTGGCGCAAAATGTCTACTGCCTCCACACTGAGGGCAGCAGGTGAAACAGGGGCAGGGGCAGCGGTGCCTGGGGGGGAAGGAGACTCTACCCTTCCTAGGGCTGCGTGCACAGACAGTACTTGTGGGAGCATCCGGGAGGGTGGGCACTGTACGAGGTGTGGCGGAAGAAGAGGCAGATCTGGAACTTCCTGTGCCCGCCAACATCGAGGAGTCACCGTTGGAGTCTGAAGATGTGGAGGTTGGTGTTTCCGGGCGTGAATCATCCAGGGCACTCCGGTCCCCCTCCGAGGCGCTGGTCCCCTCAGTGTCAGTGAACTCATGTGTAGCAGTCGTGTGAGTATCTTCCACACTGGTGTCGGTCCCCCGTCCTTCCCTGCCCTCGGTAGATGCTGCAAGAAACAGAGACATAGGTTCAGTATAGTGCCATACTCACAAACATCATATGCAAGCAAAGCATAAAACCTTAAAATGATACTCCCATGTTAAACTCCTCCATGTACATTCAGCATATGCTACATTTATGCAATCATCAGATGATGCATGGAAACATGCATAGTTGATAGTAATGCTCCATGTGGTGTTGACACAGCCAAAGTGCTGGCCCTGTGCCTCCCTGTAACCACACATACTATTGTCTGTAAGCATACCTACGTGCCTGTAGGTGAGTTGGCTATACATCAAACCATGTTGTCTCTGTCACATATGGAGTCTCTCTAAGGGAACACCACAGATACAAACTCCAAAATGTCCTTTTGCAATGGCTACAAGCTCCTGATATCCACCATGTTGGGCTTCGAAGCACAACTACAGTTGTACATTGGTGTCAGCTGTGTAGATGTCACAATGTATCTGATGTGCACAGCACACATCTATGAATGCACACTAGCATGATGCTCACTGCTGTTCACTGCCAGGTGATGTCTATGACACTCATACTGCAGCATATGTCACAAGGCCACATCTCATCTGTCAATGACAAGGGTCATGGTTTTAAACACATGAGAAACCACGTGTTGTACAAATGCAGAACAGCTGCACTCAACACTGAGGCCACTTATAAGCCATTGCATCACACTAGAGACATCACAAAGCTTCGCACTGGCTCACGGTTGGGATTCATGCAGTCACTCACACCCAAAATCACACTTCGCACAATACTCACCCCCAACTTGCTGTTGATGGGCCCTCAAGCGTCCATCCATCTCTGGCTGTGTCACTGCCAAGATGCGGGCCATGAGGGGTATCATGCTCCTGCGCACCAACCTGCCACTCCGAGGGAGCACCCCCAGCGTAATCTCTGCCAGGTTTTTGCTCAGCCGGCAGATGTCATCCCACCTCTTGTGACAGTGTGTATGCCGTCGGTTGGAGACACCCAGAGCCCGCACCTTGCGTGCAATGGCCCTCCATACCGCCTTACGCTGATGTACCTTAAGCTGCAGGCATGTAAGACAAGAAGAGGAAGTTTCAGTGACACTGTGTTGTGTACCAACGTGTGTCAGTACAGGAGCATGAAAATACATAGCACACTAATACATAAATGTTGAGCAGAGGCCATACAGCATGACACGTAGTACACTTGGATTGAATAATCTCATAGAAATTTATACATGTATGATGATGGACACAGTACATGGCCATCTCAGACACATGCAGAGAACCAGCACAGCAACCAATGTGAAAATGGCCCTCATCTGTGATGCAGTATGTGAGTGAGCATGACATACAATACATTGGAAATGATGTGTCGTGGCAGACTCACTGTGTCTAACACTACACACCCCTCAATGTCCTTGAGCAGTGCATGGCTACATGTGTTATAGTGGTCACATTTAGGGCCCTGATCTTACATTCTCACACTCTTCTCACAAGGTGTAGTCCTGTCTTGTGCAATCCTCAGGCCTAAGATAGCTCATTGAGAAATAGGGTAGTGGACAACACATGTTTCACTCAGTCCATTTAGTGATGGGTCCTTGTCACATTGGGCAGTTTCTGTGCAGGCCAGAGGGACTCACACTGAGGTTAAACGTGGGCCATCAGATAAATCACATGCATGTACAATATGAAAGGGCAAACAGTGCCTACACATGCGAGACTGAACACATCATGGAATCAATAGAAGGATGACATCTCCAAATCACATTTATCTGATGTGTCATAGCTGAATTACCACCAAGAGTGTTACACTCAGGCACTGTACTCTTGTGCATAATGCACACATCACCAGAGGGGCAATTTGAAAACTGTACACACATCATTCAGTACCCTCTGGACAAAATACATTTGTAATGTCACAAATGAGCACGTGAAGACGTAAAGGACTATGACATCACATAGCACAGGCAATGTTTGTTCAGAATTCGAGTGTCTCAAACCAGCAGTGTAACTGTATGGCTGCAAAACCACTGCATGTCACTCCCATCCTTCAATGCAGTCATGGATCTGTGGAAATCAGGCTACAAACCCCATTGACATGAAGTCAGCATGCTAGGCAGTGTATCACACATTTACATTACCCTGTCTCAGACCAACGTGTGTTTATTTTTGCTTAAGAAGAGCTGTAGAAGTGTCCATGTTGCATCCTCCCCACATACTCAAATGCAATTCTTAATAGGCCATGGATGGAGCATGCTTTATGCAAAATATGGATGCATGCACATTGACTTGCACTCACAGGCACATACTACTGCAGAGCAACATCATGTGAGCATTCTGAGCACTCTCAAACTTTTACTCAGACACTTACCAGTACATCTGGCGCACCATATAGCCTCCCATACTGTGCAAGGACCTCGTCCACCAGGACCTCCAGCTCCTCTGTGGTGAAGGGACGGGCCCTGATGTTCTCAGTTCTCGCCAACACTGGGTCCAGAATACAGGAACAGCAGCAGTTGTTGGTGAAGAATGGCATGCAGCAGTGTCTGGATGCAAGTGAAATGTGTGGCTCTCTCACAGACATTTATAGGCCCTTGGGGTTGTTTCAGTGGTACTCTGCTGCTGCAATTGGTCTGCCTGGTTAGCATTCTTTCAATTGTATCCAATAACCGGGACAGCGGTAGCGGAGCACGCCTACCGCAAGTTTCAAACTTGTATTACACTACCGCGATCGCGGTTCCCATTGGCTGCATTGGCATAGGCAGTGTCACACCGCGGGGGCCAGGCGGTCACTACCGCAATCCTGCATCTTTCAATTGTACCCAATGACCGGGCCCGCAGTAGCGTGCACGCCTACCACGGGTTTCAAAATTGTATTGCACTACTACGATCGCGGTTCCCATTGGCTGCAATGGCATTGGCGGTGTCACACCGCGGGGTCCAGGCGGTTACTACCACAATCCTGCATCTTTCAATTATATCCAATGACCGGGCCCGCGGTAGCGGAGCACGCCTACCGCGGGTTTCAATATTGTATAGCACTACCGCGATCGCGGTTCCCATTGGCTGCAATGGCATTGGCGGTGGCACACCGCGGGGGCCAGGCGGTCTCTACCGCTATTTGGCATTTTTAAATTGTGGCCAATGACCGTGATCGCGGTGGCGGAGCACGCATACCGCACCTATGGACACATTGTGCTCTAGCGATGGCAATAGCCAATTTTCATCATTGAACACTATACCTAGGCTTTCCTGTTTTCAGTTTCTATTTTTGGTAAATTCTGGTGGGGTTTTTTCAGTGTTTTCAAGTGATTTCAATACGTTAAAAAAACAGTGGTTATCAGTGGTTACACATTTTCGCCCCATTAAAAACAACAGAAACAGTGTTTTTGCGGTGTTTATGGAACGTTTTGCTTTTATTATTGCTTGCTTTCTGCACTGATGGCGCATGGTATATAGACAGTGTACGTATAGTGTATATAAGGTCCAAATAGATTTTTGCAAATTAAACTTATTGTAGTACACCATACAATACTTCTTCAGTGAGTCCTTGGTCATGTGCGCTCCCTCTTTCCTTCCCATGTAAACGTCTGTGAAAAGGCCCTCTCAACATTGGCACTTGAGAAGGGCAACGCCAAAACAGCCAGTACACAATTTAACTCTGGCCACTGACATAGCTTTCCATGCCAATACTGGTGCAGTTGAAGATTGCGATTCTCAGGGCAGGTTCTGCAACAATTGCATTGAGCTGGGCGCTTAAACCTTCAGAGTTATTGAAGCGGTGAAAAATTAAGCAGCACTTTTGAAACTACAGAGGAAATTCCCCTTTACGGAAGAGATCTAGAACTTGTACAGAGTACCACAGTGAGGTTTCATTGACTTCAAATGCCATTGGTGGTGAAGGGACATTTCTATGCATCATTGCAAGCCATTTCTCATACATTATAAAATAAAAGTTCCTGAATTGCTCTTCAACATTGCTTTGCTTACCAAGTGGCAAGCACTCTAACCTGGAACATGTTGCTGTGCCAAAGTCTCTAAAGGTGTCGCCCTGCCTACTCTCCAGGAGATGTTTCACATCTACACCAATTATGCTGAACACTTGGCAGACAAGGGTGTTTTCAGACTCTAGATTTCTATTATGTCCACTATAGCAGTTACGTTTTCCTGTAAAAATCTAAGAATGCAGTAGAGTGTACTTTTTTTCACATCACTATCAATATGCGACCAAAGATCCTCACATTTCTTGCCTTTGGCATCATCACTCAACAAAAATTCTGTATATGGTTGCCACATGGATAATATAGCATTCATAGCCCCTTGGACTGAGAACCATCAGCTAAGGGACACAGTTGGGATGACTCTTTCTTTGATGCCACACAAAGCACGAAATGATAAATATTTGTGCATAAGAAAACAGTGCACCAGAATGGACTAAAAAGTCGTAACTCTGAAGATTGTAAAGATGCTTTCAGCATACCATCTAACAAATGGCAAGGATCACTTACAGGGAAGCACTTCAGCTCAGGTATCAATTTTGACAGGTCATCACACAAACTTTTCATATACATAGCTGAATCACTGCAAATAAGAACAATATCACTCCAATCTTTGTTGAACTTGGAAAGAACCTTTTTTGCAGAGCATTCCAAGTGACACTGCATTTCATGTTTTCAAAAAGTCTGGAGTCATGTTTTCACCACTATCCGAGATGCTTGGTTATAGCACTCTTTTCACATATACTTGTCACTATACCTTGCATTGAATGTTTAAAGCCTGAGGTGTTGGCAATTCACCTATCTATACTGACTCACTAGAAACTGGGGGCTGATGAATTAAGGGTTTTCACCCATTCTCTGTGGGTAAATGTGATGACACATATTAGGAAAGATTCTTATGAAACCAGCCATTTTACCTATCAGTGAAATAATCAAAGGCAGCCAAAATATCAAATATGATTTTGATATTTCCTGATTCTCTACGTTTTAAAAAAATTAAAAAAGACCTAAAACATGCTTCTAAACCCTGCATCTTTAGACCAAAGACCACAAAACTGAAAAAAGCAAAAGGAAGAAGAAACAATATTTTAGTGGCATCCCTAAACAACAAAACTCAGCAGAATAATGTTAGCCCAGTCTTTCTTACTGCCAGCTTGTATAACAAAGTTACATTGTACTGGCTCCTTCAGGAAGAAAAAAATGACTCTTTCACTCTCTTTTTCCTTTCTTTGAATGGCATTTAGTTTGTGGTTGTGCAGGTGTTTTTTCAGTGTTTGCATGTTTTCACTGGTGAGGGCTATTTCTCTTTCAGTGGGGTTTTATCAATTATTATAGGTTTAAACCTAAAACCAGACAGCCTAACTATACCTTTACAATGTATTCTGGCACCTGTTTGCAAAATTAAATGCCAGTGTGACATTCAACTCACTGATGCCTACACATGCCATGTCAGTGCACATGATTACATGCATTGGCAGGTAATTCCTCACATGTCACATATGATATTTGTGTGCATGTACACAAATTTGGTGTGTAATGGAGTCTCATATTTGAGAACATGTCAATGTGTGAGATGGCTAATCAACCCACAGTAATGATGGACTGACCACATAATGTGCCTATTTCACTGTGTACATTGATGTATTCATTTTGATAGTTGATCAGCTTACACACACTGTGCTCATTGTGTGGAAAAATTGTGCTCTGTGCGACTTAAGCAAGAAGGTGTGGCAGGTACAGCAGCTACGTAGAAGTCAGCAGTGTTGCTGTTTCCAACATGTGCTGTGTCACCTACTCCCAGGGCTGGTGACACAAGATGTAGGAGTGTACCATTCACATAGTCAGATTCTGTTTTGGAAGTAGTCAGTATGTACATACTGACCACATGTACGACTACATGAGATCAAGGTGTCTCTGTATGTGACTTGTGCATTAAGCTGTTGTTACAGTCCAGTCATTGTTAGCACTGTGTCAGTCAAGATGTAAGTTGTTTGACACATCTCATAGGGGAATTAAATTGACATGTGTCCCCTTTCATATTATGTAGGAGACGACCAAATGTGCATCGTCCGTTCCCAGTGCTGGCGAACATGGAGGTTGAGGAAATCATAAGGAAATTCCGTCTGGATCGCCTTACCCTTCAAGACCTATGTGACACCAACAGTTAAGGTGATGGCGGCCCTGCATTTCTTTGCAACTGGTTCATTTCAGTACACGGTGGCCATTGCCGGTGGGATGTCTCAACCTATGTTCAGCATGGTGCTACGTGATGTCCTGTCCGCATTGTTGACCTACAAGGACCGCTACATCCACTTTCCAAGGAGACATGAATTGGCAGATGTGAAGGGTGATTTTTATGATCTTGGACACATACCTAATGTGGTTGGAGCCATTGACTGCACACATGTTGGCCTAGTTCCACCACAGGCACGTGAGCACATCTACCGGAACAGGAAGCATTTCCATTCCATCAATGTGCAAGTGGTATGCCAAGCGGATATGATTATCTCCCATGTGTGTGCCAAATTCCCTGGTTCTGCACACTCCTACATACTGCGTAACAGCATCATCCCACAATTGATGGCAAATCTGCATCCGGAGCATGCATGGCTTGTTGGTGAGTACCCAGAGTCAAGTAGTGTGCTGTGTGACCGGTTTTGGGGTATCACCCCTCATCAGCCAGGCTAGCTTAAATCCAGTGGCATAGCTATCACAAGACCAACGTCTGAGCATACCCTTCCCACTTAGGGCAACAAATGCAAAAAGAACAGATGATGGACAGAATTCTGAACAAATCAAACATTCACCCCCAGGCACAGATCTGGGTTAAATCCATCGTTTTGTTTTGCTCGCTATGCCACCCCAATTTGGACACAGCCATATGCAAATCAGTCTTGACCCTGCTCCCCATGGGAACAGTCCAGCCCAAACTGCCAAGCATGGCTCTCCCTGGACCAGAAACAAGTAACCTGGGATCGGTTTCGAGGTATCATCCCTCATCAGCCAGGCTAGCTTGAATCCATTGGCATAGCGAGCACGGGACCCACATCTGGGCATACCCTTCCCACTTAGGGCAACAAACTGTGGCTTCCATACACTTTCTAAAATAGTAATGTTAAATCCAACTTTACTATTACAGAGGACTAATCATTACCATTCCAAAGATATGAAACATGATTAAGCTACTTGGTAGACCTGGCTTTTTCAGCGGGTTTATCCCCAGACATTTTGCTTTTTGGGCCTTCTGTTTCTGACCTATTTTTGTTGGTTTTATGACTCTGTGCACTTTACCACTGCTGATCAGTGCTAAAGTGCATATGCGCTCCCTGTAAATTGTGTTTATGGTTTGGTGATTTCATGATTGGCATATTTGATTTACTGGTAAGTCCCTAGTACAGTGCACAGTGTGTGCCCAGGGCCTGTAAATCAAATGCTGGTAGTGGGCCTGCAGCACTGATTGTGCCACCCACATGAGCAGCCTATAAATGTAACTCAGACCTGCCACCGCAGTGTCTGTGCGCAGTTTGGTACTGCCATGTCGACCTAGCACGTACACCCACTTGCCAGGCCCTAACCTTCCCTTTTCCTACATGTGAGTCACCCCTAAGGTAGGCCAAAGGTAACCCTGTAGGCAGGGTGCAGTGTATTGGAAAGGTAGGACATACCCTGATGTGTGTGGCATGTCCTGATAGTGAAATACTGCCAATTTCGTTTTTCACTATTGAAAGGCTATCTGTCCCATAGGATAGAATATGAGTTTATTTATAACATCGTATAAATATAACTTCCCATTGGGACAAGATAGAAAGTGGAGTTTAGTATGCCTGAACTCAGACTATAAAAATGCATCTTTTAGTAAAGATGATTTTTATATTGTGTGTTTGAAAATACCACTTTTAGAAAGTGGGTATTTTCTTGCTTAGCCAGGGCCGGACTGGGAACAGAAACCGGCCCTGGCAAACTGCTCGTCCGGCCCCCCTGGAGGGGGCTATGTGGGGTGCTACCGAGCTGTTTGCCAGGGCCGGTTTTGGCCGATTTTGTTACAGGGGGCCGATATTGCCGGCCACCGGTAACAAAAACAGCCCCCCAGGGGCCCAAAACCGGCCCCCACCCTCACGGCCCACCGGAGAAATGCCCGGTGCCCGCTACGGCCAGTCCAGCCCTGTGCTTAGTCATCCTGTGTGCCTCTGCTGGTGTGTGGATTGACAGTCTGGCTTTTGAATGACAGGGGCTGGGGATGTGCATTCTCTCAGACGGCCACCGGGGGGAGGGGGTTGATGCGTGTTCTGCCTTTCCTGGATGAGTCAGGGCTGGGCTGAATACACCTGGGCTGCATTTAGAGTAGGGTAGGGGCGGCTCCTCCACTAGGGCGGAGGAGCGTCGGCCCACTGTTCTCTCGCAGTGCGAGAAGCAGAAACATAAAATGGTAATAACTTGCAGTTATTACCATTTTATGTTTTGTTGCGGGCGGGAGGGTGGGCGGGGCTGCTCTGAGAGCAGGGCAGGGGCGGAGTGGTGTGTCTGCGCACTCTGCCCTTTTCCATGCAGGCTGCAATGAAGCCTACATGGAGAAAATGGCCTCCCCATAAGCCCCTGGCTGGGAGGCATCCCAACCAATCACAACGCTGCTTGCAGCATTGTGATTGGCTAAGGGAGGGAGCCTGGCTGCCTGCTTCTGTTTTCTGTTCCTGCTGGAGGCAGGAGAGCAGGAGCAGGGAAGACGCGGGACATGGCCGGCGGAAAGGTAAGTTTAATTATTATTATTTTTTTAATTAAAATAACCCCCCTTGTGACCCCCGCACCTCCACCCGTGAGTCATGCCGGCAGCAACTGGAGTAGGGGGAAGAGACTTCTTTCACACCTGAATGGGCCTGATCTGCCTTGGACAATGCTGTCTCCACCTCCTGCCGAGCAGCTACACCAGAGAGGACAGAACTGGTTTTGGCTGGGCAAAGAGCTTCTCTGCCACCGGAGAACAAAGGAACTTGCGCTATAAAAAAGTGGGGCCCAGACCCCTGAACTTTAGATTACTGCTGAACTAAGGAACCTGCCAGGAAGAAGAACCGGGAAAGCTGGAGGAGGAGTACTGCCCCTGTGCTGTGTGCTGTTGGGGTTGGCCGACAGTGGTGGCTTCTGTCTTGGGCAGGGAAAAGACTGTACTGTGCTTTCATCATCCTGCTGTTAGAGTTTTCTCCAAGGGCCTGAAGTAGAGCTTCCCTCCTGTTGGAAGTCCCAGGGATAGAAAAGACTTCAAAGATTACTTCTGGGATTCAAGAGGAACCTTTGCCAAGGAGAAGAGCTGGCGAAACTGAGGAGAAGTACTGCCCCTTTGCTGTGTGCTGTCTGGGGTTGGCCTTCAGTGGCTGTTCTGCCAAGGAAAGGACAAGGACTTTGCTGTGTGCTGTGTCCCCTGCTTCAGGAAGATCTCCAATAGCTTGAAGTAGAGTTTGCCTCCTGTTTTGAAGTCTCAGGGATACAAAGACTTCAGCCCCAGCTCCCCTGAACTTCCTTGCTGGGAGTTCTGACCTGCCAGGAGGAGCCTGCTGCTGTTCTGGGCCTCTGGAGGTTGTACTTGCTGTTGGGAGCTGGAAAAGCAACGCAACTAAGAGAAGCGTGATGCAATCTCACCTGTTCCCCATGCATCACTGAAGAAACCAATGCAGCACCTGCCCGCGGCTCGACAAAATGATGCACACTGCATCGAGTGCACCGATCAACGAAGTCCGAGATCACCACACCGATTCCGACGCAGGCCTGGCTGTGCGGCTGCAAGAACCAACGCATTGTGGGACCGCGGCTGGAGAAACCGACGCATCCCCGATCCTCATGCATCGCATCTGGACGCCACGCCTGCAAGAATACTGGGGCTGCAGTAAGAAACTGATGCATCACCTCCCCGCACAGTAAGAAACCGACGCATCACCTCCCCTTCAGTAAGGAACCAACACATTACCGCCCCTGCCTGGCAGTAAGGCACCGACGCATCACCTCCCCTGAAGTAAGAAACTGATGCATCACCTTCCCTGGGCGTAAGGAATGACGCATCACCTTCCCTGCGACAGTTTTTGTTCGTGCGCATGACGCATTCAAGGTACTTTGTGTGAAAAGTGTTGCATCTGCAATTAGCGTTTAACAGAACTGTTTCTACCTTTTGAAAGTCATATTTTTATTACTGTATTGTGGATTTTTGTCGTTTTGGTCTTGTTTGGTTTAGATGAAGATTACTTATTTTTCTAAACTGGTGTGGTGTCCATTTGTAGTGTTTTCACTGTATTACTGTATGTGTGCACAAATGCTTTACACACTGCCTCTGAGAAAAGCCTGTCTGCTCGTGCCAAGCTACCAAGGGGGTGAGCAGGGGTTATTTTTGAAGTGTATCCCCCTTACCCTAACTAGGAAGAAGGGTCCCTATTTGGACAAAGGTGCAAACCATTGCCAACTAGAGACCCCCATTTCTAATACCACTTCTTTCTAATCAGGAATTATAGCTTGAAAGTGTATTAAGGAATTCCCAATGTAAACCTATGAGAGGTGTAGGCCTTACAGTAGTGAAAATCGAGTTGTGGTGTTTGTCACTACCCGGACATGCTAAACTTAACAGTACAATTCCCACCTTTTACTTACACAGCACCTTGCCCTATGGGCTACCTAGGGCCTACATTAGCGGTGACTTATGTGTACTAAATAGGGAGTTTAAGGCTTGGCAAGTAGTTTTAAATACCAAGTCAAAGTGGCAGTAAACTGCACACACAGGCCCTGCAATGGCAGGCCTGAGACAGGTTTGAAAGGCTACTTGTGTGCACTGCACAATCAGTGCTGCAGGTCCACTAGTAGCATTTAGGTTACAGGCCCTGGGTATATGGTATACCACTTTACACGGGACTTACAAGTAAACTAAATATGCCAATTGTGTATACACCAATGTTACCTTGTTTAGGGGAGAAGTACATGCACTCTAACACTGGTCAGCAGTGGTAAAGTGCTCAGAGTCCTAAGGCCAACAAAAGGACCCAGGAAATACAGGAGATAAGCAGGCAAAACTTTGGGGAAAGACCACGCTAAGGATGGCAGGCCTAACACCTTTGCATGTGTAGAGTTAGAATAAAAATACTTCGTTTTATACCAAAAAAAGCATTTAACTGGACATTGATTTATTGCTGCGCTGCCCGCATGTTGAGTTATAAGTCGTGCTCACTGATCTGTATCTGAGCTTCTCCTGAGGGAGCCTTGACTGCTCAAACTATACTACCCAGCTTAGAGTCAGGTGCAGAAGGGGTGCTTGGCCCTGTTGAGCGGTATTCATAGTAGGGTGGGCCCGGGAACATCAGGGGAAAACAGCTTCAACCTAATTGGTGCTGAGTGGTGGGCTGCCTAATGTGTAGGAGTCAAAAGATACAGAGGTGGCATTGGCCAATTCCAATTTGCAGCAGTGTGCAGTAAGTTCAGTTTTTTTTCTCTTCTGAGCACAAAGGTGACACGCTTAAGCAATGGAGAACACAGGTTTGGGAATTGACCTCAACACCATGTCCATAGATCAAATGAAGGATTTATGTGGTGAAAGAATATGGAGGATTCCCAGGAGTAGGTTAAGAGAAACCTGCTTATTTCATTAGGGACCAGTTTGAGATACTGGGTGAAAGGGAGGTAGCGGTAGCTGACTCTGGGGAGGGAACCATGTCAGGAACCTAGGAAGAGAGTGCTGTGGATGCAGCCTCTAGGACCTCCTTTTTTTTTTTTTTTTGCTTCAAAGTTTATTCGGCGGAAAGAATAAACATAAAGCATTTCTACCTCCAACCGGTCTTGGTCACATGACCCGCAAATGGCATCCAATGCATTTATACACATCACGTAAACAAAAGTAAAAACAGACCCCACTCACCACTGCAAGGCACCCGAACCCAAACACAATGAGATGGAATGCAGACTCACATAATCCACACCAGAACAACACCTTGTCAACAATTATCGTAATCATTATGCCCATTATCATTCCACAAACATTCCTGTTCATGTCCCACAGGCCCACAGCAGCGCCGCAAACTGAGAAAACATATTTTTTGCAGCATGAATCTTTTCTGGATTCACATGCTGTGCATTATTCCGCCATCTAGATGGTTGCGTCTGGAATCCTCCACTCTTTTCTAGTCCTATTTTTATTTTGTTGTTGTTGGTGGGTGTCGACAGACCCCCATTTTGGTGTTTCTTGTGCCGTTGTACTGCTTCCTCCGGAAGCTCCCACCTTTGGTCGCGATCTTCAGATTCCTTTTTTCCACTGTTGGGTCTGGATGCTTGCTGAATTATCTCCAAAGAAAAGAAGTTCATAAGAAGTTCGCCAAAAGGTTCACTGACGTCAAAATCAGACCAGTCCCGAGCGGGAAACAGCGTTCATCGAGGTGCTTTTACAATGCGGTCGTTACAACGACCGCGTTGTTAGTACGTGATACCTTTACATGGCAAGTCATTAGAACAACTTGATGTAGGGGGCGCTAAGGTATTGGATATGAAATCCAACACCTTCCCTGCGTTTGCGCAAACTGGAGTAGGACTAGTAAATAATACTATTCCTAAGTTCAGTGCGCCCCCTACAGCAAGTCGTTCTAATGACTTGCGATGTAAAGGTATCGCATACTAACAAAATGGTCGTTGTAACAACCACGTTGTAAAAGCACGCAATGTAATAGCAGGCGTTGTAACATGCTATATTCGTCCCGAGAAGAACGTCAAAGCTCAACGACCGAAACGTCTTCAAAAGACTCTTTGATGCCGAAAAGAAAGACAGTGAGTCTTGATGCCGAAGTAAGTGCAGCGGAAATCGAGAAGAAGAGGCATCTAGAAGCCGAGATGGACGCACTGCTACAGAAAAAGAAGGACTTCGAAAGTGTAAAGGGTTTTCGGATACCACTTAAAACTTTGACGCCAAAGGATCAGAGTGAAAAAGAGGTTGAGGCAATCGAGCCTCACTTAACACCTGAGCCTCAAGAAGAGGATTTCTTCTACAAAGGGGAAGATGAACATCTGGCAGGAATGTATGGAGGTTCTGAGGAATCAATATATGGCTCTAGGATCTCCTTAGCAAAAATATATCCCAGACACACACTGAGTGTGTCCCCTAATGCATTTTGCAGCATTTCGCCAAGACACTCACCACCTTTGGTTTCTAGACTGCCTCAGGAGTGTACACCACCTTGAATTTCTAGGGTACCACTGTCACCACTTCCATAAATAGATCCCATGATGGGTTGAATCTAGCACAGACCTGAGCTTGCAGTTGACACTTCAGAAAGCTAAGGCTGAGGAAGATGAGGAAGCCAGAGAGTTCGAGAGGGAGAATCTAAGACTAGCTCACCAGGAACAAGAGGAGAGGAGGTGGGAGAGACAGGAGAAATGGGCCCGAGAGAAGAAGTTATGAGAGAGGGAGGAGAGAGGGAGGAGAAACAGAGAGAAGGGAGGAGAAACAGAGAGAGTGGGTGGAGAAACGGAAGGAAAAGGAAAGAGAGCTGGAAAGGGAAAGGATAGCCCTTGAGAGAGAGAAACTTAGGATGGAAGCAATGACAACTCCATCTGGGATAAGTGACTCTACTTCTAGTTCTGGCCTGGTTGTGGCCAAGGTTCCAAAAGATCTTGTGTATGATTATGGGGAAGGTCAAGATATTTTGGAATGGTTTGTTAGCTCTGAGGTCACTTGTAAGGTGCAGGGCTTAAATGAGGTTTCTCAGGCAGCTGCCTTAAAGTAGCAAATGTCATTGGAAGGGACAGCTGTTATTGAGAGGATGTCTGTGACATACCAGATGGTCTGTGAATGAATGAAGGAAGCTCTCATAAGGCGGTTTAGACTGAAACCTGCTTAATACCTGCAGAGATGCCCTGACTGCAAGAGAGCGGAGAGTGTTCTGTTTGAGACTTGGATTCATGGTGTATTGCTTGATTGGAATGAGTGGGCAACAGGGATGGAGGCCAATTATTTTTAATCCCTTAACCAGTTGGCATACAGTACCCACTTGTCAGGGTTGAGACTGAGCTCAATGGCAAGGTGGCCATGATTTATGTCAGGGTAAGAGAAAAGCAATGATTTGACTGCCCCTGGCTTGCTGCCAGGTCCAGAAGACTTTGTGGCTTGGACAACGTCAGCTGTGTTGACCAGAGCACAGGCTGCATCAGTCTTAGAGTGAGGCTGGGATCATCCCTAATTTGGAAGGCCCAGGACAAGATTAATTTGCAGGAAAGGGCAGATTCTGGGAAGGTGGTGGCAGAGGAGACCATTGCTTCTATTACAAAGGGAAAGGAGGATGATACTCCCGAAACAGACCATGTGCTGGAGTCTGGGTCGCCTATACAGTTGCAAGGGTTGTTAGCTGCTGGAGGGCCTATCCAGGAAGATTTCTGCATGGCACAAGAGGAGTGCCCTATGCTTGAGGGATTTCGGAAGGAAGCCCAGGAACAAGTCAACAAAGGGGTGGTCAGGAAGCACTATGTTGGTTGGGAGGATTGTCTACTTTCTAGTGAACGGTAAATCCTGAACCAGGTACTAGCAAGAGGCTAGTGGTCTCATTAGTGCACAGGAACTTCCTGTTATTGCTAGCGCATGAAGTGCCCTTAGCAGGACACTTAGGGATTACAAAAACCCAGGATAGGTTAGACCCTCTGTTCTAGTGGCCAGGGATTCGCAGAGACACTGAGCGGTTCTGTAGCACCTGTCCAGCTTCCCAGCTGAGTGGCAAGACAGAAGGGAAGACAAAGGCACTGCTAGGGCCTCTACCCGTTGTAGGTGTTCCATTTGAGAGGGTGAGATTAGACATAGTTGGCCCATTCGACCCCACTCACCGTCAGGCAAAAAGTATATCCTGGTTATGGTGGATCATGCTACTAGGTATCCTGAAGCTGTACCTTGGAGGAGCATGACTGAAAAAGTGGTAGCAAGAGTTCTCATAGGGATTAATTTTAGGGCCGGATTTCCATGGACTGTAATTTCTGACCGGGGAACCAACTTCATCTCTTCCTACATGAGAAAGATGTGGGAGCAAGCTGGTGTAACATAACACTTCTCCATACCATACCACCCGCAAACCAATGGTTTAGTGGAGCAGTTTAACAAAACACTGAAGAGCATGATGGGAACTCTACCAAATAACCTCAGGCGGAATAGGGATCTTCTCCTGCCATGCCTCTTATTTGTCTGACGAGAGATTCCACAGAAAGTAGTACGGTTCAGTCCCTGTGTGGACACCTGGTGAGGGGTCCACTTCCCTTAGTTAGAGAAGGATGGGAAGGAACCTCCGAAACCCCGGATGTGGTAGAATATGTGTCTGGCCTCAGGAAGCTGATGGCTGAATACAAGAGTCAAGCAAAGAAAAACCTTCAGGCTAGCCTGATGAAGGAATGGTACAACCAGAACCCTATGCTGAAGGTTAGGAGGTGTTGGTGCTGAAACCTATTTGTCCCAGGGCTTTGGAGAACAAATGGTGTGGGCCATACAAGGTAGTTCGAAAAGTGTCTGAGGTAAACTACTTGGTGAACACAGGTGCCACAAGAGGACCCAAGATCTTACCTCGGCAGAGACTACACTGTGAATTTCATGGCTATGACCGAGGAAGTGGAGGAAGACAATGAGCCTCTTCCTGACTTGCTGCATATTGACATGAAGGATGGTACTGTGGATGGGGTGCAGTTAGACCCCGAGTTAACGCCTTGAGCAGCAGAGAGAGTGTAGAGAGGTGTGGGAAGGTTTGTCAACCTCTTCTCGTGGAGTGCAGGGTTTACACATGTCTGTGTGCATGACACAGACACCGATGACAGCCTACCAGTAAAGGGCAGGGTGTACAGGATGTCTGACCGGGTTCAGGAATGCATTAAGGTGGGAGTTTCCAAAATGTTGGACTGAAATGGTTGATGGCTATGAAGGGAGAGAATCGCAAGTTGTTGAGACGGTTTATTTCTTTGAAAGGGTTAAACTTTGTTGTGGAGCATAGAGTCTGTTCAAGTCACCGGTTTTACCGATCTGACCACCTAACCTCTCCAGGTTAAGAGATTTTTCAGGGTGTTCTAATCTGGAGGCGCATCTATTGGGACAAAAAAGTCCTCTGCATGGTGAGAGACATGTACCCCTGCCCAGAGTGCCCAACTTTGTTTGGTCTGGATCCATAATGCTGAGTTTTTGTTATAGGTGAACATAGATCATGTGTGTGCACCATGACATAGGCCTGTCTCACAGATTGCAGTCTGGTTGGACTGCAAGGGGTGCCCAAAGGCTACCATTATAGTGGTGGAAGGCTACTGCCTTCCCCAGGAGTTAAACAGCACAAGCGCGGTGGTGGCAGCAAACTATATAATGATCAGTACTACTGAACAGGTCCTTTTTATCATGTGTCACTGGAGTGGGGCCTATAGGCTCACTCACCTTTTTTAACTCACCCCTGCCCTGGAGCCTGGAGCACCAGTGCGTGCCTGCTCGCAAAGACCGGTGTACCCATGAGGAAGAGGAGAGTGTTGAAGGAAGCGAGGTCCAGAGGAGAGCGCTGGTGTGAGGACTTCCTGTTCGAGATGTGAGGAATCCAGCCTTGCACCAATCAGGCCGTAGCCCATGTGTTGGACTTCATTTGCAACCCAGTATGCCAGGAGGGGCCACCATGAACTGAGTTAGAGGAACGCGGTGGGAGAAAGTCGCTCTCTGCACCGATCAGGCCGTTACCCTTGTGCTTAAGTAACTGGGCAAACCCTATATGCCAGGAGCGGCCACCATTGTGTGGATTAAAGCCTGGAGCTGGAGGAATGCGTCCCCTCACCAATCAGGCTGTTGCCTATGTGCTGAAGTGGCTTGGCGACCTCGTATGCCAGGAGGGCCGGCTGTGACTATCCACATGAGGCTAATTTGACTGGAGTGTGAAGCCCGGAGTGGCGACTCCGTATACCAGGAGGGGCCGCCAGAGGTGATTTATGTTGCAGTCAGTGACAAATCTCATTATGTCACCAAAACTGGTTCAGTCTTAGTCAAAGCTAGTAACACATCAGTCTGATAATTAACAGGTTGTGGGGAACGGCGCATACAGGCACTGTGGTGTGGTCAGTCACCTATGAAGTGCTGCATATGTGTGGAGCTGTAAGGCGACAGGCTGTGGAGGGTTAGCCAGCGGTCAGGTGGGTTGGGTAAATTCTAGCATTTTAAGTTGGTGCCTCTGGAAGGCTTAAGGGGCTTGGGTAGAATCAGTCAGTTATCAGATCCGAAAGGTGTCACGTTAGAGTGTTACAATGGTCCTAGACTTATGTTAAATTTTAGTTGTCTGAAACAATCATAAACAGCATGAGGTACATATATAGTTTAAATCAATAATGTACCATTAACTTATTTAAAGAGCATTCAAATATATCCTCAAAATTCAAAGAAGGCACACACTATTGCTTTTTGGTGACTCGTATTTTATTCGGTCACTTTTCATAACATATTATCATATTCAATGTTCAAGATAAAGGGGTGGTTGCTCCAAGGAAAAATGTGAAGAAAGAAAGTGCTCGTGAAGTAAGATAGAATAAACAAGAGGGGGATCCAATCAAGCAAAACAATGATTCATCATTATTTACATTACAATCTCATAAGCAAAACTGGTCGTGATTCATGATTGCACCAGTTCTACATTAGGGCCTGTCCAATGGTTAATTCATAGTTATTCTTTATGTTCTTTCTCAAAAGTTAGCAAACAACGTTCGTCTGTAAGCAAGTAGGGCTGGGATAGTATACAGTACAGGCCCCGAACAGGGGAGAGTGTCGACATTTCGACCCTAGTGCAATGAGGGCAGTTCGTATCCTCTGCGAACGGGTCTTCCTCAAGACAGAAAGGAGGGATGGGGGGAGCAACTGATCATGGGTGATGCACAGTAAAAGTGCCGCCCCTAGTTATGGATTTAAAGGTCCGCAATAGAATTGCGGCTTGGTAACAGCAGTTTACCTTCAATCAATGGGTGAGAAAAATCGCCCACAGCGTCTCAATGAATCATCTTCGCACAGCCCGGGGGAATCCAGCTGTTCGGGGCCTGTACTGTATACTATCCCAGCCCTACTTGCTTACAGACGAACGTTGTTTGCTAACTTTTGAGAAAGAACATAAAGAATAACTATGAATTAACCATTGGACAGGCCCTAATGTAGAACTGGTGCAATCATGAATCACGACCAGTTTTGCTTATGAGATTGTAATGTAAATAATGATGAATCATTGTTTTGCTTGATTGGATCCCCTCTTGTTTATTCTATCTTACTTCACGAGCACTTTTTTCTTCACATTTTTCCTTGGAGCAACCACCCCTTTATCTTGAACATTGAATATGATAATATGTTATGAAAAGTGACCGAATAAAATACGAGTCACCAAAAAGCAATAGTGTGTGCCTTCTTTGAATTTTGAGGATATATTTGAATGCTCTTTAAATAAGTTAATGGTACATTATTGATTTAAACTATATATGTACCTCATGCTGTTTATGATTGTTTCAGACAACTAAAATTTAACATAAGTCTAGGACCATTGTTTTTCTATACCAATTATTACCCAGGTCCATTGACTTCTATGGGTTACCCCATTATATCTTAACGTTAGAGTGTTACAACTGGTGAATCTTGGATGGTGGAGGGCAGTGGAGAGATGAAAGTTTGTCAGTCGAGATGGTGACACCTGAAGCTGCTGCCTGTGTTCAAATCACCCCTCAGTGCGTTGAACAGCTTCATGCGCTTATATTCACGGGTCTTCTTTTCGCTTTCTGCTTAAAAACCTTTGAGCACTGCGGTCTTTAGATTCATCACGCTCTGGTTGGATCCTAAACAATACTCGCTCCCAGCGCTGTCCATGCCTAGTCTTTTGAGGCAGTGCTAGAGGCGACTTAGATGCTTAGGCAGCTCTTACCTGAAATATCTAATATAAGCAATAAAGAAACTGTGCTGTATATGTTTGTGATTTCATATTTCTTGAACGCAGTGAGAGTACACAGTTATAGTTCCAGAGTCAACATATTTGAATTTTCCCTGAAGGTTTTTCGTTCGTAATTTGAACGTTAACGTCTTGTGGTAAATTTGCAAAATTAGCGTATAGAAAATAGCAGAATGTCTAAATTTGAAAGATGAAGCAAGTTTAAACTTGAGAACAAAGTACAATTGTAACAAACTACCTGCTGGAACATGCAAAGTGGAATCAGTAGTTTCTTCTTTCTTCGGACTGCACTAAAAGAAAAATAATGAGAGGACCTTTTAACATGAATATGCATAATGTTAAATGTCAGTATTAATCATGTATTAAACATCTTTTTAATTTCCTAACTCAGACATCTTAGAGACAACCGAAATTAAATCAAGAGTACAACCATAAAGATATGAGATGGTTGAGGGTCGAGAGACCGAATCCTCCACATGAGCACATACCAATTTTAGTAACTCAATGACCAAGCGTATAAACTCGTAACAACAAGAAACATTTGAAATCGGGAAATACTCATATATATAAAACTGCACAACAAAACAAAATACTTAAACAGAGTTTGCTCCCAGGTGTGGCCCAGGTAAGGCTCTAGTTCAGTGTCTGGAATAAGGTTTGGATGAACAATACAAGCCTGAAGACGGTAATATTGCGCTCAGGAATTATTGCACCAAGGAGTGTCTAGTAACTGCCCAGACAAGAGTGAATCCATTCGATTTCACTTTAATTCACGGTAATATATTTTACTCTTCATATTTCTTTTTGCGTTCATCACAAATACAAAGAAATCAAAATCTTATAACATCCCACCCTCATTCAGAAGCGGTTACAGCTGTCGCCTATCCACTCATTTTATTTAAACACGTATCTATCTGGCATGTTGTTAGACCCGACAGCCTTAGGGTGGTTTTCTTCCCAACTTTTAGCCTACCTCCTTCACTTTTCTGACATCGTTTTTAGTGGCTTTAGGACTTTGTGCACTTTACCACTGCTAACCATTGCTAAAGTGCTTGTGCCCTCTTCCCTAAACATGGTAACATTGGTTCATCCCCAATTGGCATTTTTTATTTGCTTATAAGTCCCTAGTAAAGTGGTACCCCCTGTACCCAGGGACTGTAAATTAAATGCTACTAGTGGCCCTGCACCACTGATTGTGCCATTCACTGATGTAGACCTTTAACTATGTCTCAGGCTTGCCACTGCAGAGTTTGTGTGTGCAGTTTCACACTGCCATGTCAACCTGCCAAGATAAACCTTTTGCCTGGCCCGAGCCTTCCCTTTTTAGGTCAAGCCTAGAGGCAGCACGCATGCGCTGCTCTACGAGGCATGCTGTAATGCATATGAGTGCTCCTCCTCTCAGCCTGCTGCCTCCGGCAGGCTCACTCGGCTCCTATTTATTCAAAATGAACCAGCAAAACGGGGTTATTTACGACTCTGAGAAGACAATACATAGGATCACAGAACTAAACTACAGATAAAGAAACTGAAACCATTCTGCACATTAGCGACAGCTCAGCCACCGGTGGTCCAATGAGGGAAGCGATGGGTGGGTTTGAAGCTGCTCACAGGTACAAGTAGAACCAATGAATGGACGGCAGTAGGCTGTCAATCAATCCCAGCCTGCACAGTTCCCAGGGGAAAAGAAAAACAACTCGAAGGGAGGTGCGACATTCCTGCTTTGGTTTGGATTGCAACCTCACGGTGAGTCAGTAATTTAGCCTTGTCGAAAGCCCTGCACTACGAGTTTTCGAATTGCCAGTTTGGCATTTTGCTTTCTTGCCAGAAGAATGGGTTTCAGAATGGATGTAGCATATCGTGATTCCACAAATAAGCATTTGTTAACGGAAGTGTGTGAGCTCTCCGAGGCTGAATACTTGCTTTGTGAGGCTTACTCCTTCTTTGAAATATAGGTAAAACCTCTTGAGAAAAAATGCAGGTAATATGGTGGTTAAAAGTTGAAAGTGCCTTGTTGTTGCCTGGCAACGAGTTCCACCCACTAATCACGGGCCTCCGCAGTGCTCAGTCAGGTGTAGCGCTGGATATGCACGGGCAGGTCAAACCTCCAATAGTGAGTCCCGAAATAAGACTGCACAATCTGTACAGCTTGGACTGGGAGCGGTGGTATTTATTTGTGGGGAGACTCGCAATAGACCACACACCTCGTTTCTATATGGAATACAACTCTGGTGCATGCCTGATGTGATCTCTGTCCAGTCATCCCTTACCACTATCTGGCACATGCTTCCTGTGCCTTGAGCAGGCTTCCTGCCCCTCGCCGAGAGCTGACCTTTCTTCCGGTCTGAGAGCAAGCTCCCCTATGGGAGACTTCGACCACTGTGCTCAAGCTGAACACATTGCACTAGGGGCTGCAGCATACCTATAACAGTGGTCCTCTGAAGAGCAGAACGAATTGCAGACACTGCTCCCGTACTAACATTTCACCATTTAAACAGAGTAAACAACTTAAATAGTACTTGTGCAGAGCAGTCCACTATAATTCAAAGCGGCAGCAGTTTCACAGCTACTGAAAAGGTAATCCAGCCTCCCTCTCTCCATTCCTCAGCATAACACCCCCCCGCCCCAAGGGGCAGCCTGCATTTTAATAACAAGACTGGCGGTATGCATAGCACTGGTGTTTGTCCTGCAATGCCATAAGTCAGCTATACTCTGGCCCACTGGAATTATGTGCTTGTGCTGTCGCAGTGTTTTTCGTATAATTAGGATTTTTCCGCATTTGCCACATAATCTATCATCTACTGTATAATTTGCAGATTTTAACAGAAAAGAATTGTTTCTAGCTTAAACGGTCCAAAAGTTACTAAAAATGCCGCCACATTTGTTGCTGCACAGTGGAAGGCCCTTTGCATATGTTCACTGGTTACCTTTCTGTTGCTTATTACTATATTTGGGAGATAAACCAACACTAATGGTGTGCAACCTATGCCCAGACACTGTTAACAAGTGTAAAAATGAGAAAATAATAAATACTATCACAGAATGTACCACATGCTGCATAATTTGCCTTATCTTGCTGCTTAATTTAGTCAACCCTGCCGCATAAATTGTCCCTCTGCTGCTGCATAATTCCAGTGACTCTGGCTATACTTCACTTAGCCTCAGTCAGCGGTTCACAATTATTACATGCTGGCAATAAACTACTTTAGGCAGAATTATACCAATATATAGCCAAAATACACAACTTGTATGTTTTGACACATATAATTACCTATCTTTTGCAGTTCCCCACAAGAATGGTATTGTATTTCTCTACAAAGTATTAATATTGCTGATTGAAGGGCCACTCAATCAATATTAAATAATGCTTTATAGTGTGGTACCTACTGTTGCTTGCCCTTAACTTTACATATGTCTTTATTTTAAAATGTGTGACACCACATGCTTGCAGTGATAAACAAGCATTTGCAATGCAATAGGTCTCGCATTACTGAAAGTTTGACCTATTGGTGTTGCAAATAATAATGCAACGCCAAAAGCTCAAACTTTCAGTAATGCGAGACTTATTACATTGCAAATGCTTGTTATATATATGTGACCCCCAAGGTAGCCCTGGACAACCCAGAGGGCACAGTGCAATGTATTTAAAAGGCAGGGCATGCACTTTTAAGTTTTGCATGTCCTGGTAGTGAAAAATTCCCAAAGTCGTTTTTCACTACTGCAATGCCTATCTCTACTATTGGATAGCATTGGGATTACCTTATTACATTTTATAAGTGTAATTTCCAATTGGGAAGGGATAATAAAACCCAAGTCTGGTGTCTCTGGAATCCTAATTTAAAATCCTAATTTATAGTGAAGTTAGATTTTAAATTACAATTCGGCAAATGCCACTTTCAGAAAGTTGGCATTTTCTTACTTTAGCCATTTGGTGCCTGCTGCCTATCTCTGATCAGTCTGAGGTGGGTGACAGCTGGGCTTTGTGTATTCACCCTAGACAGCCACACACAATGGGAGCTTAGGTGTGACTTGATGGGCCATCCTAGGAGGATGGGAGGGAGGAGCTGGCCATTGCCTCACTTACACTTGAATAGGTTGTGTCCTGTCCCCACAAAAAGGGCTGCATACCGCCCTGTAGTGAGTCTGGAGGCAGGACAGGAATTGATGACCTCGGTGCACTTCAAAAACCTGTCTTTAAAGACCCCCCACTTCAAAGGCCCACTGGGTATAAGTACTGGACCTCTGACACATGACTTCAGTATACTTCTGGAACTGTGAAGACTCTGCCAGTAAGAAGGACTGCTGTGCTGCGGAAGGACTGCCACTCTTCTGGACTGCTGCTTTGCGGGGCTCCTGCCTTGCTGTGCTGCCCTGCTGCCCGCTGTTCCCCTGCCTGGGTGAGAAGGACTGGACCTGCATCACTTGAACCCAGAGTGACTCCTGATCTGAAGTCTTAGGGGCATGAAAGACTTCCAACTTACCTGCTTCTGCACCTGGACTCTGCCATCTGTGAGTCTGCAATGCCAAGTGGTGTCACCCCAGTCTTGGACCCTTGGAAGTGAGGCCTGAGGTGCTTGCTTCAGCAAAACCCATACACCCTCTGTCGAACTAGCGAATCAGTGCCATGTGTGGATCAGAACCGGTGCATCACCCTGGCTGCATGGATCGGAACTGGCGCATCGCTCCTGTTGCATAGATCAGAACCAGCGCGTCACTCCTGTTGTGTGAGCAGAACCGGCGCATCGCCTCTACTGCGTGGATCAGCCCTGACGCATTGCCTTCAGAACCATCACTGCACAAGGTCTCCCCGCATCTCCGCCGACGGTATCTTCACTGCCACCGACAAATCTCCCCATCGCAGGTCTGCGCTCATCGAAGCTGATGCATCATCGCTGGTGAGGGATCAGTACCAGCGCATCGCCACCACTGTGTGGATCGACACTGACGCATCGTTTCGGCTGCGGCCACATCTTCAACATCAACACAGTCAGGATCAAGGTACTTTTGTTCAGCGGGCCTCACTGGGTGCCGGATATGTATCCAGCTCGTGCTCCATCGAGGTTGGCCTGAACTTTTGACTTTGTCCCAGTCCGGCGTGACCAGGTATCCAAAGTAAGCGCTTATTAAAGGGCTATTTTGTAGTTTATTCTTTAAAAATTCATATCTCAACTCTCCTTATTGGATTTTCTTAGTTTTGTTTTTGTTTTATTTATTAAATTAAGAGCTATTTTTCTAACATGGTGTAGAATCTATTTGTGTGGTGTTTTCCCTGTTTTAAGTGTTTTACAAAACTTTACATATTGTCTCTAAGTTAAGCCTGACTGCTCTGTGCCAAGCTACCTGAGGGTGAGCACAGGTTAATTTAGGGTTTGCCTGCTTCTTACCCTGACTAGGATTGTGGTTGCTGCTTGACTAGGGCTCATACCTGAGTCAACCTACAACCCAATTTCTAACACGTCATTTCATATAAAAGACATACTGATATTCCCCGGGAGGAAATAAAAGTAATTCCAATCATATTATTATGTTGTATCATATATCATCAGTAATATACAAGTGCCTTCACAGGTTTTCCTTTTCTTAGTCGGTATATCATTCCAGCTCTCTAATGTGGCAAATCATCAGCGGGTTACATCAGGTTTGTTAGTGCAGTTTCACCTACATGTGAATAATTTCTTGCATTGTCATCTAGTTTTTGTATTGTATGTATTTCACATTCAGCTGGTATAAATTTAATTATATCTGTCTCACCCACTGACAGTAAGGATGGGGTCGGCTGTTTCCAGTACATTGCTGTTCGACTTTTAGCCATGGCAAGCCCTATTGCAACGAGCTTCGGGCCAGATGTACAAACCTTTTTAACAGTTGTAAACACTCTGAATCAGAGTTTGTGGCTGCAGAAAAGGTTATTCATGTATGCCAATCCCATTTTTTGAGTCATGAGAGATTTACTCACTCCTAAAATGAGATTGAGACTGGATACCTATACGGTTTTTGGAAGAGGTGTATTGTGGGCATCCCTCCCAAATAATGAATCAGTATCCAATGTATCAATGGTTTGCGACCGAAAATCCGATCACAAACCATCATTGACCCTGCCCTTTTAAATCTCTGGAAGACTAAAAAGAAATCTATGCATGATGCAGTTTTGAAGCTTTGCGAAAAACATGCATACTGAGGAGAGGCCGGGTGGTCTAAGCGCCAAGGATCTATTCATTGAAAATCCTGTTTCATAATATTTATCACTTTTTTTGTCTTGGGCTTGAGCTGTTTTTTAGCTTTATTTGACATGTCCAATGTCAAGTCCTGAATATAACTAAAATCCCTCCAGAGGATCATTGGCCCCTCAGCCCCCATAGCGATATTGTGGATCTGTAATAATGAATCAGTCTCATCGCTGACGGGGGCATAATAATTAACTAAATTGAGAGGGGCTCAATGGACAAGAACTTTTAGCCATAACCACCTACCTCGGGAATCCCTAATTACCTCCCTTACCACCCAGTCAGTGCCAATCCCCAAATAGATCAACACACCCCTTACTGCCAAACCTGCTGAAGCAAAATATGCATGGGGATACTACTTCGGAATAAAAATCTTGAGGTGGGTCTCTTGCAAAACAATTACCTCAGAAGTAAATGACCTCAGCCATTTTATCAAACCCCCATACTTGCGCTTATTGAGAATGCCATTGGTGTTGCAAGAAATCAACCTAACTTTATGCATCACTAAATAAGGGTGCTTTGATCCCACCTGTAGTCTTCATTTTCCTCTCATCAACTACTTCAAAACCTACTCCTGCTCCTTTTTACTAAATGTGCTCCCTCCCACCCCTGACACCCTCCCTCTAATAACCCAGTGACCCTCAATACTTTCAAACCCAACGGGCAGTGCCCACCCTACCCCACACCCAAACACCAAAGAAAGGGGTGCCGTGGTGCTGCACCCTAGTGCACTTGCGACCTGTAAGAGTTGGCCACCCACACCACTGAATTAGAAATCTGCCCCACAATATTATTCACCTTCAAATGCAGTTTTCCCTGCTGAGAGAAAAAAAAGACAAAAACGGAATCCAAGTGCTAGTTCAAAAGTTTCTGCAGAAACTCTTGGGCATCACCAAAACTAGTAAAAAGATGAAATTGTCCTTTTGCCAGAACCTTCGATTTAGACTGTTGCACAGTGGATACCTGGGCACTCAGATGTTGACATGTCTGGAAACGTTCAGAACTGGGATATTTTTGGGGGTAAAAAGTTCTCTTTCGATTGCCTTGGTCAAGATGCTCTCCTTAACGTGATAATCAGAAAAGTTCACCAATCAATCAATCAATCAATCATGTCACTTATAAAGCGCACTACATACCCGCGAGGGTCTCAAGGCGCTGGGGGAAGAGGGGGGTGGTGCTGCTACTGATCGAAGAGCCAGGTCTTGAGGAGTCTTCTGAAGGCCAGTAGGTCTTGGGTCTGTCGGAGGTTGGTGGGGAGGGTGTTCCAGGTCTTGGCGGCGAGGTGGGAGAAGGATCTGCCGCCGGCGGTCGTTTTCCTGATGCGGGGGACTGTAGCGAGGGCGAGGCTGGTCGAGCGGAGCTGGCGGGTGGGGGTGTAGAAGCTGAGTCGTCTGTTGAGGTAGGCTGGTCCGGAGTTGTGGAGTGCTTTGTGTGCATGGGTGAGGAGCTTGAAGGTTATCCTCTTGTTGACAGGGAGCCAGTGCAGGTCTCTCAGGTGGGGTGTGATGTGGCTGCGTCGGGGGATGTCGAGCATGGTGCGTGGATATTTGAAGCTGGAGGAGCGTTGAGCCGGGACTCTGTGGGCTCTTGTGATGATCAAATACCCTAAGAATTCAGGCAATACATTTTTTTGATCAAAGTGTCCCCCCCTTTGGGGTACTTGCTGGCCTTCACTCCCCTTTAGTACTCCTACTATACGAAGATTGGAGTGTTGTGTGTAGTTCTCAAGCTCTTCAATTTTATTTTCCAGGCATCCCTTTTTCTTTTCAAACTGGCACACTTCTTGTTGTATAGATACCACTTTTTCCTCAAGTTCAGATATTATAGATTCAGGCTCTTTCAATCACACAGGGAGCTGTATCATATTGTCCTCTATCTTTGATGGCCTCTCGTGGAGAACAGTGATCTCATGTGCCTGTGATACCTTTAGTTCTCTTATCTCCAACAAGATGGTGTTGAGCATGCTTTTTATGAAGTGATCTTCCCTACAGCAACTTCCTCCTTGCACTTGTTGCTGCACTTGCTCCCCTTGTCCTACTCTCAATTCAGAAGATACCTGAACCTTAGTATTGCAGAGCTCATCAGTTAATCCAGAAATCAAAGGTGAAGACGCTTGCAGGAGGGGAGCAGAAAGCTCGATTGCCACAGCGCCTGGGATTACTAGTGGAAATGTTGGCTGTGTCTCTGATAACATTTCCACTATCAGGGGTTCACTTGAGGCCACTGAGACCCCTACCGTACATTTCCCTTGCTTAAAAAAAACAATGGATATTCCTTGGACTTCACTTCACTGGAAGCTACCTCCACCGTATTCCCTCCTTGCGTCTCCTTATTAAGGTCTGATGGTTCCAGCACTGAGAGGGAGTGCCCCAAGATATTCATAGCTGGTTCCATAATCTCACTTTGATCAGCCTCCTTCTCACTCCTGCTCTGATTGGAAACCCCATTAGCACTGAGCATCGCTGCAGCTTTGGAGTCCATTCTTAACTGCAGACTGCGATTTGCCCAAGCTGCTGCTGCAGAGCCTGTCTTTTTGTTCTCTGAGTGGGGGTAGGTGAAGCACTAGCGCTGCTAGTGGTGTCTGCTGCCTTGAAATGTTTTTTTTTCATACTTTACTGATTGCAGTGACACTGATTCTTCTTTTTCTCTTACTGAATTCTTCTGACTTCCTCTCTCTTCTCCACTCTCTTCTCTCCTTAATCCACCAGCTATCTGAAAACTGCTTTTGCTGTGTTTTTAAAAGTTTTTATAGTCTGGCCTCAGGCTTTCACTAAATCCTTGAGATATGCTACTTCGAAAAAAACATCTGAGAATGAAAAAATAATAAAGGAGAGGAGACGCTCTGCTGAGAATGTCCTTGGCCTCATTCCTCCTATAGCCTGTAACTGGGTTTTTACCTTGCAAATCGCCTTATCTTTGGCTGCGCTTACTGCGCTTCCAGCTCCCTAATTACACCGTTGATGCCAGTTTGCCACAACCTCGAGCACTTGGCAGCAGCCAAGCACACACACAAAATTAACCAAAACAGCTTTTGCTTTCTTTTTCTATGCGCCATGGCTTTCTGAGTGCTTGGGATCTAAAATGGTATAATGACTTAAAGGCTTTTGCATACATATTTTAAAGGGAGGCCCGCTTTTAGATGCTTTTAAGAGTAGTTTTTTAATGTTTTTAAAATGATATGCTGGCTTTTTTAGATAGCTTTTAGATATCGACCCTTGTTATGAGGAGTGGGTGTTATATTCCCGGGTTAGGCCCATGTAGCGAAGCAGCTTATTTCTTACATTGTCCTCACAATAACTGTAGGAAAGTAGGATCTGCTTCTTATGGTTACCCCCACTTTTTGCTTGATGTCTCACTGTTTTTGACTAGTCTGACTGGGATCCTGCTAATCAGGACCCCAGTCTATCTGCTTTGTCCCTTAAACTGACATACATGTACTTTGGTACACTCCAGATTGGATACTGGGGTACCCTTATCAGTCCCTAGTATATGGTACCCATGTACCCAGGGCATAGGTACCCCACAGACCTCCCATGGGCTGAAGCATGTATTATGCCACCCATGAGAGGCCATACAAAATGGAACTCCAGGTCTGCTACTGCAACCTGTGTAAGCTGGTGCTTGCACCACTTACTTTAGATATAGGTTCACAATATCTAGTGGTCACTACACTTAAAACTTATAAGTCACCCCTATAGCAGGCCTTAACAATCCTGAAGGCAGGGTGCTGGGTTTTTAGTGAGAGGGTGCCCCTGCATGAGCAGAGCCCCTCTGCAGCTTTTGGAGACCATTCTCCCGGGTTGTCTGTGACTCAGCCGGACATATAGGTATAGGTGCATTATAACCTCGCGGTAAATGCTATCTCGAAAACGGCTGCATAGAAACATATTGTGTTTGGTATCAAACACCTTGGAATCATACCTCCACACCAGTAACTGGTGTTGGAGGTATGATTCCACCCTTCAGAAGCGAGCTTCGTGGGGTCACTGGTCTAACCGGTGCCAGCCTTCCCGACCCGGACAGCACAAAATGGATGCTGCCGACCAGAGACACATTTCTGCCCTCCTGCTGCTGAGCCAAGCTCGAGCAGAGGAAGGCGGCACCATAGGCATCCTGTCACAGGGAGGTGTGACCACCTCCCAGACAGGGTTTAGTGTATTGGGGCTGGGTGGGTGCACTCTGAGAGTGCCTGAAAGTCTGCACCTGGGGCACATTTGGCGTCCCTGTGCATAGTCCAGCTCAAAACAGTTCTGGGAGCCATTGGCTCCTGCTCTGGCGCAAAACTGGACAAAGGACATGGGTGTAACCACCCCTCTGTCCTGCCCCCTCCCCTAGGAGGGTCCCCTGAATCTGTCCAACCCTCTCCCGTGGGTACAAAAGGGCTTACCTGGCTGTAAGACTTTAGATTTTACGTGGACAAGATTCTACAAGAAGAAACCACTGACCTTCAACTGTCTGGACACTCTGGACTTCGCTGGACGTCGACTGGGCTCGACTTTGTCCCCCTTTCCGTCCGAAGCTTAGTTTGTGCCTGTGCTCCATACAGGCTCCGTGCAGGACCTGTGGTGCACTAAAGACAACTGAAGAATCTCCCTTGGAGTGAAGGAGTCAATCCCCTGCATTCGCAAGCACCTAACCGCAACTGACCGGTCTGCTGCTCCTGAGCTCCTGTGGACTCCGAAGATTTCAGCAACACAGGAGGTGGGTTTCCAAAGGTCCCTGAGGTCGATCTGCCCTTTCACCGAGTCTGAGGCCAGTATCCATCGTGGGGACTGCATAACCTGAACCCCTGTGCACCGCGTCCATTTGCAAGTGCATATGCTTGTTGGCGATTCCCGAGCTTGTGCATTGGACTCCGTGCAGTCCTCACCCTGAGCAGTATTTGCACCAAAGAACCTCGGCCTCCTTGCACCGAGTGCTCCGTGGGCTGGTACTTTGCAATCTTGCTCGAGGTCCCCTCGCGACTCCTAGTCATTCGGCCTGTGGGTCCTCCTAGGGCCATCTTGATTTCTATTGGACTTTCCTGGTTGCTCCAGACGTGCCCTGACTCTCCATCACTTGGGGAGTCCCCTGGACCTTGCTGGTCCACACCGTAACCTGCTTGACCTTCCTGCCTGGGTTGCTTTTGCCAAGGCTTGTTGGTGCTCCCGCCGGACTGCGACCCCCCAGCACTCGACATCCTTTGTGGGACAGCTCACCTCTGGCTTCTGGTCGTCCTAGACGTCTCCTGGTCCTCGTGGCTGCAGAGTCAAGCATCCCTTCTTCGCACCTGACATCGGTGGGCACTCGTCTACCGAGCCCCTGGTCACTCTGAAGTGACCCAGACTCTGTCCCCTCTGCTTTCAGGTTCTTTCCTTCCTGAATCCAGGCTTGGATTCCACTGGACCCTTTTCACCTTCACGGCAGCAGTACTTCTTTGCAGCTCCCCATTGAGAACGACGGCAGTTTCCGACGCCACTTCTGACCTATGCACCCGGCTCCTCTGGGATAGGTAACTCGGGTACTTCGGTATCCACGGGTGGGGTGGCTCTTCAAACTCTTAAGTTCCAACGGGTTCGCACGAAGTCCTCCTAGAAGGGTCCTTAAACTTTAAAAGTGTAATGGCGACTTCCCCATAGAATTGTACGGAGCCCGCGGTCGTGTTCCCACACTGCACCCGGCCTCCGTGGGATCCCTGTCTACTCACCTTGGGTGGTTCCTTGGGGTCCCAGCGATTCTACTTGCTCCAGACCTTGTCTTGATCTCAGTTGTGACTGTTATACCACTATTTTAGTAAATGGTTTGGTCTCCCCCTGGAGCCCACTGTGTATTGTGCTACTTACAACTGTTCTATTGGTCTCGTATTGTGTGCTTTGTGTTCTATCCTCGTGTAGAGGATAGTAGAGAGTGTTATATTAATAAATACATATTTTTATATAACTACTGTGTGGTTCCCCTTCATTTAGTCATTCAGGAGGTGATATTCTTGTAAAACAAGCTGCTTTCCATTCCTTCAAGATTAAGCCTGTGTCGTGTAGTTCCTATATAACCTATACAGGATCTGCACGTTTGGATAGCATAAACTGTGGGTTTGGTGGCGGACCGATTCCGTGTACCCCCACCGGATACGTTAGCCTGTCTGTATTAGATAGCTCACAGTGCCACTATAATCTCCTCTTATCGGGGAGAGAATAGTTCTTGGCAACCTCAGAACATGACAACCCTGATCCCTCAGAATCGTGGAAACAATATACTACCTTTCGCTCAGTCACTCCTGCTCACTTAGTTTGTCTCAGAGAGGTACACAGAATAAACATGCTGGGCGTTTCAATAAGTATTTATTGAACAGTTGTTATTCTAGTGTAGCATAGATGAGCTGCAACAACCATTAGACAGTAGCAGAGAAATATGATTAGCAATACTACGAAAGTAAAGGGATGGTATAATTCTACCATCTTGCAGAAATCATGAGTAAATACATGTACATAAAACACATGATAAAAAGTGCGTACTCCTACGATGTCTCCCTAACTAGATGTACCTAAATGTACCTAGCATCTGTGTATGTGCTATGCCAAGAATCCCTCTAGGATCTAGTCCACCCCATTACCTGAGAGTTTTAGAGAATATGGGACCCCGTCCTGGTCTCGAGTTGGACACCCCGCGAGGGATGTTAGACCACTGCTAGCTGGAGCGTCTGCATGCAGGAATCTCAGCGTCTCTGGTCAGTGTGTCAGCCGGGAAGTCACGGTCTCCTCTATCTTCCGAAGCAAGATGTGTTGTATATATACCCATAGGTCTCCCCAGGGGTCCTACCTTGCTGTGTTAGTGTGTCAGCCTAAAGGATGATGTTGGGCCTGAACTTTATACAGAGATATTATACAGGAGATGGTAATCCTACTGTTAGTCCTGCTGTGCTTGCAAGAAGCCTCATGCATAATGTATGAGAATCGAACCAGGGAAAAACCCGCGTTCTGAATGCAGTGTCATATCTATGTAAAAGGTCAGTGCCTAAGAACCGTTATGTATGTAATGTAGGGACGGATGTAGGTGAAAGGTTGCGATGTTACCTGCACCTATATAGGGTACCTATATGGAATATAACACCCACTCCTCTTCCGAATGGACGACATATGTAACCTATTACTATACTACTAACATTACTAGATAGTGGTACGCACAAAGTTTATAAAAACATTTTTTGAACTAAAATGTTTAAAAACTTCTAAAAAATTTCTAAAAAAACTTTAAAACGTTTTAAAAAAGTTTGCAAGCCCTAGCTCTAAAATGTCTGTTGATATAGTCCGGATCACTATAAGCATTATAAAGCCATGAATGCCCAAAAAATGAAAAGAATGTCAATTTAGTTCCATAGTTCCAAATGTGAGCTTGTTTAAAAAAGGGCGAATTTTTCCCAGAACACGACGAGCCAAATGAGTTCAAATGTTTATGTGTCGTGGCTGGTAGTCGCAACATTTTCGTTGCTTGCTTCCGCAGTAGACGGCCCCTGTAGCACCTCGCAGAGCACATCAATTGAGCACAGATGTTCCATGCTGTCCACAGCCGGTGCTGGGGCAGCCTGTGCGACATCCAAAGCCTGGGTGTCAGAGGAGGAGCCGGTGTTCATACCAACAGGTGCTGTTACTACCCGTGGGGGCTCAAGGAATGCCGCCATCAACATTGGAATACGCTGAGGACACTGCAGGACATGGGCCGTTATCGGGTCCAGTAACACATTCATGTCCGGTTGCGCACATGATGGGAGTGTCAAACACAGGTCTAACACGCATTCTTCTCCGCAAAACAGGCATCGGAGGACAGGTAAGATGCAGTCTATCCAGACCGGTCGAAATGACAAGAACCAAGATTCACTTAGTTCTCTTAGGCGAGGCGTGCCTAGAAGTTGTACCATGCGGTCACAGTATTTACGCTCCAGGAGTGTTCTTTCCATCGCCTTGGTGACTGGGACGTCCATTGCGTAGCAAATAGAAAACAATCAGGATACCTGCTATTAGAAACAGGATCAGCGGAAGTCCTCCAAAGATGCTTCCGAATACGGAGTGTATGAAGTTTGGTATAACTCCAAGTACCGTCTGAAAGGTGCTCAGAAGTCCAGAACCTACGGTCTTAAATAGTTGGCCGTATCAGACATGTTAAAGATACGATTTACCATTTCTGCGAAGTGGAAAGGGCAGTTTGTATGAATGAGCGCCTGTATCTCTGCCGAAGACCTTGCGATCTGGAGATCAAAAGTCTCTCGAGCGGAGGTTAAGGGCACAGACTTCTGTAGAAGCATGGCTTTCATTCTGCTTAGAGTATCAAACCGTATTAAGGAAACATTCAGTGAAGGCCATAACGGCGCCTTCCTGACTGTATGTGTTGGTGGAAACAATACTTGCATACAACAAGTAACCCTGGAGCTCACTGTTACTGGATACGCGATGCCCGGGAGCATGCCACAGCAGCCTTGACTGTTCAGCATCAAGTAGCTCCCATTTGAAAGTAGCCTGAATGCTGGAGTTATCACTGCAGCTGGGGCACCCTTCAACTGACAGGACCGGTTTGTCACAGAACCATTACAAGCTCCGTGCAACATTATATCCTGGCATATGAGTGATCCACTTAAAGCATTCTCACAGTTTGTACAGCTCAGAAACACTTCTTGATCCCCACTCCGGCATCGAAATCTGTATGGTAATTCCCAAGATTCCTTAATGTATTCCTTACCCATTTCTTCATATCTGCCTGCCTGCTTTTGTTCAAGGCAATATTGAAACTGAAAAGTAGTGACCGGTAGAGTTATGTGGCCATGGATTAGCCATTCTGTAGACAGTGATTCTGCCACTTTGAATGGTAATCTATCCAGTTTTTCGACACGCAGCATTGTATATTTTGCTTCCCTTTGTGCCATTTCTATCTGTTTGTCTGCTAGATTGTATTCAGAAAACAGAGACATGCTGTTGATAAAACGCCAAGGCACGTAGCCTGCACACAAAGATTGCAGCGTCCAGCTTAACAACATAATAGAACGCACTGTGATTGCCCGTGTTGTAATATGGCCAAATCTTGTTCTAGTATGTCTATCGCAGAAGATACAATGTTGCCTAAGGAATATATTCTGGAGGTCAATGTAGTTAACCCATTGTCTACCACTGCTAGAGATTTTTCTAGATTTATACGGTCTATTTCCCGCAACCTCTCTGCGGCCTCTTGTTGGGATATTTTCCAAATTTCATTGTAGACAGCGTAATAGAAACGTTTCTGACGTGACTTCCTGGGACCCATTAAAAAATCCCTAAGATCCACATCCTGTGACAGTAAGGATAAGTGTTGTTTCACCTGTGTGAGTGTTGAGGTTTTTCGCCAATCGAGGCACATCTTCCCAACACTGTAGGAAGACACTACCCCCGGATGTTGTCTCTGTACGTAACGTGGATCTGGCCTATGGATACTAAACCCTTCGGTTTTACCCATGAATCTTGCTTGACAACTATTAGTGTCTGTAGCTAAATCAACCATTTTTTCCAATCGGGGTCTGATCTGTTGTACTGTATGATGTCATCTACTGTAATCTCTTCCTGTGATGTAATGTTACCCTTGGTGTGTGATGGAGTCGGCAGCCGAGGTGTGTTCAAGTCTTTGTTCTTGGCTAGTCCAAGGCAAGACGTCTGTTGCACTGTCTCGTTCAAAAACATGATTTGTTGAGGGATGAGGCATGCTCTAAACAAAGCTTCTGTTCCCTGTACCTGCCATTCCCTAGTACCCCAGACTGATTTTAGGTCTATGGTGTCTTTCCACAAGTCGAAACCTTGTTCGGACAACTGGGCAATAAAGGAAGCAGAGTAAATCTGTTTGGTGTTTGTCAACATATTTTTCTGTGCTGATGTTGGTGCAACCTTATAATAGTATGAGGCTGGGTCAGACATATTAAACCCCGAAAAATATGGAAACTTCTGTGTAAATGTTTTTGAACTGCCTTTCGGCGGTGTTGGACAATGTTCCCACTGGTGGTACGTGAACACAGTTCTAGGATTCGCAGATTTATGCAAAAAGTGATGACCATAGTGTTGATAACAATACATACTCTCGAAATCTGATGTGTCTTCCAATGTTTCACTACTAGAAAACGCAGCAGATTTTTCCAAATCAGATAACATGTTATTAACAGTTTCAAAATCCCAATCATCGGAAAATGAACTTGAGGTAATGATATCACTTAATGATATTTTAAATAAATGTGGAATTTTTTTAATTTCAGTCGGACCAAATATATCGAAATCAACCTTGTCCCAAACTATACCATCAGGTATAGGAACTGCTGTAATGTTCACTGATGACAAGTCTCTTTGTTCTCGATGAGATGATTGGTGTGGTTTTAAAAGTAAGTTCACCTTTTGGGCTGCAGAGCTTTGTCGAATGTATTTCCCATTAATAAGCATACTAAAAACGGTGAGCAGTCAAAATATCGAAAATAAAATATCGAAATACAATAATATCGAAGTTAAAATATCGAAGGGACAGAATATAGATGTGAAGAATATCGATGGACAGAATATCGACCCTAAGGTAAGTAATATCGAATTTTTTAATATCGATGTAAATAAAATCGAAGTTAGTAATATCGAAATCAAATATATCGATGTTACTAAAATCGATGTTACTAATATCGATATTTGTATTATTGTTATGTATTTTGTTATGTTTTTAGTATGTATGTGTTATATGTGTTTTTGTTAAGTGTTCTACTTGTTTAAAAATATATGTATACAATTTTTATATGTTAATACATTTTTTTTTTAAGTTATTTTTTTTTCTGTACTGTAGCGGGTTGTGGGTTTATAGGGGAATAGGGTGGGAAGTAATTTAATTATACTAAATTAATTATTAATTTTTAGGAATTATAAATACATTTTAATTATATTTTTGCGTTTAAGTTCTGTAGCGGGTTGTGGGTTTATAGGGGAATAGGGTGGGAAGTAATTCAATTGTAATTAAGTTATAATTTATTTTAATTAATTGGTATTGATAATTATATTATTGTTAATTAATTAATAATTGGTAATTAATTTGTATTAATTGGTTATACATTTTTATTAATTGATTAATTGATTATTATTTAATTTAAATGTAATCAAGTTAAAATGTATTTTAATTAATTGTTATTGATAATTATATAATTGTTAATTAATTAATAATTGGTAATAAATTTTTATTAATTGGTGATTAATTTTTATTAATTGATTAATTGATCATCATGTAATTTAAATGTAATTCACTTATAATTTATTTTAATTAATTGGTATTGATAATTATATTATTGTTAATTAATTGATAATTGGTAATCAATTATTATTAATTGGTAATTAATTATTATTAATTAGTTATTAATTTTTATTAATTGATTAATTGATCATTATGTTAAGTGTATTATTTTATCATTGGAGTGTGTTGTGCGTTTATAGGGGAATACTTTTGGAAGTAATTGAAATCTAATTAAGTAATTATTAAATTTATATTTGGGTATTGATAATTAATTTATTGGATATTAATTATTAATAGGTAATTTTTTTAAATTACAATTTTTTGGTACTAAAAATTAATTTATTGTTGTTTTATCATTAATTGGTAATTAAATATTATTAAATATTATTTATTGATACATTTAATTAATATATTAAGAATTATTTATTAATTGATAATTAATGTTTAATTATTATTATTATTGGTATAAAAAAGCATTTAATTGTTCAATCTTAGTTAATTGGTAATTAAGATTTAATAATTTATACGTTTTTTGTTATTAAAAATATTTTATTATTCAATATTTATTATTTAGTAATTAATATTTATTAATTATTATTTATTGGTATTTATTATTAATTTGTTGTTAATAAATTTTCTATTGGTAATTATGTTTTTAATAATTATTTATTGGTATTGGTAAATAGTTTAGAGTTATTTAATAATTCATTAATTATTTAAAAAAAATTATTTATTTATAAGTATGTTATTTGTAACTTCTACGCTATCCAACACTTTCCCTACTGTTGCACTCTCTGGAGTTGGAATAGTAATTTTTACCCCTACGCTATCCAACACTTTCCCTACTGTTGCACTCACTGGAGTGGGAATAGTAATTTTTACCCTCACGCTATCCAACGCTTTCCCTACTGTTGCACTCCCTGGAGTGGGAATAGTAATTTCTCCCCCTACGCTATCCAACACTTTCCCTACTGTTGCACTCTCTGGAGTTGGAATAGTAATTTTTACCCCTACGCTATCCAACACTTTCCCTACTGTTGCACTCTCTGGAGTGGGAATAGTAATTTTACCCCTACGCTATCCAACACTTTCCTTACTGTTGCAGTCTCTGGAGTGGGAATAGTAATTTTACCCCTACGCTATCCAACACTTTCCCTACTGTTGCACTCACTGGAGTGGGAATAGTAATTTTTACCCTCACGCTATCCAACGCTTTCTTTACTGTTGCACTCCCTGGAGTGGGAATAGTAATTTCTACCCCTACGCTATCCAACACTTTCCCTACTGTTGCACTCACTGGAGTGGGAATAGTAATTTTACCCTCACGCTATCCAACGCTTTCCCTACTGTTGCACTCCCTGGAGTGGGAATAGTAATTTCTACCCCTATGCTATCCAACACTTTCCCTACTGTTGCACTCTCTGGAGTTGGAATAGTAATTTTTACCCCTACGCTATCCAACACTTTCCCTACTGTTGCACTCTCTGGAGTGGGAATAGTAATTTTTACCCCTACGCTATCCAACATTTTTCTTACTGTTGTTTTTGGGGGGTTGTAATAGTAGTTTTATTTCCTACGCTATTTAATATTTTTGTATTATTTTAGTTAATATAGTATATAATTAATTTTAAAAATATTAAAAATAAATAACATTTTTTTAATTTGTTATACATAATTATTTCATTTTTATTTATGTTATTGTTTTATGTGTATAGATGTATTTGAAATTTATAATATTTTTTAATAATTTATAATTTATTAAAATAATTATTCAAACTGATTATTAAGGGGCACCTTACGATACCCGGCGTAAAAAAATCCGCCAGGCATGGAAGCGGCAAAAATCCGCCCGCACACACCGCCTGAACACCGACCACGCCATTATGAGTACACAAACTGAAAACCGCCATCGGTGGAAAAATCATACAAAATACCGCCCGCCATCGTCCGAGTCGGAGTCAAACCGCCCGCCACGGACGGAAACACGCACGACAACACAAAACCGCCCGCCCTCACGGCCGACACACCGCACGTGAAATTACGATCGCACCGCCATGAGCGCGGAAAAACAACAAAAATACCGCCCGCCAGCGCAAACAACGCCGATGAGAATCGACACGGCAGAAGCCATGGCGCCCACGTACCTGCACAGAAACCATCCGCACACAAAACCAATAGCACACAACATGGCCAACAAGTCCACACAGCAAGGCACGTACAAATACACAAGCACAGTACACATCCCGAAAACACCCCCGGACAAACAAAAAATACAAAGGCCAGAACCCCAGACACAACACACCTGAAAACAACAGACCATGAGGACACACCCACATAGGTGAGTACAAAAGCAGCACTCCCACAGACCACAACCCCTTGCTACATTGCAAACCAGAGAGGAGAGTAGAGGACACAGTGACACAGCAAGGACAGCAGCACACCACAGAAACGCACACATCACAACCACCACCACCACCACCACCACCAAACACCGGCACCACAAACCCCCTGCACATTACACAACACACACCGCACCACCACCACAAACACCATGGCACCACAAAGGATGCCCAAGTTCACGCCCATGGAGCTGACGGTCATGGTCGACGAGATCATCAAGGTGTACCCACAAATCTATGGGAACATGGTCCAGCACACACCACTAGCCACCAGAAACAGAATGTGGACCCGGATCGTAGACCAGGTCAATGCAGTCGGGACCCTGCCCAGGAACAGAACCGAGATAAACAAACGTTGGAATGACGTCAAGAGCCTGGTCAAGAAGAAGGAGGGCAAAAACAGAGAGCTGGCTGCCGTCACTGGCGGAGGGAATCCCGCGCTCTTTAAGACCTTCAAAGCGTGGGAGGAGAAGGTGCGAGTCGTAATACATCCGGAGATCCTCGCCGGATTAGCAGGGGGAGTGGAGGCTGGTAAGTACAAACTAATGTATACCAGCACACCGCTATGTACTCACATGCGCAACTACCATGCCACAGCTCCCAGGGACAAACACCCCCATGTCCAGCACACAATACACAACAAATCACACACACATGCAACAGACACTACCACACACAGCCCAAACCGAACAACTGTAAGATGCGTGGGGACATGTGTACACTAAGCCAGCCACGTAACCACCAACAGGTCCCCAAATATGCCAGAAGCGCCACAACGAGCACCCACCACACCCATGTGTCCGCCACAGCTGCACTAACCGACAAGTAACAGGTAAGTGGCAGGAACACAAAGTGCAGTGGGTCGGAGGGGGACAGCTGAAGTACAACACCCACCAGGCCCCCACTCCCACAGACCAGCAAGGTGGAGCACTCCCCACACCCATGTGTCAGGCACAGCTGCACCAACTGACAAGTAACAGGTAAGTGGCAGGAACACAAAGTGCAGTGGGTCGGAGGGGGACAGCTGAAGTACAACACCCACCAGGCCCCCACTCCCACAGACCAGCAAGGTGGAGCACTCCCCACACCCATGTGTCAGGCACAGCTGCACCAACTGACAAGTAACAGGTAAGTGGCAGGAACACAAAGTGCAGTGGGTCGGAGGGGGACAGCTGAAGTACAACACCCACCAGGCCCCCACTCCCACAGACCAGCAAGGTGGAGCACTCCCCACACCCATGTGTCAGGCACAGCTGCACCAACTGACAAGTAACAGGTAAGTGGCAGGAACACAAAGTGCAGTGGGTCGGAGGGGGACAGCTGAAGTACAACACCCACCAGGCCCCCACTCCCACAGACCAGCAAGGTGGAGCACTCCCCACACCCATGTGTCAGGCACAGCTGCACCAACTGACAAGTAACAGGTAAGTGGCAGGAACACAAAGTGCAGTGGGTCGGAGGGGGACAGCTGAAGTACAACACCCACCAGGCCCCCACTCCCACAGACCAGCAAGGTGGAGCACTCCCCACACCCATGTGTCAGGCACAGCTGCACCAACTGACAAGTAACAGGTAAGTGGCAGGAACACAAAGTGCAGTGGGTGGGACGGTGGACAGCCCAAGTACAACACACACCAGGCCCCAGTCCCACAGCACAGCAAGGAGGAGCATCCCCCACACCCCACACCCACGTGTCAGCCACCGCAGTGCACAACGACAGCCGAAAGGCAGACATCACGGTCCACAGCAATCGGTGTCAGTGGGTGTACAGCCACCCCCACGACCCACTACACCCCCCCACCCCCACAGACCTGCAACATGGAGCACCCCCCGCTAAGAGCCATGTGGCATCCAGTACAGTGCACGCACGAACAACTTGCAGGTGGGAAACTGGACAGGGCTGGATTACTGGAGGCATGAGGACCATAACACCACCAACACATGGGACATGTCACGTAGCACACGAACACGCAGCACCGCCCACCGTCACGAACAAGTGAACAATGTGCACACGGACATGAACAGCAGACTCCCACCCCACATGACCCATCACAGACATAGCAACACCCAAGGAGCCACGTCTGCATGCACAAGCCACACTGAATATAGTCCCACACGGCAGCCACTGTGCAACTCATCACACACAACCGAAACACCATTGAAGTCCTGTCCATGTAGCCCCTACTGCCTGTCAACCACACACCCCACAACTACGCCTATGTAAGACAAACAACACTAGACGCAACAGAGCGGAAAAACAGAAATGCACACGAACACCACTGAACCCATCAAACACACAGACACACCATGCACATACAACATACCATCCATCCCATCCGTCAGCCCCAGTCTCATGAAAGGCATGTCATCCGCACAGCTGCCACACATACAGCAGTCACGCTAAGACACATGCCCATGACCAACCATGTGCCAGAAGTCAATTAAGCGCACGACACACTGTGAGCAACAACACACAACATGGGCCACACCCCCCGAGCACTGCAGTGATGCACATGGCACAGGGCAGCACGCACACCAAGGAGATGGGACAACTGCAATACGTTGGCTGGCACACAACCATCACTCACTCATAACGATGCGTCCAATGCCATGTCCAGTAACCACAACAGACAGCAAATATGCAGGGCATGTCAGGCATGCACACACCTCAGACCATGCACTGTCATGCTGCCACAACACATGTCACGTTCGGCACCCATGGCTCACAGCATGTACCCCAAAAGCATATTCCATCCCAAATGCGAATCTGGGGCATGGCCCCCATGTTGCCATATGCGTTCCTAAGCGTTCCATTTGAACCCCAAAAGCATATTCCATCCCAAATGCGAATCTGGGGCATGGCCCCCATGTTGCCATATGCGTTCCTAAGCGTTCCATTTGAACTCCAAAAGCAAAGTACAAACCAGACCCAGGATGGGCCAGGAGCCCGCATACACCAGAGTCACAATGAGTAGGGGCAAAGCAACACACCCATCGGCATGGCCAATCCGTCCCATGCCACATGTGCACAGCACACAGTCCCATTGCCTAGCACACACACCTACAGATGCCACAGCCACACACTCGCCTCCGGGAAACCCATGTACGAGATTGCACGAACTGCCAATGTCAGACGACTAATACATACTTCGCCAGGTGCAACACAATAACAAATCTCATTCTCTCCACAGGTGACGAACTGCTGGACGCTGGGGATGGAGACAGCAGCCAGCACAGCCAGCCTACAAGCCCCCAACGAGGACACACGGATCTGGAGGATCTGTCCACCTCTTCGGACACGGACCACCAAGCTGGCCCATCTGGCGTGGCAGGGCCCAGCCGCTCCCCAGGACCCCTCCTACCCACCAACCCATCATCCAGGGATGCTGAACAGTCCCAGTCCCCTGCTGCCACTGTCGTTGCGGCCACACCCACGGTCATTGCGGCCACTACCACTGCCGCAACCGCCACCATCGCTGCACCGACCACCACCGCCTCCACCACCACCACGTCTTCGCTGGCACCAGCCCCAGCGCAGGTGGTGGCCCGGCCGACTGGATCCACCCTGGGAGCCACAGCGAGGACCGTGGTGAGCAATGTGGCTAGTGGGCAGGCCGGTGGCAGCAGGACTGGTAGGAGGAGCAGGGTCAGGGAAACGCCAGCCTCCCCTGGGAGCCATGCCCTGCCTCAAATGGCCAGAGTCCTTGGGGCCTATGAAGAGGCCCAAGGACAATGGGCCAGGTCTGCTACTGACACGCGGGAGGTGCTGGGGGTGCTGAGGTCCATGGACGCCCATATGGGCCAATTCGTGTCCCGTATGGACCAACTCGTGGACCTCATGGGCCAGCTGGTGGTGGCGGTGGGGTCACAGGCAAGGCCAGCAACACCACCTCCGCCACCACCTGCTAGGGCGCAGGGTCGGCCAGCAGTGTCCACTTCCCCTGCGTCCACAGCCAGTGAGCACACCTCACCCACCACCAGCAGGTCGCCACCACACACCCCCTCCCAAACGTGGAAGGGGCCGTCCGAAGAGGAAACAGATCTCCCGGGAGGACTTCGCACGCTCCAGTCGCAAGTGAGGCAGCCAGCCAGCCTTCCGCCAGCCTTCCTTGACCAGCCACTGCATTGACTTGCTCTACGATCCCACTCCACACAGCCATCTGGATGGCATGTGTGTGTTGGACTATGGACATAGAACCAGTGGGTACACCCTGATCATCACGCAGCCATGACCGACAGCTCATTGTCACTGCACGCACCACTTTTGTCATCACCTTACACACAATCACATGTCACAGTTTGTAATAAATGCACCTTTTTCACTAACTGCTGTTTGTGCCCTGTGTCTTTATTGTACGGAATACAACGGCCACCTTGGGCGGAAAGGCACCTGATGCGTGGCATGGAAATGGAATCCGGAGGGCCTGTAGGGACCTAGGGGTGGGAGACAGAACAGGAGCACATTCAATGAGTGTGTCACACACCCATCACACAGTACATGTCAACAACTACAAGCAATGTACACACATCGCACAGAGCAATAGGGCACAATGCCACAGTCACCAACAGTGGCATACTACCCTGGCCATGGAGCGTTGACACACTGCACGCAGTGAACATACGGCCACCCTGACACAGCACACACACACCTGCATAGATACAGACACATCATCCGTCGTACATGGACACTCACCGTCAAGTGAAGTAGCGGGCGATGAGCTGCTGGCGCACATTCCCAGCTTCCTCCTCTCCGCTGTCCACCTCACTCGAGCTGTCCTGGTCTGCGGGCTGGGGCCCTGGTTGATCTCCGTCATCCACAATGAGGGGGATCTGCTTCCGAATGGCCAGATTGTGCAGCATGCAGCACGCCACCACTATCTGGCACACCTTCTGTGGGGAGTACGCCAGTGCACCCCCGGTGCGGTCCAGGCACCTGAACCTGGACTTGAGGAGGCCAAAGGTACGCTCGACCACACGTCTGGTCCTCCCATGTGCCTCATTGTATCGATCGTCTGCTGGGGTGCGAGGATTCCTCAATGGACTGAGCAGCCATGCCCCATTCGGATACGCAGAGTCACCTGGGTGTGAGGGACACAGAGAACCGTTGCTATTCCAACTGGACAGGGGACAGCATCGCACAACCAGCACGCTACACCACTCCACATACTCACCGACAATACAGCCACGATCCTGTTGCAGATTGGCCATCAGTCGTGGCAAGATGCTGTTGCGCATTATGTGTGCGTCATGGGCCGAGCCTGGAAACTTTGCACACACGTGGGTGATCACCATGTCCGCAAGGCACACCACTTGCACATTCAGGGAGTGCGTGTGCTTCTTGTTGCGGTACAGGTGCTCAGTGGCCTGTGGTGGAACAAGGCCAACATGAGTGCAGTCAATGGCTCCCACGACGTGTGGGATTCTGCCAAGGGCATAGAATGCACCCTTCACTGCCGCCAATTCACGAGCCCTGGGGAATCTGATGTACCTGTTCCGGTACAGCATCATGGCTGCCAGTACATCCCTCAGCACCTTGCTGAACATGGGCTGGGACATCCCTCCTCCACTGCCCACTGTGTGCTGGAATGACCCAGTGGCGAAGAAATGCATGGCGGCCATCACCTTAGCCGTGGGGGTGACAGCAGTCGGATACACCCTGCGGGGACGGAGATGGGGCTCTAACATGGCACACAGTCGATGCAGAGTTGGCCTGTCCAGCCGAAACTTCCTGATTACCTCTGTATCGTCCATGTCCGCCAGCAATTGGTATGGGCGGTCAATGTTCGGTCTCCGCCTGGGTTAAATGGCAGAGGACACATGTCAAAGCAACACGGCACATAGCAATTTCGCATACACATCACTGACATGACTGAGCAAGCACATGGGCCACAGCCCAGCTGTCAAGCTGGGACGGCACGGCCACAATACACTTACACAGGTCTCCCAACAATGGCAATGGCAAGTGAGACATACCACTGCCATGTGCATGCACATGGGGATCTAGGCCCCAATGACTTGCGGGGCGTGCTGATGGGGACTGACTGCATATTCGTCAAGCGGCAACGCCACGGCAACATGAGTGTCTGCTGAGCATGGTACTGCTTCCGAGGCTGGATGAGTATGGCACACGACGACGACGATGTGGGCACGGGCTGAGCGGCCAATACAAGTGGGACCTGTGGCACGAGGGGATATGAGACAGTAGTAGGTGTCAGCACTGCACCCTATGTACAGCACTGTACGGATCACAGCTCCCGAAACATTGACTGGTGTCCACATTGACAGCCCCATGCCAAGACGGCTGTGTGCTTGCAGTCACACGTCACAGGTGAGAGGTTACATTGCACGTGCCAGGTGGCAGTCGTACATAGTGGGAGCTGGCATGTGTGTGCATGTGTCTCCTGTTCAGGATCCACCAGATGGGCGCTGACTCTGTACTGACCATTGGACACAGCATGTTCCGTGGAAGGCTTGTGTGTGTGGGATGGTGGCACTGGATGTGCCTCCGTTGGGTGGGGGGCCATGCACAGGGCGGGTACGTCGATGATTGCGCATTGTTGGTCACGGTGGGTGCACCAGCTAAGATGTGTTGCCCTGTGTTCAATTCCTATGTCCGCATGATGATGGACTGTGGATGTGGGCAGACTACACATTGGTCGATGTGCTGTCCATATGCATGTGCCTTCACACCAGGCACAGCTGCCCCTGCACATGTGACCCCTGCTGGACTCGCTGCTGGGTCTGTGGAGCTGATGCACCTTCTGCGCGTGGGGCGGACAGCTCTCCTCACTTCCCTCATTGCGCATGTCATGTCTTTGCCGCAGGTGACATGGATCATGGAGGGCCCACATGTACGCGTGGGTAGGCTACACATGATTGTTCACTGGTCGCCACCCCCAGTCAGTGTTTCGAATGGGAAGGTTGTCGTGCTGGTGGTATGTTCGATGTGGCGGATGGGCGGGCCTAGGTGCGGGCTTACATTCCGGACATGGGGGGTAGTTGGATTGGCGACTAGTTGCAGTACACACGGGACACGTCTCTTCCTTTCCACATCTGGGTCATCCCTTGTACTAACTGACAGTGATACAGTCATCTTCGCCCCAGCCCTCATGTCCTCCCCTCGCCCCCCAATATGCATGCTCACCTGCGAGGCTAGCGCTTGCACAGGCAGCCCCAAGCTCGCACCAGAGAGGGCAAGGAGTGCATGTGTGGGTCCAGTTGCACGAGTGGGCTGTCTCAGGGTATGATGTGTGGCGGGACGCCGTCCACCTGCGTGGTGCCCCAAATGGAGACCCGGCCTGCATGGACTATGCATCACAGTCTTCGCCTTCCGGATCCGCCACCTGCGACACCCAGTGGCTGTGGCTGCCCTTGCGGCCATGCCGCGTCCGTCTGTGGCTGATGGCCCACACATTCACTCTTTGGCCTCTCTGGGGAGGGCTCAGGGGTGGTGGCGCACGCGCTTGCACTTAGTCGCAATGGCATGTGGCGTGGTTGGTATGATGGGCAATGGATGGGATGGTGCGAGCCACCTCCCGTGACGTCAGTGCTGCTCGTGCTGTGGTGCGTCCCCCTACACTTCCATTTGACTTTTTGCCATGCTGGACGTTGAGGTTCTATTGCCTGCGTGATATGACCAGGAGGAGCGCGAGGAGACCTCTCACACACCATGCTCCACTGCCATCCCGTGCCCTGTATCGCCTGTGCGGATTGACTATGTTGGGGTTACACCTGGTCGACTGGGGCTGTGTGTGCCTTGTCAAGGGGCATGGCGGGCGCACAACAGGATCCAGCTTGTCCACAGAGGGTGGGCTGAGGTGCGCCTGGTACCGCTTTGTACGTGTGCCCGGCTGCTGTGCACACACGTGTTCACTCCCCCGACAGGTGTCCTCTCACAATGCCCAGGGAAGCGGTGGTGTACTGTTCATGACCCCTCCCAACACGGCGTGCTCCAACTTGGCATGTCCGCATCTACCCGTCGCACCCACCCACCTGAGCACTGCGTCCATACGACTTCACACGACACATGTGTGTCTTCCACAGTAGTGCTACTCATTTGCGTTGACATCCAATACCAGTGGACTACATGGTCATGTCACGACTGCCGTGTACTTCACATACTCTCATCCTCTCTCATTCGTACTTGTGAAATGAGTCAGCGGAGACAGTTCTGGTTTCAAACATTATATTGAGTCTTCTGTCCTCTGTGATGCAGTATAGTGGACACTACTGGCAGCGGGATACATGTTGAGGATATACTGAGCATGATTACAAATGGGATAGGGTGTGGGGTTACATCTGCTTGGCCAAGGCTGTGCTAATGTACATTTACGTATGGCTGCGGAGCTGCGGACTTTGACACAGACGGTATACATGTAGCCTACCAGACCGCTCGGCATCATGGGCACAGTCCATCTCAGTTCCATGTGACAGGTTTGCTGCGGTTGTTCCTCATGCACGCGTGCATGTGAGATGACATCAGGGCATGTGCTTGCGTGCATGCAGCGGCGTGCCACTTGTTGTTGCACTGTGGTGGTTACTGGACATGTCACAGTCACTGGGGTCGTGTTGTTGTTGTATGCACTTGTCGTCCATGCAAAGGTCCTGGTATGGGATTCCCGGGGCGGGGGTGGGAGGGTGCAGCACCCACAGACTCCAGGCGACCTATTCATGTCCACTGAGCGGTGTGTGTGTCCATGGGCGCTGGATCCATGTCGTGTCCTGGTTGTTCGTGCAGTTCCGTCCATGTGGGTGCGATGCACAGAGCCCATGCCACTGCCTCCCACGATGCATGCGGTGTTCCTGGATGTGATGGGGAACAGTGTGCATGTCCCGGTCATATCCGATGTCATGGCGATGTCGTTGATGGTGTGGTTACAGTTGCCGGTCGTTTGGTATGGCTGTTGTGGTGGTGACTGGCCAGTCCGTGCGGAAGCTGAGCATGGGTGCGGGGTTGGACTTCATAGGTCACTCGGGGAACCTGCGTTGTGGTCCGACGTATTTACAGGTTGACAGGTATGCGATGCCGTCCAGCAGGGCTTCCATGTCATTGGTGGTGTACATGTTTGCCAGCCAATGAAGCGGATGGTGGCTGTCAAGGTGTTGTTCGTAGGTTGTCCCTTGGAGGACCATGATGGGGCATGCTGGGTGACATTCGATGTAGCTGTTCTCGATGATCCGTCGTGTGGAGGCACAGTGGTTCCATTTCAGTGCGCGTGCGATGTTGGCCACATACGCCATGCCCCCATAGGCAGAGCAGGCCCTGTCGTGTGCGTCCAGAGGGAGGAGTAGTGGTAGCAGGTCCGCCTTCAGACATGCCGGGTTGGAGAGGCATATCTCGACGGGATGCTGGTAGGGACACCTCCGACAGTAGAAGACGGGCATGACGCAGCTGAACAATGTGATGCGGTAAGTCAGTCGGTAACTTACGTTCAGCAGGGACAGGAGATCGCATCCCAATGTATGTATCGTGCTGGTTTGGTACAGCTTGAGCTCTTCGGCGTAGTTGGGTAGGTGTGTTGCGGTTGCCATTTCGCAGCGGTGCGTTGTGGTGGCGTGCTCCGGCTGTGTGTGCAGTCTGCAATGTGCACACTCCGGGGTTGCTGTGAGCTCTGTGTAGTCGTGGGGAGACAGGACTTGTGTTCTGTTGGCTTGTTTGGAGGACACGGGCCCTCTTCCCACATGCTTCTCAGACAGTTCAAGGTCAGTGCTGTGTGACTCCTTCCAATTAACTTGCATGTGGCCGACATGGGGGAGTGTTTTCTTCTTTCTTCCCCGTCCGTTGTGTGCTTCTGTGATATGCGCTATCTGCCCTGTGGTCGGTCTCCTCGGCAAGCCTGTGTTGGTCTATTCTTGGACAATGGCTGTATTCACCGGCTTCTGTCGTAGGGCTGTGGTTTCGGTGTTGGAATGGAAGGTCATTCAGTGCTGTCTGCTCTCCCTTGTGTGGGCGGCAGCCTGCCTTTCCGCTCTGCGTTGGGCCTTGTGTGTGGATGTAATTCTTGGGCCACCTGTTGTCGGTCACCGGGCTCTTTGGTGTTCCGTTTCATGTGTCTTGTTCATATGGGCAGGGTGGTATGGGTTTTTGAGTGTGGTACTGGCGTTCCTCTTCCCGAAGGGGCCCTGCTTCTCCTAGTTGGTGTTGCCGCCGCTGTGTGCTTCGCCATGTTTGTTACACTGGGGTGTGTCCTGCTGTTGCGTGACTTCACTGACATGTGTGCGTCGGTTGTGTGGCGTTGGGTGTTGTCCGTGAATTGGGCGTTGGGGACATGTCTGTGGCCGGCCTGTCACGTGTCATGTGCGTTCGGGGTGGGGCTGATGTGTGTGCTGCTTGGTTGTGTCCCTGTGTCTGTGTGCGACGCATGCATGGCGCTGCGGTTGGCCTCTGCGTTGTGCGCATGTGTGGCGGCGTCATCGGCGCTTTGGGGCCGTGACGGGGTGGTTGGTTCCTAGTCCCAGGTGGTGTGTACACATGTGTTCTGCGATGTTAGGATTTGGCCTGTGTGTCATATGTGGATGCAATGGTGGATGTGTAGTGTGCACGCGCTGGTGGGGGTTGTCCGCTTTTCCGCCCTTGCACTGTGTGCGCTGTTTGCGTGCACTTGTTGTGTGTGTGCCTACCTGCGTCTCCGCGGTACGTTGCGTCCTTGGTGGTGCATCAGCAGAAGCATGGGAAGGGCCTGCAGTGCTGGATTCATGCCCGGGGTGCCGCTTCTTCGTTGTCCGTGCTCTGCGTCCGTGTTTCCGCCTCTCTTTCACGTGCGGTGTCTCTTTGCCGTGGGAGCCGTTTGTTTGCGGCATCGTAATTTATGCGCCGGGCGGGACGTGTTTCGTCGGACGGTGTGTGTCAGTTGTGCTGCGCCGCTACGTGTGCGGGCGCACTTTGATGGCGGACGGTGTTGCTGGCTTGCCGGCGGTGTTTGGCCTGCTTTTCGCATCGTAATTTGGCGGGCGTGTGGGCTGCGGCATGCGGGCGGTAACTGGTGGTTTTTGCATCCGCCAGCACGGCGGTAGTGCTTCCGCCCGCCATCGTAATGGGCCCCTAAGTAAGTATATATCTTATATATTATATGTATATGTTTAATTAATGTTTTATTTAATTATATATGTTACTTATTAATTTTAAATATTATAAAATATATTTAACTATGTTTATTTTAATCATAAGTATTATTTAGTTTATTTTACATATTATTTTTAACAAAAAAACGATATTTTTGATAACGATATTTTTGACATCGATATTTTTTTCGCGATATTTTTGTACTTACCATGTTGTAGATAGGATTTCGATATTATTGACATCGATATTTTTGTTGCGATATTTTTGTAGGTCGATTTTTTGACCTTCGATATTTTGTCAGTGATTCTCTAAAAACTATTA